>JAGSMP010000581.1:0-206586 GCA_029286625.1 Parnassius orleans
ATTGACTTTTTATATGCATATGTTGCAACCAACTAGATTAATTAGCCTTTCAGTTAACAGCCTAGCCATTTTCCTAAACGGCGCCGTTTATTAGCGGCCTAAATGATATTCAGCTGATGCGTCTAATACAACGTTGCACCTATCTTGTATTATCAGCGACAGTAGGTTAAGGTTATGGCTGGAATGGTGCTTGGAACAGCCTAAAGTGCGTACATTTATATAATACAGAGTATATCCATAACTTATAATAAACACAGACCAGCGACCGTATCTTTGAAATGAATAGGGTAACCATACCATGAAATGTCGCTGTACTGTTGAGCTAGGCTGTTAAGTAAAAAATTCTAATTAAATGGTTGGTAACACACATTGCGTTTATTATTACATTTACAATTTATAATACTATTTTTATAATACCCAATTGCACTCACGAAAGATCAGTCAAAGTACCACAACTTTGCAGCCGAGGGTTAACTTTTGAAAACCGTTTAATTGAATATAAAATATGCTATAGTTGTAAAAATAAGGTCATCATCATCATCATCATTACAGCCCTTCACAAGTCCACTGCTGAACATAGGCCTCCCCAAGGAATGCCACAAGCACGGTCCTGAGCCACCCGCATCCATCGACTTCCTGCATGTCTTACCAGGTCGTCACTCCATCTAGTGGGGGACGCCCTACACTAAATCCGCCGGTACAGGGGCCATCACAACCTTTTTTCCCATCGGTTGTCGGTTCTTCGGTATATGGCCATTGCCACTTGACTTACTAATCTGTTGGGCTATGTCGGTCACTCTCGTTCTGCGGATATCCTTATTTCTAAGTTTATCGCAGTGAGACTCCGAGCATAGCCTCTCCATAGCTCGCTGAGCGACTTGAGCTTCCTTATCCGGCCAGCAGTGAAGGACCACGTCTCAGTTCCGTAGGTCATCACTGGCAACACGCACTGGTTGTACAGCCTCGTTTTCAAGTTTTGAGGTATACCTGACGAGAAGATGTGCCGTAATTTCCCGAACGCTGCCAGCCAGTTGAATCCGTCGATTGACCTCTCGGTCGAAGTTGAACTTACCTAGTCGGACTATTTGTCCCAGGTAAACATATTCGTCAACAACTTCGAGCTTAGTGCTCCCAACAACTACCGGCATAGGTGTGACATGGACATTAAACATGATCTTTGTTTTGTCCATGTTCATCTTAAGACCTATCCGTTGGGAGGCTATTGAGTCATTGAGCATAGTGCTTAGGTCCTCCAGCGATTCTGCCATAAGGACTATATCATCGGCAAATCGAAGGTGAGTGATGTACTCGCCATTGATGTTAATGCCGTATCCTTTCCAGTCCAAGCTTGACGTCTTCCAATGCAGCGGTGAAGTTTCAGGGGATATAACGTCACCCTGTCTTACACCTCTCTGCAGTTGGATAGTTTTGTACTCTGGTTCTGTACTCGGATAGCCATCAGCAGCCCTACTGTACAAGCACTTCAGCACTTCGATATACCGACAGTCAACTTGGCACCGCTGAAGGGACTGCAGCACCATAAATTTCGACGGAATCAAAGGCTTTCTCATAGTCCACCGCCAGACATAGTGGCAAATTGTACTCCTCGGACTTCTGTACAATTTGCCGAAGGTGTATGTGGTCTATGGTCTTCTAAGCCTTTCCGGCTCCAACTTGTTCGGGAGGCTGGAAGTCGTCAGTCTGCGTGCGAGACGATTCGTAACTCGAACAGCACGTGACGCGGCTCAGAAGAAATCGGT
The DNA here is from genome assembly GCA_029286625.1 of Parnassius orleans. Lineage (NCBI taxonomy): Eukaryota > Metazoa > Arthropoda > Insecta > Lepidoptera > Papilionidae > Parnassius > Parnassius orleans. The sequence goes on from JAGSMP010000581.1 coordinate 1,761, forward strand.
CTGTAGTTCTTCAAGAGGCGTTGTCGCCTTTCTTGAAGAACAAGACCACCGCACTTCTCCACGCCTCCGGTGTAGTGCCACCATGTGGGACGGAATTAAAGGCTCTGAAGGACTTCAAGTACCGGTTTTCCACCCGCTTTCAGAGCTCGCTGTAATTCCATCCTCATGGGGCCTTGCCGTTTTAAGGTGCTGGAGAGCCATTCTAATCTCGCTCAGACTGACGTCCGGGATATCATCGGAATAGTGTCGGATAAGACTCGCTCTTGAATCGTTACTCACACTTGCGTGTGGCTCAACGATGATGTGTACAGCTGCCCATAGAACCTCTCAATCTCACTCAAAATCTCAGGTGTCCCGAAACGACGCTGCCACCTCGGTCTTCAGCTTCGACAGTTGGCTCTTTTCAGACAGATCTCTGGCAAAGACTTTGGAGCCCTGGTTCCGCTCGATCGCTTCTTCAATACGAGCTGTATTGATTTGCGCAAATCCCGCCGCATGCATTTGGAGATCTGTCTGTTCAGTTGCCTGTATGCTATCAAATCTATTGAAGATTGCAGCTTCATTTCCGTCTAACAGCCATGAGTTAAGTGTGATCGGAAGTTTTTGTGTTCTTCTGCGGCGGGTCTTACAAAACAGCTCCGACCGCATGGACAGTTTCCACGAGCTTGTCATTCATATCGTCCACTGCATTGCAATCTTAGGCACTGAAAACGGTTTGTAACTCGAGCTGAAAGGTTTCGGGACTTTGGATTAGAGCACGAGGGACGGGCGTTGACTTCATTATACGACACCTCTCCAACTTAACGTTTAGGTTCAGTGTGCCTCTAACCATTCGGTGATCCTTACCAGTTTCACCCTCCGATCACTGAGACATCACTGAACAGTTGGCGTCTAGTCATCATAATGAAGTCAATTTCATTGGGTTCGTTGCCTAATCAATTTCACTCCAGCTCACCGTTCTCCTTGTGCCTAGCTTTGCGTGAAGTCTCCCATTAACACCGTATAGTGGGTTTTAGAGATGCATGGCTCTGAGATATCCTCAACACATTTCTCCACCTCCTCATCGGGGTGTGCCGAAGTTGGTGCGTAAATGTATGACCTTCAGCAATACCGTTTGGTGATTCTGAGTATAAGGTACGCAACCCTCGTCGACACACTCCCAATTTTAACGTTGTTAACGAGAGACTTGTGGACGATAAATCGACACCTCCTCCACCAGGACAGATGGTCGCCTCGGTGATAGAACAAGTTGCCGGATTCGGGGATTACAAATGTCCTCCCCCCTCTCTTCGGACCTCAGATAATCCTATAATATTCAGCGCAACTTGTCTATCTCTTCTTCCAGCTCAGGATCTTCTCGTCAGTCCTCAGAGTACGTGCGTTATAAGTTGCCAGATCGAGTCGTCGTAGACAACGTGAACCTCCACCGAGATTAGCACCCTGCCCCGCCGGCCGTAAAATTCGCCACCGTAGCCGGAATAGCGGGGCCGCCGGGACAGGGCGTCTCGTAACTTTTCTTCATTGGGGGATATTGCCGTAGTTGCCACGCTTGGCGAGCGGGTTGTAACCGCAGTTTTTGTTGTTTGCTGTTATCAGAAGGATTTGCTGCCCATCTTTCTGCCTCAGTTTCCTCTGTCGCCTCTTACGACACCCACGGGAAGATATGGGGTGCAGCGGGTATTCTAACCGCCTACACGGGTATATATAACTTAATAAATAATGTGTAACTTAATAAACAATGTGTTACTTAATAGACGGCTCCGTGGTGCAGTGGCTTAGCAATGAGTTGCAGCACTAAGGGCCGCGGGTTCGATTACCGCACGGAACAAGCATGGCCTATTCCGGATTCAATTCCGGGATATTTGTTCTGTGAAATTTATGAATGTAAACTGCTTCCACGATACAGGAAAAAATTCTAGTGGTGCCTTACGTTTTTAAAATATAAAAATAAAATTAAAAATCAATTTTTTATACCCGCACCACAAATTTTTATTACTAAGTTTATCTAATTATTATTCTCATGTAAGTGACGATTGTCTTATTGCGAAATTAAGATTTTAAACCGAGTACTCAGACATGAGAGGAGCAAGACGTATATATGCTAAATTTTTGTTAATTTTGTATATACGTACATAAGGCGTTTTTTTCTTCGGACATGGGCTCATATAATTTATACATTTGCCAGTGTCAAGTAGTAAGAAATTATCCAATATAATATTATTATGTTATCTTATTCACAATACGCTGATGCGTTATATTGTGAACTTTTGGGAGATTTGACGACAGCTCAACCTAGCGGATACAATCTACAGCAACAAGATTTGTTTCGTCGTTTCCACTAATAAAAGGAGAAAGTTCCTTCGTATTTTGTTTGTATAAAATTTAAAAAATTCTAAAGTAAAAAAAGAAAATAAAAGTAAAAAAATCACTTTCCGCTATTTTTCAATTATTTTCTGTCCAAAAATGAGTGAATCTAACGAAGAAATTCTCATTACTCATTAGGTTTAATCACACTATATTATAATTAAAGCCTAATTTAATTCTGTCAGGTATATGTTCGAATAAGTCCATTGTTGATTTAAACCAGATTATTTGAGTAATATTTTAGGAGTACTAATGACGTCTATACAAAATCATGTACAGTTTGAACGTTTACTAATAGTGATTTTAAATTCATATGTTTCATTTGTGTCACATAGAATCAAAAATACAAATTCAGTAGCTCATGCCATTGGTTGCTATTGGTCAGATGTATGCAAATTTGACGGCTCCGTGGCGCAATGTTTTAGCAATGAGTTGCAGCGCTAAAGGTCGCAAGTTTGAATCCTGCACGGAACAAGTATTTGTATGATCTACAAATAATTGTTCCGGGTCAGGATGTTTGAAATTTATGTTTGTAAACTAACTGCCTAAACGATACAGGAGAAAATCCTAGTGCGTGGGCTAGCGCTAGTGTTTATACAAAATCCGAATTTCCACAGCTTCTAATGAAACATTATAGGTAATCATTATTCACATTAGAAATGTGACAAATTTAAACAAAATGTAACATTTCAATGTTCATCAAAGATATTAAAATAACAAATTAATTCCTACATCTACGTTTGCCTCTTTTTCAATTAAGATAAAAATCTACCTTACTTTTATTGCCAACACAAGGGGAGGAAAATAGGTGTAAATGTCTTTTGTTGCGAGAAGTTGTGGTTAGTTAGCGCCGTCTTTTGTAAAGCCTGCGCTTTGTGGAGGCGAAATTGATACTGTTAAGAACTTTCATTATTGAGCTACGATACATTGTGTACCTTTTTGGGCCGAGGATACTCCAAAATATTTTTTTTATGGAATAAGGGTGACAAACTAGCACACAGTCCACCTGATCGTAAATGGATGCTGTGGCCTATTGACATCTACGTCTACCCTCAATGAAGAGTCAAAAAGAAGGTGTGTTGTCACGCCTGATAAGATGGTTGCCTCGTTTTCAGTAAAAAGGGTTTCAGGTTCTCTATACTCACCATACGAAACGAAAGCATTAAGGCGAGGATTTTCTACGTTAAAAGGCTTTGAGCGCTCTTTTCTACGCTGCATGTATATTTGTCCAGCACTAAGTAAGCGGCCACATTCGATGGACAAAAAGTTACTTTATTTGAAGCAATTTTAATTTATTTTCAGGAAAAACAGGGTTTAAATAAAAATGTAGGCGTTTAAGAATTTAATTGAATATTATGGCATTTATATTATATATTATCAAATAAATATATATTGTTATCGCTTAAAAGCGAGAACTCGAACATCAATGTTTTTCCCGGCGATTTAATTATAATTTTTTTATCTCGATTAATATAAATTACTGTAAAAATCCATTCGAATGAAGGGTTTAATAGAGTATTGCATGCATACGCATATTTTTTCCAAACATATACTATTTCCAGAAGTGTAAGTGGTAGAGCCATGCCACAGCTATGTATATCGTGGTTGTAGCATGAATGGGTCGGCTCGTCCGGAGAAAGACCAGGCTCTCACAGAATAAAGACGACTATGGAAATGCTAGAAAGAACCTCACCACTTCTGGTAGATATACTCGATTGTAGGCTAATATATAAGAAGTATATACTAAATTACAGGAGAAATTTTAATATGGCTTGTATAACTATTACAAACGTACTAAAATACGTAATATAAAAATAGATATTTAGCGTTACTTACGTATTAGAGCCATGCTGCAGCTATAGTACTGGTATACTCGTAGTTGTAGCACAAATGGGTCGGTTCGGCCGGGGACGGACCACGCTCTCACAGAATACCAGCGTAAAATAGCAGCTTAACGGTGCTGTGTTTCGTATAGTGAGTGTAGAGAACCGGAGACCCTTTTTACTGGAAACGAGGCATTCAATCTTAGTCCTCACGGGTGACAACGCATCTGCATTTTGATTCGTAATCGCGGATAGATGTCTATGGCTACAGCAACCACTTACCATCAGGTGGACTGTGTGCTCGTTTATTATCCTTATCCTATAAAAAAACCTCATGTAACGAGATGGAAAGGCAGTGTCCTAAATAGCAGAGAGCTATACGGACCACGTTTAGATAAAAAGTGTGGGTTTAGATGGAAGATTGTGAAGGAAGTGATAGATAACTAGCAATCTCATTAGACGCCTTTTGCTACATGCTTGTCAAGTCAAGTAACACAGTTGGCAGTTGATTTTTTTGTTATAATTCCCACATAAACATAGGACCTATAAATCAGATCAATATGGAACTGACTTTAAATCAATACTTTATACTTTATTTAAAAGTGTAACGTATGAATTTAAACAACAAAAATGCAACCACTTACACACGTAGCCAAAACCTACTTTCAGATATACTGTTTGTATTGACATATCATGATTGATTGGCACACGAGCCGCAAGCACGCTCCAGTCACGGAAATCAATAAAATGGACGAAAAGCATTTTAAATTCGGTTCTTCACTGTTTTTTATTTTATACTGCAATACCAACTTAGATCACTTTTCAGTAAAAAATTAGTGGAAACTATGTAACAAATGTTTTGATGGTGATATAAATTTTAAGTTTTTTATCCGCTTAGTGGCCTTGCGATATTATTATCATAGTCTGTTGCTGGGTTAAGCTATCAACAAAACTCCCAAGAACTTTACGATGTGACGTATCACCAAATTGTGAAGAGGTTTGTAAAAAAAATACAAAAGCTAGGCTGTAAAGTCTAGACCTTTGCCTGCATTAATTAGCTAATCGTAACAACAACAACTAATGTATGATGGGGTTTTGGAGGAAACTTGACCGCCGGCAGATTGTTGCTTTTGTATTATTGTTTATATACCCTAGCGTCGAATTTAGGGAATATGTTAAAAAATATTCAAAAATATTTAAAGGAGTGTGCTCCAAAGATAAGTCTTTGCATTTGAGCAACAAAATTAGATGGCTAATAAAATTAAAATGACGTGGAGTATAATTAATAATGAAACTGGTAAGGTCAACTCTCGCAATTCAAACTATCGGTTAAGTTTTAACAACAAATTAACGGAATCAGATCAGGATGTTGCAATGGTTTTTGAGAAATATTTTACGCATATTCCGATTTTAACCAATATGTCACTGAATTCTTCTCCTGCCGTCGCCGAATCATTACTTAAACAAAATGTACATGCGTGTACAAAGAATTTTACATTTCATAAAATATCATCAAAAGATATTGTAAAATATTTTAAAACTATTGATATTAAGAAAACTGCGGATCTGTGGGGGATTTCCGTTAAAGTTATTGCGTCTATAATCGATATAATCGCGCCTCAACTAGCTATTATTTTTAATACTAGTATCAAATATTGTGTGTTTCCTGATTTGATGAAGCATAGTAAAGTAATACCTTTATTTAAATCTGGTAGTACATTAGACCCCGCCAATTTCAGACCCATTTCTGTACTGCCAACACTAAGTAAAATTTTTGAAAAAATTTTTCTTGATCAAACGTTAATTTTTTTAATGTTAATAATTTACTTCATAAAATCAATTCGGTTTCACAGGGTCGCTCGACAACTGATGCTGGTGTTGAGCTGATCAAATACATTTTCAATGCATGGGAGAATTCACAGGATGCTTTGGGTATATTCTGTGACCTATCCAAAGCCTTCGATTGTGTTCACCATGAAACATTAATCAGGAAACTACAACACTACGGTGTAGGTAATGCTCTTAAATTAATTGTTTCATATTTAAGTAACAGAACTCAAAAAGTTGTCATTAATAGTATGAGCTTTTCCGGGTCGATAGTACAAATGGGCGTGCCTCAAGGCTCAATTCTCGGCCCCTTTCTGTTTCTTGTATAAATTAATGACTTACCTTACATAGTAGGGGATAACCATAATATAGTATTATTTGCTGTTGACACTTCATTAATTTTCAAATTAAAACGACAATTATTAAAATATGACGAAGTAAATAATGATATATCTAAATTAGTAAATTGGTTTAATGTTAATAACTTGCATTTAAATAGCACTAAAACGAAATGTATGAAGTTCATGACTCCAAATGTCAGACAATTCAATACCAATGTAATTTTAAATGGGGAGGAACTGAGTCTTGTCGATACCACCATTTTCTTGGAATAACACTAGACGCAAAGCTTCAATGGGCCCCATATATCAAAGTTAGCAAGCAGACTTAGTTCTGCAGCATATGCTGTGAAAGATTAGAAATCTTACCAGTGTGGAAACAGCTAGACTTGTTTACATTAGCTATTTCCATAGCATAATGTCGTATAGTATTTTGCTATGGGGACACGCAGCTGACACTGAAATTATATTTGTTTTACAGAAGAGAAGAGTAATCTATGATTTAAAACCTAAAGAGTCGCTCCGACAAAAATTTAAGGAAATTAATATATTAACTTTGACCTCTCAATAGATACATTTATGAAAATAATGATAACGTACACAAAAATAAAAGTAGTTTTACAAAAATAAATGATATTCATTCTGTAAATACTAGGAACAGAAACAAGCTTGTAGCTAGTAGTAGCTTACTCGACTCCATCTAGCCAGTAATTCATTCTTGGGGCGATGTATACGCTTACAACAAAATCCCAGAAAATATACAAAATTCGTTCTGCTCAAAATTCAAAAACTTTATTAAACATAGTTTGTATAAAAGGTTATTATAATATTAAGGAATTTATGGATGATAATAACCCCTGGGAATGAGTATTCGCTACCAAGCTATTTCTAATTTGTTTTGTGTGGTTAATGTAACATATGATTGTAAGCTGTTATTTAAAAAGTCCGCTGGGTTTCTTGCTGGTTCTTCCCAGGACAGAGGTTTTTTTCGAACCAGTGGTAATTAAACAAAGAGTTACTTTCAATAAGTATTATTTATAATCTATATTGAATAAAAAGTTTCTGTTTCTGTTTTTGTTTCTATAATAGTTTGAAATGGATTTTGATACGTAAAGCTAGCACCTACATGAGTATGTCCCACGGCTGGGTACAGACTTCTCTTCAGATATATTTATAGAGCCAGTAGCCTGCTGCCAGTTCCTGTTGACATTTACATGTATTCGAAATATTTTAATTCCATTCCAGATGGAAGGAAAGCTATCACTATTTTCCTTCACCGTCCAGCACGTGGTAAAATAGCACTTAAATTGCAATTAACAATTCCATTGGTGCTGGCACAGATTTAAACTGGGTTACTCGCGTACAGTAAAATTCTATAGTAAGGGTAACTTTAAAAAAAATCTTATTACTGAATTTAATATGTAGTCTTTACTTACTGGGTGGTAGGATTTATTTCACAGTGGTTTCTTATTTTTACGCGAATACTACACATGGAATACAAGAGATAAAATAAAAAAAATTGTAAAACCGACTTCAATATAAATAAAATGATAATATCATCAATGTAGTCGAAGTTCTAAGTACGTATTATTAAGAATAACTCAAAACTATTGGCATTATCTTGATCAAATTTTTATGGGACCACATGAGAAGTAAATCATCAAAATCAATCATCGGTTCACCTAGAAAAAAGTTCTGAGGTAACACACATAAAAAAATACAGTTGAATTGAGCACCTCCTCCTTTTTTTGAAGTCGGTTATAAAACTAATTTTACGGATTTCATCGCAATGAATTTTAACTTTTTTTAATTTCCGATGTTTCGGACACATTACAGCACCCATAGTCACGGAGGGTACTAAGGCGTTTAACGTCCTGATGTCATAGTTAACGAAGGCATTAAAAATTAAATAAAAGCAGTTGAATTAAAAAAATTGTACAACTTACTTTAATATAAATAAAATAAGATCATCGTCAATGTAGTCGAAGTCAATTAAATAAGGAGAACTCAAAAAATTTTGGTCAGATCTCGATCAAATCTATATGGGACCACATGAAAAGCACCAGCTTTCAAATAAAAAAAGAATAATCAAAATTGGTTCAATTAGAAAATAAAATAAAAAATACTGTCGAGTTGATAACCTCCTCCTTTTTAAGTCGTTTGAAATAACAAAATGAATTAAATAATTTTAACTGTTAGTCGTCACTAGTGTCCAAGGTCTGAATAAGCCGCTTACCATCATGTGGACTGCTAGTTCGCTCGTCACAAAAGAAAGTCTCATCAAAGTATTAGTAATATAATCATTCATGCAGTTTACTTCATTCATTAGATATTCACGAGGGACATGAAAATGCCATTGGCTGTTCTATTATTATCTAGCAACCCACCCTAGCTTCGCCTAGGTGGGTTGTATCTATTAATGTGCCGTTATTTAGATTTCAGACAAAGAATATTTGTTTTGACAAATTTTCGTTTTTTTTTAAATATCGCCAAGTTTTTCGAATAAAATATAGTCTAGATCACTCCTGGCAATTTCTTTCTATCTGTTCATGAAGTTTCATTACAATTCAGGTTCAGCCATTCCAAAAATTAGCCCGGGCAGACTGACAGACAGACAAAAAGGCGGACAATTTTTTTAAAAATTGTTATTTATGTCTTAGCATGCAAATAACCCCAAGCTTAATAAATTTAGTAATTTCAATAAAACAGATCAATTTTATTTATATGTGTAGATTTGATTTAAATTTTAATACAACTCAACTATAGATTTTAAATGTCACTCAAAACTATCTGAAATGCACCTTCGTTGTTATTGCATATTTATTAACTGCTCAGTTATTGTAAACATTTGTATATGGGAAGGCAGTATAAAAATGACAGCCATGTTTTGGCTGACAATTATTATGAAATATTAAAGTCTCGGCCCACTACAACTGCTCATAATATGAACGTGCTATGAACGTATGAAGCACGAAAAGCGACAATAACTGTTACTCCAGAACGTATCAACAACGTATCCTACCAGTATACGACTATGATGCCCATTCTAACGGTTGTAGTTGATTTCAGCTAGTGTCAGGAAAAGCTAAGAGTGTTATTGTCGTAAAAGTTATTTAAATTTAAATATCTGTACGGCGACTGTTAGAAAATTATCTGCAGGAGCACTAGCGATGAAAGCTATTATTTTGAAAAACAGAGAGCCTTTGCTTGATAACGTCGCTTGCTAAGTATGTGTCGAATTGATAATGACTTCAGACTGAATTTGGTCGTGGCGACCGTCTCAACAGGTGTACGAGTGTAAACGCAAGCATAGATGCACTCTCTTCCCTCACTCTCATAGTCCGATGGACGGAAAAACACGACAAAATCAGAGAGATCAATGTAAAGACATTGATCTCTCTGATTTAACCCGACAATCGAACTCGGAACCTCATGATCAGCAGTCGGGCTTACGACCACTAGATTAACGCGGCAATCAATTGAAAATGCAAGCGAATTTATACACTACAATGGAATAGTACAGAACAATGTTTATCTTTATATCTATAATTCTTCTGCACGTGTGTTTGTCACTGAAGTCCTCCTAAACGGCTGGGCCGATTTTGAGAAACTATTTGTATACAAGTAATATATGTATATTCAAAGTATTTTTGTTTTTGATTTTACCACTGGTTAAACCTCTATTCTGGGGATAATCAGCAAGAAACCTACCAAATATTCTCGTAGGGAATTCGAAAATCTTTGGGCCGATGCGGTTATAATCATGATATGGAACGCTGTAGTGAGTAAGAGACCTTTACTACTTTACTTTACCTAACTTTACGTGCGTCTTTTTAAAATAAACTCTGCCACAAAAACAAAAAGTCTATAAATTTCAAGTACGAAATACTGAAACCCGTAACAAAATAATAGATGTACAAAAACTTAGTATAAGCAACAGTTTTATCAATATCTGTCATTTTCCATTTCATTTGCTACGCCACAATAGCTAAATGATAAATAGACTTTACCAAAATGAAAGCGAATTTTTATGTTCAAGCTTTAGTGACTAATGTATTTTTTAAATTATATATATAATAAGATGACTCGAGCTAGCAACATTTAATGCACGCACCCTGAGGACTGACGAGAAGATCCTAGATCTAAAAGAAGAGATGGACGAGTGGCGCTTAGATATTATAGGATTATCTGAATTCCGAATAGACACGGAAAGGACACGTTATTCCTCGAGTCCGGCAACTTGTTTTATCACCGGGAGGGTGACCATCTGTTCCAAAGAGGTGTCGGATTTTCGTCCACAAGTCTCTCATTAATAACTATGATAAATAGAATGTGTCGACGAGGGTTGCGTACCTTATACTCAGAATCACCAAACGGGATTCGTTAAAGGTCATACAGGTTTACGCACCAACCTCCAGAAATCCCGATGAGGAGGTGTAGGAAATGTGTGAGGATATCTCTAGAGGATGCATTCCTCCAAAACTCACTACAGGTGTTAATGGGACACTATAACGCAAAACTAGGCAAAAGAAAACGGTGAGCTGAAAGGAAATTCGGAATAGGGCAACAGAAACCAAGGGCCAGCAGCTGGCAGACTTCATGGAGAAAGAAACTCTTAACGATGAGCTTTTTAAAAGCGGCCCCAAAGAAATGGACCTAGTCGAGCCCCAACGGTTCCACAAAGAATGAGGTTGACTACATTATGATGACTAGAGGGCAACTATTTAGTGATATCTCAGTGATCGCGAGGGTGAAAACTGGTAGCGATCACCGAATGGTGAGAGCACACTGAACATTAGCCTTAAGTTTGAGAGGTCACTCTGATGAACTCAACGCTCCGTCCTAACTGAACATGTACATTTGTGACAATCATATTTTAATTGAAAAAAAAAAACAAAGGAAAAGTTAATGGTGACGGTTGACCGAACACACCTTTCAATTTTATTCTAAAGGAAAAAACACCTACAAAATCTACTTTTAAATTACCTGAAGTTAAAAAAAGAACGTTTGATTGTCAGATTTATTTTATTCATATCAAAAATTCAATTAATGCTCCGCGTGCTTGTGTCTGCGAAATGATAAATTGAATTCAATTTAGGTCTCGAGCGGTGTTTAAAAAAATCATGCTGAGCTTCAATACCGAGGTAAAACCATTTTAATTAATTTCAATTCATTTGACGTAGGCACCTGCCAGTTACTATTTTACTGAGTAATGACTAGTTGTCATCCCGACCTCTTTTTAAAAATTACTTGATATTAATTTCTTTAATTTCAAAACCTTCTTTAAAGGAAAACAACAGTTGACTTAATCTCTCATTAAAAGTACTTTTGTGTAATTCAATTTCAAGTAATAAAAATATTCCTAAACACTGCTAAGTTATACCTGTTTTAAAATAGTAATAATAATTTCTAAACAAATAATAACATTATTGTTCAAGTAATATAGTAGCAATTAATCTGCTTTCATTTATGTAACTGTAATAAAATTGAAGTTGTTATGTAATTGGATATAAGTAATAATTTCTAATAAATTAATCTCCCGAAATTAGGAACTATTGAAATAAATTATTGTTATTTTAGATTACACTTTTCAAAGAAAAAATCGCACGGTGCAAAGTCTAAACCTGAATCTTGTTTACGTCGCTGTTTAACTTTTGATTCAAGTGTAATTTTAAGAAATTTACAGTAACGTAATACAATTGAAATAAGTGAATTAAGTGCAATTAAATCACATTATTACTAATTAATGTAATTAAATTTATATCAAAGCAACCATTTACAATAATGAGCTGAAATGAAAATAATTCTTTGCATTAAGACGGCTGAGCTAATTAAAATTTGGTCGGAAGCGCTAGAAAGTTTAGTAGGATTGCGCGCGCGAAAACCTTAATGAAAATGAATTGAAATTAAAACAAAAAAAACCTTAATGACAAGTTTTTTTCATTATTTAAGAATAAATAAATTATTGGTAATAAGTTTATAATATAAGGCTATAGTAGTAGGAGGCCTTCTGACACAAGTATTTTAAATACTTAAAAGGAGGTCTCAACTATAACATCAATTTACAATGTACTTACTACCCAATAATAATAATAATTATTATTATTATAATGGGTTCCTTAATACAATGATTTAATATGTTACACAATTAACAACACAAAAACAAATTAGAAATAGATTGGTACCGATCATCTCATTCCCAGCGGTTATTGTCATCTATAAATTCCAAATCCACAAATTATAATAACCCTTTGCTTAATAAAGTTTTCGAACGTAGCTCTCCGTGTCATCCCAGTATTAGAAGGTCTGTGACCAGGTGTCAGAGACTTTTTTTTTATAAAAAAATAAGCATCTTCTAAATTACAACTGCTTTTTTCATTTCATACACCGTTTTATGGTACTTTTATATGTAACAGTAACCTAAACTGCAGGGTAAATCGCAAAACACTGCAAAATTTAACTAATTTACTAAAATTTCGATATCACCACCTCTTGTTCGTGGCAAGTTTCCAACAGGATGTGTCACCACATTTTGCTGCATTTATCTCAATGTCGTATTTAGAGTTAGATATCGTAACAAAACGTTTGTTACGGCAGCTAACATAGCTTTCTCGTTAATACTCTCATTTGAATTAAATTACTTGCCGTTGTTTTCTAAATTATTTAGTTTGAACATTTGATATTATAACGAAACAAAAATAAGAGTTCAGTAAATGTATTTTCCGACTTTTGTATTAAGATTTCTTTACGTATATTTGAACTTTTTGGTACAAAAATTATATAAGAAAAGAAATCGAGTGTTAACAAAAAGTGAATTTGTTATGTTGCCCCTCCGGGCATCACATTTGCACATCTCATACTAAACGCGTGTAAAGATGGCAATAATGGTTTAATTTATTTAATAGTTAAGAATTATTAGTTAATATAAATTAACTGATAATTTTGATGGTTAAAATACAGGGTATTTTTGAAACGCTCCCGAAAACGAAGACAGACGACAGTACTAACTATATCTTAGATGATGGGTGAAATATAAAATCAATCCTGATGAAAAAAAATCATCTTTTCACAACGTTTTATGAGCTTTATTCACGCTCCATCATGTTAGTATAATTAAATAAAACGTTAATTTCATTAAAATAAAACATGAAAATACTTAAACATAAAACCAGCAGTGGAATTACTGAATTACAATCAGCTGACTAGGGGTCAATGTACGCGCGAACGCCGAATTCGCGCGGCCCGTAACTAGCGATGGTACCACAATACCTAATAATTTACAACACTTGTCTAAATACCTAACTTATCTACTTAACCTACTATTTTGCCACTGTGCTCGTCTCCACGTAGCCACTTTAATTCAAATTCACAGGTTAAATAAACCAAATAACTGGTTCGATTCCCCGCTAATGAAAAAAATACTTAAATGAATTGTTAACAAGGTTAGAGTTATGCGTTTTATTCATCGTGTAGGTATGTTTATTATTCTGATGTATTCAGTTATGTACCTATTCAGATCAGTTCAGTACCAAGTTATTTAAAAAAAATAGGTATGAAACAGCTTACCGCTCTAAATCCTCCGTGGTCTTATGAGATGCGGAAATTGTGCTCCATTCATTTCGAGGCAGATGTGGGCTCGGTGTTGCGTCTCCTCATGCAGGCGGGGCATCATCGTGTGGTCTTTGACACAGTCCACGTAGTTTGTCGAAAACATCCACGATCCTTTGGCGCATTTCGTCAGCACTATCACTCACGATTAAAACCCTTTCTTTCACATACAGAAAGAAGTCTAACGGAGTCAGATCTGGTGAGCGAGGTGGCCAAGCGTGTGGTCCTAGTCTGCAAATCCAGCGATCATCAAATAATTCGGTAAGGCGCTCACGGACGAACCTCACGACATGTGGAGGTGCACCATCATGCTGTAACCATGTGCGGCGATATTCATCCAACGATAGGTCGTCTAAAATGTCAACCAACTGTTCATTTATAAAGTTTAGGTATCGCTGTCCGTTAAGTCGCTGTGGCAGAAACACTGGTATGCGATGTATGCGATACTTAAATAAACCTGCCCATACGTTAACCGACCATCGGGTTTGGTGCCCGGTTTGTCGAACAGCGTACGGGTTAATCTCTGAATACACGTGTGTTCAGAGGCCGTTTCTGGTAAATGTCGACTCGTCCGTCCAGATAACGTGCTCAATGGAACCAGGCACACGTTGTTGTTGGTCTAATAACCAACGGCAGAAAACTCGTCGGCGGTCTTGATCGCCGGGAACTAAAGCTTGCACTTTGTGCACTTTATAGCCGCATTCGGTTACGCTTTAATACTTTGTGAACTGAACAGTATGACACACTTGTTCCATCCCGACGTCTTAACAATTTAGCGATACTTCGTGTACCTGGGTTCGGATACCGGCGAACGACATCTAAAATGCGCTCCTCAGGTGAACAATCATTTGACCACCTCCTGCCGCTACCGGAGCAATGGGCCGATTTTCCAACACTCGCTGAAATGCTGCTGTTATCAGAAGAGAGTCAGCTGGGTGTCGAGCGGTCGAGATTTCTCTCGGTAAATTCGTAATGCACGCGAAGCATTCCGCAAGCTTCTCAAGGCACATTAATATGTTGCCGTATTCACGAGCACTATAAACGTACGCGTTAGGCATTACTAAAACAAAAACACAAAACGTAACAACAAGAATAACACGTAATAACAAGTAGGTAATACCAAGTAATAACAATAAGAATTTAATAAAAACAATTGAACTGTCGCTCGCGCATGGCATGTCCAAAGTCAACACGGAACTGTCTCAAAAACTAAAATTAATAATTAATCCCGCCAAACTGAAGCCTACTACGTCCTAGCGTCCTTGCGGTAAACTTTGAACATTCCCACAGACCGTCAAATGTTATGACATTGCCAACTTTTATTTTATAAGTTTAGTTTCCATATGATCCCGACTAGTCTCTTTCATATGGAATTTAGAATTATAGTTGTAATTTTTTAATACAATTAGACAATCAATTGTACCCTGACGAAACAAGCAGTTCGTTACTACAAAATGATATTGAAATTAATAAACGTACTTACTTGGGTTTGGTTATCTTTGATTTTGTACAAGAAAATAGAAATAAAATGGTATTGAATAATTTAATAGTTAAAATCAATTGCAATTATGATCGATAGTTAATTAATCTAAAAAATAATTATTTTACTTTACTTTTGTTGACTTTCCGTTTTTAATCCATCCAATACTTTGATTTGAAAAGAGGTACGTCAAAACTATTAAAAACTACTTGCAAGTTTTATTGTAATTGCCGCCTCTAATTCTTATGTCGCTTGCAAACAAATCTTAGTAGGTAAATTTGGGGAATTCCCCATATGTTGGCACTGACGCTAGGTGACACACAGTCGGCCGGGCGGCGGCAGCGCGTGGTACGAAGGGGGTGCGACGCTATTGGTTCCTCATTCTTCCCGCGCTTTGAAAAAGCGATGTTTCCCAATGTACAGTCGCATACACAGCTTTCTTTGCACGACGCGCGACGATGGTTTTAAAAAGGAAGGAAAGAAAAATTATTTATATCTATTGTTTTATGACTGAGCTAGTGAACGAAAAGGTAAATTGAAGGTGAATGGGGAAAATTGTGCAGTAAAGTTAAATGTATTGAGGAGGAATACCGCAAAATTTGCATGTGGTCAACCTGATGACGGAAACATTTATCATTCGCATTGATGATGATGATTCTGATGAGTGATGATAAAGTAGCATCCAGTAACACCAATACACCATCGACATCTGTCTTCCATGTTCCATGTTCCAACAGTATAATGGACGGCGTGTCACCCTTAGCTTAAGTTTTCTTGTTACAAACTGCTTTATTTTACGATAGAAATAAAAAATAATGCTCAAGCAAACATTTTCCATTTTTAATTTCAACCTCTTCCAAAGTTCTAAGTAGCTAGTAAAGTACCTATTATGATTCTACAATGAAACCATTAATTACTATTATAATATTATAGAACAGCAGCCTAGTACCATGTAGTACTTTAGAACGCGACTGTACCCATGCGAAGACACACCCCCTCCACTATCGCTCAGCGTTCTTTTTACGTGACGGGACCTGTACCGAGCTAGATAAAAGAGTTTGGCTTCGATGCGGATATTGACCCTAGTCAGCTGATTTTATGATTTATTTATTTTAAATTCCACTGCTGGTTTAATGTTTAAGTATTTTCATGTTTTATTTTAATGAAATTAACGTTTTATTTAACTATACTAACACGATGGAGCGTGAATAAAGCTAATAAAACGTTGTGAAAAGATGATTTTTTTTTCATCAGGATCGATTTTATATTTCACACATCATCTAAGATATAGTTAGTACTGTCGTCTGTCTTCGTTTTCGGGAGCGTATCAAAAATACCCTGTATATATTATTTCCTTTTATTCGAACACAAAGATACTATGGCCAGTCTCAAAGAGTTGAATAACTTCTTTTCGTCAACATAAACTGATAACATTACCACATTCGAAAAAAATATCATTCGTTATATCGTTAAGAAACGTAGAGAAATTGCAGAAATAATTAAAAATATTAATGAACAAATAAGGAAAGATAGGAAGCAAAAAAGGTCGAGCATTTTCTATATTAAGAAAACAAGTGGAGAAATAAAAAAAACGGGAAACTTATTCTTCACCGTATTCTTCGGACATTCAACCTAAAAAAAACATTCTCGAACGAAAGATTTAGAGCGTTTAAAGAGTTAAAATCATAGAAACCTTGGATAACAAATATTAAGAATAGAAACGGTAAATAAAATAAGAAACGGGGAAAATGTTATAGCAGAAGAGCTGAAATATTAAATATTGCTACGGAATTTTATAAGGACCCGAACAGCTCACTATGACTACGATTGATGACACGCAATACTATTTGATTGACGACAAACAAGACCTTTACCACCTGTTTTAAAAAAAGAAACAGAAAGAGCTATTATTACGCAGAAGTTGGAAAAAACACCCGGGCCCGATAAAATCATCAATCAACTTCTTAAAATATGAATGCCAGTTATTGTTCCAAAACTAATCAATTTATTCAACAAAATCATCAAAACAGAAAATATTCCAGAAGATTGATTAATGATATTTTTATTACATAAAAAAGGGGAAAAAATGCCAATGTCTCGGCAGTTAGAGGCCGATAAGCTTAATGTCTAACATACATTACATATTTTCAAAAATAATATTAGGTCCTTACATATGAAATTGGCGTTTTGTACGGGAGGAATATAAAGTCAATTTTTTTTTGTATAATATATTTAATTAATCAAAGTATGCACCGTTGTCATCTATGCACTTTTGCCATCTCATAGGTAGTTCATTGATCCCTTTAATAAAAAAAAAAAACATGGGGGCGAGAATCAATAAGCTCTTTGAAGGCGATTTGGACTGCCGCAACGAAGTTGAATTTTTTCCTTGTAAAAAGTTGTCCAAATTCCGGAAAAAATGGTAATCTGTTGGAGCAAGGTCCAGGGAGTACGGTGGATGTCGCAGACATTCTAATTGTAGCTCATCTAACTAAGTGGTTGTTTGTTGTGCAGTGTGTGGTCTTGCGTTGTCGTGAAGCAGCAGTGGCCTAGAGCGATTGACCAATCTCGGTTGTTTAGCAGCTAGTTCTTCCTTCATGGTTTGCAGTTGCTGACAATAGATATCTGCCGTAATCGTTTGGCCAGGTTTTAGAAAGCTGTACTGAACGACACCGGCGCTAGTCCACCAAACACTCACAACTAACTTTTTCTTAGTCAATTTTCGTTTAGGGCATTATTTGGCTGGGTCTCCAGGGTTCAGCCATTGCGACGAGCGCTCTCGATTATCGTACAGTATCCACTTTTTATCACAAGTAATGATTCGATTTAAAATCCCTTCATTATTGTGTCGGTTGAGCAAAGTAACACAGCAGTCGACGCGTGTTTGCAAGTTCGATTCACTCAATTCATGAGGTACCCATCGTTCAAGTTTTTTTACTTTCTCGATTTGCTTCAAGTGGATTAATACAGTTTTATCACTTACCCCGAAGCCTGCAGCTATCTCTGAAGTGCTTTGTGATGGATAATTTAATTCTTCATTTTCCACTTTGGTCTCCAGCCGTCCACGGGTTTGGTTCTGAAGGTCGAAATTTCCAGAACAAAAACGTTGAAACCAAAAACGTACCGTGTTTTCTTTTGCGACACCAGTGCCGTACACATCATTAATCCTTCGAGCTGTATCTGCAGCACTGGTGCCACGGTAGAACTCGTACTCGTAAATATACCGATATTTCATGTTTTCCTTTGTGCGGTAATAAGCGACGCCAAAGAATAAAATAATGAGGAAAAAACAAATTAATGACTATTTTCAAAACTCAAATGTACCAGCTAAATGAATTTATAAATTTAAATTTGGAATTCTTAACCAAAGAGGAGATATTTCAGTTCAAAGTAGTCAGTACGACAAAACGCTAATTTCATATAGGACCTAACACTATTTAGACTTACTAACACCCTCGATGAAAATCAGCTGGATTTGGAAGCAACTTCTTGACTATAGACCATATTCACATATATGGTCTATAGTCAAGAATTACAGAATTTTGTTTATTAAATAAAATTTAGTTAATTAATTACTTTACTTTTAATTTTTATTCTCACAAAATTATTGTCCTTTAACATTTGCTACGTTAGTTTCATTTAAAAAAATCTAAAAGTATCGATATCAGTAAGTATCGATACATTAGGAGTATTTGTATGAGTAGTATCGAAAAATGATTTGAGTACTACTGATATGAGTAGGTATCGATACTTTGATGGTATCGGAACATCCATACCCGCGGTATCGTGCCAAGAACGTTGGCTGCGTTTCCCGGCTGAATGGCTATACTTAGCCTTTGAGCGAGAAAAGAACCAGCCCTCTTATCACCAGCAGCAACGACCAGTCGCGGATAGAGTTCCTTTATGAACTTCACCGCACGTGGACCCCACGGACCGATAGTCTCTACAGCAAAGGGCACAAATATGTAGTCATCTCTCAGAGACTCATATTTGCGCCACTTACTCAGTTCAGCTGCCTCTGATGCAGCCCCGGCTCTAAACCTCTAAGGGACCAATGTCATACCGTCGGGATTTTATTACAATATTTTGTTTCGCTAAAAGTACGTAGGATACAATAAAGAAGAATACAATAAAGTATACTATCTGGGTTTCATAGACTTCAAGAAAGTGTTTGATTCCTTGGAACACCACTATATATGGGAATCATTAGAGCGACAAGGTGTCCATAGAAAGTATATACGCATACTAATGAATATTTATGGGAAAATTACAGCACAAAATAAAACTGGAAATCAATGTGAAGGTCAAGGTGACCCTATTTTGCCAAAGATATTCTCAGCTGTGTTGGAGATGATTTTTATGAGACAGGGTTGGGATAATTTTGGATTTAACGTGAATGAAAGCCATTTGAGATTTGCTGACGATTTAATAATTTTCTCCGAATTCCCGAATACTTTGGAAATAATGTTACAACAATTATTAGACGAAAATGTAAATGCAGGTATCACGATGAATTTAACTAAGACAAAAATAATGAACAATTCTCCACAAGAAGAGGCTATTAGAATTAATAATCAGCAATTATGGTTAAATGGTGTAAATGCGTACATTTATTTAGGACAATTAGTATCACCAACAGAGAACATGCAGAAAGAAATTGAAAAAAGAATAGCTTACACTTGGAAGAGATTCTGGTCGTTAAGTGAAATAATGAACAATAAACATATACCAATGTCGGAGAAAAGAAAAGTTTTCAATGCTAGTATCCTGCCATGTCTGACATACGCATGTCAAACTTGGGCTTTAACCGACCAACGACAAAATGAAATCAATATATTATGCGTATTTGGAGTGAGGAGAAGAGATAAAATATAGTTAAAAGTATAAAAGGAAAGACTATGTTCGGAAAAGTCCAATCAGTATGCAAAACTTGAAATGACACTGGATGGGACATATGTTGAGAGAAAAGAAGGAGTAATGGACCAGAATAATAACTGAATGTTACCCTAGAGAAAACAGAAGAAGTAGAGGAAGACAGCCAAAGCGATGGAAAGATAATTTTAAGAAACTAGCAGGCCCATAATAGTTACGTTCAGGAAAGAACAAAAACAAGTGATAAGCCTTAGAGGAGGCCTTTGTCGAAAGACAATCTGTTATTAGGGGAGACCAACCGAATGCCGAGAACATGATTTGGTTAGTTAAGTTAATAGTTTTTCTTAACTCTATTTTCAACTTTTAAATAATTGTTTTGTCAAATAAGTTTAAACCAACAGCATTAAAGGTTTATTTCCATTTTATTTTTATTTTATTTTAAATAAACCATACATTATTAACTTACTTCCGCCAATACTAAAAACACAAATGCCACTTGGGAAATTATGAAGTTCATTGACTATACTGCCAATGTCTCAGAGCATCTCAGAGTAAATACAATTAAACAAAGAGTATACAATCACTATGTTTCACATGCATATGTATGTTATGACTAAAGCCACAGGTAATTGCACAGAGTAGACCATAGATTTAGAATATACTGGCGTATAGACCACCTGACAGCCCAAAAACGCGTGACCAATTTTGATTTGTCATTGTGTGCGTTAGCTAGTGATGTATATTTTACTTACAAGGACTATCGAACATGATTGTTAAGGAAGCGGTAAAAAAATTATAAAAAATTGTTTAGTGCATGAAGTTGAACAACTTCAAAAATTAACTGAATTTTACCATGATAGTTCTAAAATAATTAAGAAATATTCATGTAACATATTCTTGGGAATAAGCTGAACCTACCTGCCTTTTATTGGATTTTAATTCAAATGTATAAAATCCCAAGTGACTTTACCGGTAAACTTAAAAAACTCCCCAATAATCTGATCGGAATGTTGTATTTTCGAGCTATGATCTTTGAAGAAAAATATTTAATGCCGTGGGCAGTTTCCCCGGAATTTCTTTTTAACATATTGTTAATATAAATAGGTAGGTACTTAACTAAGTATATACCTATTTATATATTATATATTTTATAAAATGTTTTGATGGGGAAATAAAAACGGGGGCACGGAGTACATAATGGCTGCTTTATTTTTCATATAAGTATTACTTTTGATAATTACAAACATTTAATAATTAATAATTAAATATATTATAGAAGTTTATTTTAACATTCGACTTAATTCTGACTGTAAACTTAATAATTTAAGGAAGGAAACTTGTAGGGATCAGTTAAATAAGATTGCTCTGTTTAAAGGCCAATATGTTTATGAGGATTCATCATACTTTATGTTTATATTCTTTCATCTGTCCCTGAAAAGTATAAAGTAATAATAAACTTAGTAAAAATAAAGTTAATAACTTTAATAAAGTTAATAACTTTAATTTTAGCTGCATGGATTTTAAAAACATAATGATCTTAACACAGTAAAGTGCACTAAGTATCTGAGGATACAAATGCACTCTCTATTCTCTCAATCTCGGTATGTTAAGAAAATGGTCACTCATTCATGGACTGACCGCGGCAAGTGCAACTAAATCTCGCAGATTTATCTGCGCAGCTATTACTTAACCACGAGTTCCTCTTCTCTTCGACTAGCGCTGTAGGGGATGAACCATGCTATTTAAGCCCTCGCGACAATGTCGTCCGCCATCAAGCATGAATCGGGCATCGACCGTTGTGAGTATCAAATACTATGGAATTTATACTATCACGTCTCATGCGTGGTCGTCTAGTAGCGCTTCAGGAGCATTACTAAATATCTATACCTAACTACGCTAAAAATTTTATCATTGTGACTTGGGAATATAATCCGAAGTTCCGAAGCTCCGCTCAACCTCTTGGGGAAAATAGCGTGATGCTATGAATATTGTACTAGTGTGACCGTGAGCCTGTGCGGTTGGTTAAGTAAGGTTATAAATTTATTTTGGTTGATAAAAAGATACTTAGTTGCGTTCATAATGGCTTAAAGAGGATAATCTCAAGATTTTTTTTTGTCTTTAATGTACTACAGTTTCTTAATGTATGAAAATCTGTCTCTATAATTATCTAAAGTTTTGAAAGTTACATTTTTGAAGTCTTATTATAACAATATTTGACTCCTTTTAATAAAATTGTTTTTATTCTACTTTTTCTTTTATACTTCTCAAGAAAATTTTTGCTGCAAATTGTTGAGTTCTTCTTTACATTCTAACTAACCCGTCCAATGAACCTTAACCACTTTTTCTAATTATAGAATCCGGAGGAATCTGTTTGACAAACGGCAAAATAAAATTGCATTTTAGAACGCAAACCGAGGATTTATTTTCTTGTTGTGTAGGCAAGTCTATCGATTCATTATAAACATTCAAGATAAATATCGACGTTAATATTGATATAGTTGAGTTAATCCCTAGCGTACATGTAAAATATTTTGTATAAAAATATATTTACCAAATTCATGCAAACTATCAACAACGTGACTTTTTTCTTTGCAAAATATCAAAATTAACAAAATAGTTGAAAAAATTCTATATTTTAAACAGTATATAACATAAATTGTAACCAAAAATAAACGCTTCATAACATTGACGACGTTTTGAGAATTTACTTGTAAAATGTGCAATTATCAGAATTATTTATATTATTAGCACCACAGTCACTTACAGAACAAGTAAGCATTTTGGAAAAAAGTTACTTACTAAAAATAACCACTTTAAAAAATTACAAAATATTTCGGAGCTATTTCTTGCGTGCCGAATTGTGCCGACCTGTCATTCAAAATAGGTTACAGAGTCATGAGATTTGGTATCCTTTTCTATCTTGCATTTTTGCCATAAGGAATTTTCTTCTCCCTTGCACACTATGTTTGTTTATACGCCAGTCTACTCCATAGACTTAGAATATCTAAGTCTATGGAGTAGATGTTGTTGCCAAAAAAAAATAATTAAATATTGCCTCAATGATCACAGCTCATAAATGTTTTTACAAGTGTGTGGAGTGCACGTAAAGAAAAAGAGCGTTTATTAATTTCGACCACCGGGCTATCATTATTTTAAGTAAATGCACGAGTAGTAGATGCACAAGTTAAGTTTGATTGAATAAATCGCTAAGAAATCTCAAAAGGCAGAGAAAAAAAATCTTAAATATCAAGAACTATATAGCCTCGAACGTTAGTAATCTGTTTCACTTTTATATCATAAATAAAGAAAAAACGAGTAAGTTAGACTTACATACATGAGTGCTACGGAAGTGACGCGCAAGTAACGGCTCTACAGAAATCGGATTGCACGCTCTGCAATTCACAACTGGACAAAAATTTTATCCACCGACCTAAATATTTACAGCATCCCTGTGTTGTGGTGTGAAATGACGTAGCGGTTAAAGAATTTTGCAGTCAATCTTTTAAATATTTTTTAGAAAATTCAACGTTACAGCGGCGCCAGTTACGAGGGCCGCGGATTCAAATCCCGGAATAAGTATTTGTATGGCCTACAAGTTCTTTTCAACAAGTTTTTTAAGATGTTTATTTTTCAATAGTCTGTGGAATGTACGTCAAGGCAAAAAAGCGTTTGTTTTAAATATAATAATCATATATTTATCTGGCGGGACGCCTCTTGTTTATTTCATGTTATAAAACTAATGAGATTTATTGTTAAAGTACGCCTTTGTGCCTACATAATTCATTTTTTCATAACACTAAAGTGATTAAATAACCCACAGTCCATCTTAAGGTAAGTGTTCACTGCAGTCCATAGGCAAAAAAACTTAAAAGAAGGAAAGCTATAGAATTTCTTATAGTCTGTGATTAGACGAATCCTTCAAGCTGATGTACTGCTGTTAATGACAGATTGGTAAAGAGATATTAAAACTCAACCGTTGAAGTCTAATTCCGTTGAACCGAAATGAAGACCTACCATCTAGAAAAAGTGGTTTGAATACTTTGATGCTTTAGTACTTAACCCTAACACTCTAACCCATTTATGTCGCTAAATAGCAGTGCCTGCACTGTTGTGTTTCAGTCTGAATGATATACGAACCAGTATAATTGAAGGCTGTGAGGCATTCCATCTTAGTCCTCACAGGTGAAGATTCATCTGTTGCCTTCTTTGTTTGAAGTTGGCTATAGGTGTCCATGAAATGCAGTAGCCACTAATCATCAGATAGATTGTAAGTTTATTAGTGAGTTTAGTTTTTTTAAATAAAACAAAAAAATCTTCGTTTTGCAATAAACTCGGCAGTTAATATAAAAGTAATTAATTTAAAGTAAAATAGTTATGATAATCACTTTAATGGTATTCTCATCAGTTAAGCACACTGCCACTTGACAGTAATATTAGGGACTTAATTGGAATAACTTGGTACAGATATAATCGTATTTAGTTTGCCCTCTAAAAACATTAAGGTCGTCTTGAAGAACGGTGTGTTAGTATGGAAACGTTACCCCCGCAATTGTTAAGCGAATCGGAGTTTTGAAAAAAAAGTCATAAACGGAAAGACCTTTGATAAGGTTTATAAAAAAAGTTTTTTTTTTTCATTATAATTAAAAAGTTATATCGAATTGAAAATAAATTTTAAATTTAATATTGATCACACGCTGACAATATCCGAAAAAACTAGCGTGTGTGATGTCACAACGTTTCTTTCCTCTCATCATCATAGGCACCTGATACACGCGTTTAACTTTTAATCAGTAAATTCTTGTTAATATCATCGGTGCATTGACGACAAATCTTAAGGCTATCGCGCCTGTTTTGTATCATATTGTTGAAATTTTACATTAAATAGTTTAGTTTTTTAATTTGCCACAAGATTTTGAACGTCAAAATCAGTGGTTCCAAGCAGTTTTAATAGTTTTACGTGGTAGAGCTATGCTGCAGCTATATTAGTGGTATAGTCGTAGCACGAATGGGTCGGCTCGACCGGGGAGGGACCATGCTCACAAAGAATATCAGCGTAAATAGCAGCTTACTGCTGCCGTTTCGAATGGTGTAGGGAATCGAAAAGCCTTTTTACTGGAAACAAGGCATTCTATCTTGGTCCTCAGGGGTGACAGTGCATCTGCATTTTGATTCTTAATAGTGGATAAATAAAGATGTCTATTTATAAAATTCGAGCCTGATAATATACCCTTATCCGATAGATTTATGATGACAGATTACCTTAAAAGAGCATTCGGTTTGAGCACCTTGAACTTCGATTATATTATCAGGCTTATCTTTTATAAGCACTTTGTCATACTTATGTAAATTAAATTATTTGCCAAGAATAACTTTTTGTACTAATTTGCAATTATTTTATAGTTAGAAGCCATAGACAACACTAATGTCAACTATAGAGATCACAAGACGTCACAAATGTGGCAGTCAATCATGGCATAGTTACGTAATATTATTTAATTTTAATTATTTTACATTATTTATTACTAACTGTAAAAAAATGTTTTTCGCATCATTATCTCTTTTTAAATAATGATACGGCTCCGTGGCGTAGTGGCTTTGCAATAAATTGCAGCGCTGAGGGCCGCGGGTTCGTCTCGTCCCGCACGGTAAAAGTATTTCTATGGCCTACAAGTAATTGTTCCGGGTCTGGACGTTTGTCCTTGTGCAATTTATGTATGTAAACTGCCTTAACGATTATTAGTATTAGTAGCCTTTATTTTTACATATAAATAAAGTTTTACTTTAAATTTTTAAGTTGTTTCATTATATTTTTATTATTTATATGTCGCTATTAGCGCGAAAGGCCTCCCCCAACTTATCCCAATCTTTTCTATTCTGGGCTGTTCTTTGCCTTAACGATACAAGAGAAAATCCAAGTGTTTGGGTAAAAACTAAACAAAATTAATACTTTTTTTAAGTTTTTAAAGCGGGGAGATTTTAAGAAAAAAACAACGTACTCGTATGATCAACCTCGTAGACATCTCATCAGGCACAGCCCGGGGTTGCCACGAGCGCTTGTACTGTTTAATTTTGTTTATTGTTTCATAAGATGAAAATGAAAACGCATTAATAAAATGTGTTCTCAACATGACCTAAACACAATAAGCCTTTTAATTTGATAAAACTTTATTTGCTATAACTTATAACTAACTCGGTTTAATTATGGAATATTTGCAAGTGAATGTATAAATACTAAATAGCGATAAACCGATAAAAAAATCTCTGTCTTCTGTATGTAAGTTTTATGTCTTTGATATTTACTAAACTTGTTTATTATATATTTAATTATGACTATATATATACACATGTATGTATGTGTATATTATGTATATGTGTGTGTATGTATATGAATGTATTTACGTATATGTGCACACACATGTATTTATTTTATCCTTGTATGTGTTGTATAATAACAAAGTGCACACCTTATTATCCTTTATTTATCATACCTATATCTTTGTAAACTGGCCAACAAACAACAAAACAACGGCGAGGACACACCGTGATCACAAACTTTTCATCATGGTGTGTCCTCTCCGTTATTTGTGTGTACATATATTCTTAAATAAATAAATAATAAACAAAAAAATCATAAAGATTAGTGTCATCTTTATGATTTTTTATCGAGACAATTATTATGATTCTCGTTCCTGTATCACAAAGTACTTTTACATCAGTTTAGTTTTTATCAAAAGACTTTGTTTTTGCGCAATTATTTAATTCAGTAGATTTACAGAGATTTAAAAAAGTTAAAAAGTACAGAACGCTTAAGTACTGCTTTACTTTGAAGTCTCTGATATCAGCTGTTAGTTAATGTGATACTTAAGGGTAAAAGTAAAATTTTATATTCCGTAAGTAGAAATATCTTCTTTCAAGGCACGCGCGGTTATTTTAAAATTCAATATATTAATCGACCATCCGGCTCCGTGTCTGAGGAAATTTCTGTAAGGCTGAGTTGTCTTTCGTGATTTGGATGCTGATACACTGAAACTGCAGTTTTGGTAACGTATTATAGCAACTATTAATATATTAAATATGTCTTCAATAAAAGTCTTCAGTAACTGCTGATTATGAGGCCTCAGGTTCGAGTTCCGGGTCGCCCAAAAAATCAATTATTGAGTTTTTCTGTCCAAATCCTCAGTATGAGCTAAAGCACCTTAAGCCGTTGTCCATCTACCGAAGGCTATGGAAACTTTTTGGCATTTCCTGTAATGGATAATAGATTATTTAATTATCTCTCTGTGATTTTTTTTTATTTATTACCAATAAAATTCTACAATTAGTAATACACATTAAACACAGCGCAAACCACTAAAGTTTAGTAAGTTTTAGTAACAATTATTAATAAATTTTATTATAAAAATGTCTAAAGTAATTTCCAGCATCCGTTTCGTCTTAACACAAGCTGTTAGAAAGCCATTAAAACTTGATAACTTACTTTTAACAGCAATAAATTGTTAAAGTTTGCTCAGAGGGTACTAATCTCATTAAGAGTGGCTTTCTTGTATCCAGTGATTGTGTACTGCATAAACCCAATTACTTGCGAATTGAATGAAAATTGAAATTTGTTTTTAACTAACTCGCAAATATGATTCTTATTTTGTACAAATTCATCTAGAACAGCTAACTGACATGATATTAGGTTCACCGTCTAGCGCAGACCTCTAATTAGAATTTAGAAGCTACGGAAAATCAACTGAAAATTCTTATCAAAAAAATTAAGTAAATTTTTTATTTTTAGGTAATACTACACCACTTTTTAGTACGGATAACCACTACCCCATATCGTCCCGTGGTTGTCCAAAGAGGAAACATGGATAAATGAACAAAGGTAAATGCAGCAGTGTCTTCCTATTAACAACTCTAAAGAAAAAAAATTGCGGTTGCCAACCCACTTGCCAAGCGTGGCAACTTTGTCAAATATCCGCTCTATGAGGAAACTTATGGGGGTGGCATATGTTCAGCAGTGAACTTGGCCAGGCTCTAGAATAATTGAATAAATGTACACCAGAGTATACAAAATTCTGATGTCATGAAAAGTGTACCTAGAACACGTTTTAAATATAAATAAAAAATAAAGAAGACATCGGACGTTCGGCTTAACAAAACGCAAATAAGTGTTACGTTAGCTATACCGTTATTTACTGTTCCATGTGTTGTGGTGCATCAGCGAAAGCAATTTACTAGCGCTGATTTCGTGAAACGAGAGACACACAGACATCTGCATCTGATGAAATATTCCTTGTTCTATAGAATAAGGGTGAAAACGGGCACCTGATTGTAAAGCTCATAGACATCTTCATCTATCTGCGATTAAGAATCAAAATGCAGATGCACTGTCACCCCTGAGGACTAAGATTGAATGCCTCGTTTCCAGTAAAAAAGATCTCCGGTTATCAATACTCACCGTACGAAACACATCAGAATTGAGCTGATATTTTACGATGGTATTCATTAGAGCGTGGTCCTTCCCCGGTCTAGCAGACCTATTCGTGCTACAAGCATAATATAACTCTAGCGTGGCTCTAACACATGTTAAGTTAGTCTTATGTTTCACAAACATATATTACACATTGTAAGCCCATAAAAATTGTTCCTTGCCGGAACCAAACTTACGACTATCTTTATTCAGTAATATTTATATCCACAAGTAACCCTATTATGGCGGTGTAAGTATATCCATTACCCCATATCGTCCCGTGGGTGTCGTAAGAGGTTGCAGAGGGAAACTTAACCAGGAGATGGGCAACAGGATCTATCTGATAACAGGTGAATAAATAGAAAAATTACTGTTACCAACCCGCTTGCCAAGCGTGGCATTTGTGGCAAATTTACCTTCTATGAGGCAAGCTATGTGGAAGATCTATGTTCAGCAGTAGACTTTTGATAGGCTCTAAGGGTAACGGTATATCTACAACATCACAAAATGATTTTTATTTTTAAATGAAACTCTAAAAGCAATAATTAAAACACACGGTTTTTTGAACGGAAAGGAATTCATCCGACCTTTGACCGTTTTAACCTGATTGGACTGAAAGCAATTATGTAGGAATTCATAGAGATTCACTCGTATATGCTAAATGTACGATCCAATGATTGTTACAAGAGGAGTGATAATTATAATTTTATAGCTTCTAAATTCATTTTTGATTAAATATAGATATTATGTATGAATCAATAAAATTAAATAATGCTTATTAATACAATCGGGCGTTACTTTGCATAAAATAAAATAATGTGTCTTACCCACTTTCAAGAGCATTTCCCGCCTTCCTTCACTTCCGTGCACTATACCCGTTTCCACTAATCTCAGCACCACTACTTCCAACACCACCATACTAGGAACCAAGCACGTTGAAAGTAAGATGGCTGACCCCTAAGTCATCAGTCATCCACCGAAAACCATCTCAGAAATACTCTCTAAGTCTCTATATGTCCCACTGCAGTGAGACTTATAGAGACTATAACTTTATTTTACTTGGATGTATAGATATATATGGGTATATATGTAAGTGTATGTTGATGATTGCTTAAAAAATGTATTATTATTTCCAAATAATAACTCTTATTATGCTGATTCTTTCCCCACTCACTCCTCTGAATGTTTTTCTTTAAGTTTTAGCTTGAGGTAATGTATCCGTCCGTGAAGCCAATATTAGGGTCTATTTGAAAATCAGCGCTGCTGTCATTTAGTTCAGCAGCTGTTAGCTGAAATAGGGACCTAATTTGACTTTACACAAATCCTGTTTTTTTATATCTCGTGTTATTTTATTTTTCTTTATGATGTCAAATAAAGTTTTCTTTCTTTCTTTCACCTTGCTTAGAACTTTGAACACCTTGCCTGGTGGAAGATCTATCATTTTACTTCGAAAGCCAAAACTGAATCACATAATCCTAAATATACTTTGAAATTCAACTGATTAATTACTTAAAAGGGTCATGCAGGTTAATAAATGATTAAATCAATCAAAAGATCTTCTCATGTAATGACAATTCACTCGAAAATCAAATTTTCTACGAAGACTACTCTGATAAATATTCATATTGTTGATTATACCTCTTTGGAATAAAAGTAAAATATTATTTTATACTTGATGCACATTCGAAGAATTCACATTAAATTACAAAACATATGGTTAGTGGCCACTGTATCCATGAACACCTGCAATTAACCTCAAACAAATAAAGAGACAGATGCATTGTCACCTGTGATACTGTGATGGAATGCCTAACAGCATGTCATTATACTCGCTCTCTATACCTTCAGACCGAAATACAGTAGTGCAAGCACTAGCACTAAGCACTATTGCGGGCAGAAATCGGTAAAGACGATGAGAAAATCATCAGACAGGCTGCAGTGCTAGTAGAAAAAGTCATCTAACTACCAGCTGATACAACTGCATAATGCTGCAGTGTTTCAGTTCACATAATCAAATAATAGTATTAGTCAGTAATATTAGTA
Source organism: Parnassius orleans (assembly GCA_029286625.1). NCBI lineage: Eukaryota > Metazoa > Arthropoda > Insecta > Lepidoptera > Papilionidae > Parnassius > Parnassius orleans. Next base: position 32,574 of record JAGSMP010000581.1, read on the forward strand.
GTAGTAGGTACGAAAGGGTCGGCTCGCCCGGGGAAGGACCACGCTCTCACAGAATACCGGCGTAAAATAGCAGCTTAACACCGCTGCGTTTCGTATGGTGAGTGTAGAGAACCGGATACCCTTTTTACTGGAAAAGAGGCATTCCATCTTAGTCCTCACGGGTGACAACGCATCTGCATTTTGATTCGCAAACGAGGATAGATGTAGATGTCTATGGGCCACAGCAACCACTTACCATCAGGTGGACTGTGTGCTCGTTTGTCACCATATCCTATAAAAATTTTTTTTCGGATTTAAGTTCCGACCATTGAGGGAAGGGTTCCTTTGAAAATATGTTACTACACTTTTCTCACAATTCACTTCGATTCTCCATAAGCGAAACCATTCGCTTAAGTGATCGGCGGTTCTTTGGACCATCTTGGTGAGAAATTTCTTATAGTAATGGGTGAAGAAGAGTGTCGTGTCATCGGCGAAAAGTACAATATTAACTACTGGCTCCTTCGGGATGTCACTCGTGAAAAATGTAAAGAGGAGTGGGGAGAGAACAGAGCCTTATGGGACTACAGCCCTTAGAAGGTGCGTCGAAAAGCGAGTTCCCCCTACTCGATAACAAAACTAGCACTTTCTATAGAAGGTTCTGAAGATATAAGTGAGTCTATCAGGCACATTTAGTTGATACAGCTTGTAAAATAAGCGGGCGTGCCATTCTTTGACAAACGCTTTCGCGACATTGAAGAAGAGGGGACCGGTGTTAAGAGTTCAGTAATTACTTGTGTGAGAACAGCCCTCCAGAATGTATTCCGTTAGGCGATGGATTTGATATGTGCGCAAGTATTCGGACCTAAAGCTTGTTTGCAAGGACGTATTTTCGGAGGCGATTTAATATGTTTCGCTCGTAAATTTTCCCCAGTGTGCTGAGGAGACTGTGATTGTTCTATAGCTGGAGGCTAAGTTGCGCGGTTTTCCCGGTTTCCAGACTCCTATAACGTCTGTCTTTTTTGAGGCATCTGGGAAGTAGCGGTAGAGAGAAGAACGTTGAAAATGCCTAATACGAGGCAGACAAGGGTCGTGGAGAGCGGTTTCAGCACGCTGTTGCTAATGCCGTCGGGGCCGGATGCTGATTTATTTTTAAAGCTCTTAATGACTTCTGTGTTTCCTTGAACTATCACAGGATCTAAGGGGATTTTGATATTACAGACAGACACTTTAATTTTATTTAAATATTTATATAACGAAAATCATTAATAAAGTGGAGGTACGTACTCATAACATCCAATATTCCTATATAATATGATCTAACTAATTATGATCATATTCCGATATAACTAGTTTCTATTATAAGGTTTATATGCTAACCTACGTCAAGCTCTTGTCACACGGTTTGAATGACGGAGAGTGCCTAAAGGTATTTAGTTCACCCTTTGTATCCTTTTTTGATGAAGGTAATACAATTAAGAATAAGGTAAATTAGTTCATGAATAGTTCGCGCAACTATTGTTCCCTTCGATTTTATTCACAAATAATAATACATTCAAAATATTACTTAGAATAGATTAGAATAATAATAAAATAGAATAGAAAAAAATCATTTTTACACCCATTATTTATCACAAGAATACTTATTGAAAGTCATTTAAACTTTACCACTGGTTTGGACATAACCTATATCCTGGGAAGATCCAGCAATAAATCCAGCAGTACTTTAAAAAATTACAATATGATATTTTACACAGTTAAACTATTAAAACATATAGAAACTGCATGGTAGTGATCACCTCATTCCCAGCGGTTATTATCAATCACGTACTAAAAAGTACTAAAGAGACTTGCTAAACAATTTATGCTTAATAAAAATGTTAAACTTATATCGAGCAAAAATTCTAGGTCAAGAAACAATAATAAATTAAAAGAAAAATACTCCCACAGTTTTCACTCGGTATTGATGATTGGATCGTAAATAACATTATATAAAATATATTTTAATCCACGACTGTAACAGACACAGCATTATCTCCTTATGAAAGACTTTAGTTGTTACAAGCTTTTCTAGGATTTTTTCCTGTGTTTTGTGACATCCGGGAAGTCTGCAGTCTGCGAAAATTTTAAGAACCGCTATGATATTATAGACCACAAATACTCACATAAAAACAACGATTTGTACAAAAGATAATTCATGACGCTATTGAAATTAAAAAAATGCCATCAATTCCAAAAGTAACATATCGATGTGCTAACATTGGCTTAGGATCACTTTATTCATCATTATTATCATTACGACAGACCTTCACAGTTCAGTAGAACATATGCCACCCTGAAGGATGACAAAACACTATCTTGAGCCAGCTCCAACAATGTAGTGGCAGTGTAAGAATATCTACTACCACATAACGTCCAGTAGGTGACGTAAGAGGCAACAGAGGGAAACTGAAACAGGAGATGGGCAGCAGTATCTTCCTCATAAGAACTCAGAATGATAAAAAACTGCATTTGCCAACCCGCCTGCCAAGTGTGGCAACTAAGGCAATTGGGGGAACTATGTCCAGCAGTGGACTTTCGATAGCCTGTAATGGAAATAAAAACGTTTTTAAGAAAAAAGACAGCTCCGTGGTGCAGTGGCTTAGCAATGAGCAGCACTGAGAGTCACGAGTTCGAATCCCTCACGGAAAAAGTATTTCTATGACCTAGAAATATTTTTTCTGGCTCTCGATGTTTGTCTTTGTAAAATTTATTTATGTTAACTGCCCCACGATACAGGACAAAATCCTGTATCGTGGGGGCGTATCGGGGGCGTGTATCGGGGGGGTGACAAACGAGCACGCAATCCACCTGATGGTAAGTGGTTGCTGCGGCTCATAGACTTCTACATCTATCCTTGATTACAAGTCAAAATGCAGATGCGTTGTCACCCGTGAGGACTAACATGGAATGCCTCGTTTCCAGTAAAAAGGGTCTCCGGTTCTCTACACTCACCATACGAAACACAGCAGCGTTAAACTGCTATTTTACGCTGGTATTCTGTGAGAGCGTGGTCCTTCCCCGGTCGAGCCGACCCGTTCGTGCTACAACTATACTACTAATATAGCTGCAGCATGACTCTACCACGTAAAACTTTGTTAGAAACGACCTCTTACGTTCAACTGGAGTCTAATTATCCATTGAAGCTAGTAAATGTTACACGTGCCTTGTGAGACAATAATCTTAATTGTTATTTACTTTTATATTACATACAATTAAAGCTTTATGACCTTACTTTTTGAACGCAATTTAAAGATCAAACTTGTTTCTTTTTTAGTTCATTCGATTATTCAGTGAAAATTTGAGAGCGACACAGTATTCCCGCTAGTCGACCCAAATGAGTAAAGAAACCGTGGTCGTGCCTATCTATGTTGATTGGTGTATTTTATGTAAACCTTCAACGATTTCGGTCGGAAAGCTTGTAGAGATTAATATAACATATTTGTATTGTACTTTTTCTATAGAAATTAATTGTAATCATACGTGTTATACGTTTTAGAACCACGCTGCAGCTATGTTATGGTTACCGAATACTCACAGAATACCAGCATAAAATAGCACCTTAATTCTGCTGTATTTCTTATGGTGAGTGTAAAGAATCGGAGATCCTTTTAACCGGAAACGAGGCATTCCATCTTAGTCCTCAGAAGTGACAACGCATCTGCATTTTGATTCTTAACAAAAAATAGATGTAGATATCTATGCGTCACAACATACACTTACTATCTGGTGAACTGTGTGCTTGTTTTTCATCATTATCCTATAAAAGAAAATAATGAAATTGTTAAAATTTTTGTAGATTATGTAAACAAATATGCATATCTTTTGTTAAAATAGAAATCAACGACACGTGAATGCCATACTAGTATGAATACCCTATATGCGTGTATTTTAATTGAGTTTTGGTTAGAAAGCAGTCCGTACTTAAAATAATTATTACTGCGGGGTCACACTTAGAAATGTGTTCCACCGTTATAACGGTTTAGGAAACTAGTTTTATGCTCTAGATAGGGTTATACCTTCATAATATGTATATGCAAATTATATATGGGATGCCAAAATTTTCAGTTGAAAAAAATTTAAATTAATTTTAAATGAAAGTAAAGACCGCCTTCAAAAAACGGAAAAGAATATATAATAATTTCATATGCTGAAGTCGGTGCTAACATAGTGTATAGAAGAATTAAAGCCCCGGCTTCAGAATGTGAAATTATTTGTGTTTGTGAAAAGAGTCAGTAACTCCTTCATGGGACAATGTATAAGCTTTTACAACAAATTCCCAGAAAATATGCAGACCTTTTCTAAAGGGTTATTATACTACTAAAGAGTACATGACTGACAATAACCCCTGGGAAAGAGGTGATCGCTACCATGCTGTTTCTAAATGTTTTCATTGTAAATTGTTTTAAAAAAAAGTCCCGCTGGGTTTCTTGCTGGTTCTTTCCAGGACAGAGGTTTTTTGCGAACCAGTGGTAAAAGTAAAAAATGACTTTCAATAAGTATTCTATCTATATTGAATAAAAATGCTTCTATTCTATTATTACTGGTGACTAGGCATTCCAACGTAGTGCTCAAGGGTGACAATGCATCTGAATTTTTATTCCTAATCAAAGTTAGTGTCTATGGGTCATAGCATCTGTATAAATCTATTTCCTGCTGCTATTAAATATATATGAACTAAAATTGTAACTGTGGGGAGAAAAAATCTACTTGTGAGTTTCTTGTCGGTTCTTCTCACAAAGTTTTCCGCTGTAGGGACTTATTGAAGCGATATCGTGGAATGCGTTTAAGCTATATCTTAACCACTCTCCGGAAAAGACCCAACGTTCTTGTTACTAGCGGCGACGACGAACGTATATACAGTTTCTTTAGGAACTTCACCGACGCGGACCCCACGAACCGATAGTCTCTACAGCAAATGGCATAAATATATAATGCTCTTTAAGAGACTCATTTTTCAAGTCTAGTAATAATAGTATATTCAAGTTTCAAGTCTAGTAATAATAGTATACTAAGTATCTTACTAATATTTCAGATCATGACAAATGCGTGCTGTTTTAGTTTTCATTAAATTCCTATTTTATATTACTATCAATCGTATATACTAATATCTATCGGATATATATATATATATATATATATATATATATATATATATATATATATATATATATATATATACATATTTGAAGCGACAGTAGCCTTATAGTAGGGCACGGACCGCAAAATCAAAGGTCGTGGGTTCGAATCCGCCATTCGATACTGTCGTGAAACACTCCTAACCCAAGCATTTGAAGCTTACCAGGAGTAGTTAAAGAGAATATTAGTAATGTTAATAGCATTGCTAGTATTTTATTATAATTAAAAGAAATCATCGTTTCGTATCGTATCATAATCAATCTGTAACACAAACAACTTCACGCTTTTTTATCTTGATTGATGTGCGTTTCAAATCAAAGCATTTTCAGAACAAAATGAAATTTGGTCATTCGAGAACTGGTTTTTGTAGAAAACTATTTTGCAACGCTAATACGCTATTTTGTATTTGAGCGGTTTTGAAAGTTATGTATTTGGATAATATTTTTTCAATTTATTTGGAAAAAGAAATAAGATAAAAAAGAAGATACATATTTACGTTGAAAGTTAGAAGTCAATATAAACTTAATGCTATGAACATATTTTCATACATACATTTTCTAAAAAGCTAATCGGTAGAAACATCTCGAAAAACATGAATATTATGTGCTCAAGTCATTTACCGTGTAGTGCCGGTGTATGAATATCCACTACCCTATGTAATCCCGTGGGTGTCGTAAGAGGCGACAGAGGGAAACAAATCAGAAGATGGTCAGCAGGGTCTTCGTATTCGTAATAACGACTAAAAATAAAAAACTACGGTTGCCAACAAGCTTGCCAAGCGTGGCAACTATGGCAAATATCGCCCATATGAGAAAATCTATGGCGGAGCCCAATGTAAACATTGGCAGTGGACTTTAATAGGGTAATAGGTAACGGTAACGGTAATACACTACATGAATCAAACCATTGTTTTCCCATATACTTAAGTTTTTTTTTGTTTTAACCTATTATATTGAGACATTCATCAATGTATGTTTGTTTTATTACCTGTTTTAGTACACACTATCAAAAGTCAAACTGACTAAAGTCTAAACATAGATTGCCTCAAAGGAGGGAATCCGAATATAATCCGTAGCTTAATACGACGCGGCGAAACAGTGCATGAGGCTTAAAATTAGGTGACAGAAAGAAGAATAATTAAAGATTCTCAATTTTTTTTACGCATAGGGTTTTTAAAGGTTGCTTCTCAACACAAATTAATATTTGGGCAAAAACACAATATGTAAATATAAACACATTATCCGTGTAGTGGTGGTGTAAGAATATCGACTAGCCTATATCGTCCCGTGGGCATCCTAAGAGGCGACAGAGACAAACTGAAACAGGAGATGTGCAGCAGCATCCTCTTGGTAACAACTCAAAATAATAAAAACTGCGGTTGCCATCCCAGCAGTAAGCCTTCTAAGCTTGGCAACTATGGCAAAATCCCGCCTATATTGCAATCAACAGTGGACTTTTATAAGATTGATGAATGGAAACATATTTTCTATGATCATTGTCGATTATTATGAGTGATCATCAAGATTGATTGATGGTATAAATCTTCAGCCTGTGAAAATGTTCAGGATCTTTTCGGTATTAGGTACATGAGATTGGACCACAAATCGTCGCAAAAGAACACTGATGCATACCAAGAATTACTTGGGTGCTATTTAAGTTAAAAATCTAATTTTAATAGTAAAAATGGCTGCTAACATCTAATTGGATCTTAAAATCTTCTTTTTCCTTTCCTTATCTCAAGTTATTTTGAGTCAGGATAGCATGTCTTCCATTTTCCTCAATTAGCTGTGTCATCTCTTCACGTTCTTATTTCTTACGCATATCATCTCGAACACAGTTCAATCACTTTCATAGCCAACATCCTTTTACTACTTCTACTTCTACTTCGACTTGGATCCTATAATAATTAATAAAATTAAATGCTAATCCAAGTATACCAAAAATGGTAGATTATTAAATAAAGTTTTGTTGGATATATATATGTCTTAAGAAAATATTGACATAGTCTTTAGAATCCATGTGCTGTTAAAATATCCCTATACCGTATTGTGTTTATATTTTGTTTTATTTCAACACCTCGCGAAAATTTCTAGGTGGTGTGTTTTGTAACGAAGATTGTAGTTAACTTCCCAAGACTCGTTGTCTTGTTTTGTTGTGAAACCCTTGAAAAGAACATAATGTAGTTCTATTCAATGTGTGATATTTGTGTGAAGTATGAAATCATTACGTCATTATATCATTTTAATGATAAAACTGTAATACAAGTAATATTTCATTAATAATTTTAACGTTTAATTATTTACATTATTATTTGACGTGATCCATCTAGTTTCATTCAGAATAATTGGTAAAAATTTCCAACTTTATAACAAAATTAAATAACCTCCAAAAACCTTTACTTTACTTTTATATTATATAAGAACTGATTCACTCGAATAATTACTCACCAGTAAGATTGTCGTATTTTAAATGACTTCGTAGCCATATTTCTTAATGAACATTAATAGCAGTTATAATTTTAGGTTAAAATAATTACGTATTCCCGAACATAAAGATAAATCTTAATTAACGGAGCCGTTGGGAAATTACAAAGAAGGTAATGGATTGCAGATTTTGTCATCACTTCTAGCGGCTACTAACTTCTAGCTAATAGCTACCTCCTAAACTTTAGAGTTTAAGAGATAGCTATTCTAGATTTTTATAATACACCTCATTTAACATACACCTTTATAAAATTTTATTCAAGTTCATATCATTATAACTACTTGATCTTAGTAGAAAATGATATAATCACATATCCTAAACTATTACGTATACAGCAGCTAATTAATATTTTAAAGACCTATTTTCTTCTTCTTCGGCTTTACTTAATGACTTCTCATGACAGAATTTTGCCAATCTCGACTCAGTATTTTTTTCATACCATTTTTTTGTGACGTAAATGTAACAAAATGTTTCAGTCACGTATAAACCTAAACTAATATTGACATTGCTATTGCTATCGCAGTTTTATTGTTTTCTGTGTCAAATATTTCACTCTTATGTTTTCGTAGACATCGTTTTTGGATTTTCCCTACCTGTGATATTGAATTCAAGATAAGTTTTGATTTTAAAAATTATAAATCAAAATAAGTTTTACATATTTTTATATTTAAGGTTTTCGTTTTGCTGCATATTGTACTTTATTATTTTATAACCAACAGCAACCATTCCGTGCTATTTCTTTACAAAAAAATATAAACAATAATGGCATATCTTTATCAAGTAAAGTAAAGTAAAAGTAAGGTTTGGCTTTTCGAATCATAGACCTACTTTTCGTCAATTACATTTGTAGCCAAAAGTTGATAGCTAAAACTAATTTAAAATAAACATTTATAATTTACACAGCACCTTTGATGGCTTCGAAATATTTATATGAAAGTTAAACTCCGCCATTGATAGTTTACTCAGCAGAATATTTTTGTTAGCATTAGATGGGAAGCGGCATCTTCATGATAAAAGTTCAAAATTATAAAGTGTATTTGCCAAACAGCCTGATGAGCAATTCTGACGAATATCCTCTTATGAGGAATCTACTATAGATTGCCTTATAGTGGGATATTCACAAAAGTTAGTTACCATAGAGGGATCGGATCCCCCACGGGGTCTTTCCATCAGCTCAGCAGTGGAGGTTGATAGGCGTAATGAACAATAAATTAACATTTTTGAAAATGAAATACTAGTGCCAATATTTCACTACTGTGATGAAAACTACGTTCAGTGGTGAACTGATTTCATACTGCTGGTGATGAACAGTACACGAGCTGCAAAGCGCTTGAAATGTCGGTTGAAAAAAAATTAAGTTAAGTGAAACGCAATAAATTTCAAAAGGTGGTTTTATTCAATTCTCGCTCTGTCTTCACCTGGGTAGGATCTTATAACGTGGCGTTATTTATAAAATTTACAAATTTTTCTTTTAATCAAAAAAATGATCTTCAAGGTTTTCGGATAAAATATAGCATAGATCACTCCAGTTTCATTACAATCGGTTCAGCCGAAAGATATACTAATTGCGTCAAAATTCTCTCGGGTGTGAGAGGAGGCCTGTGCCCAGCAGTGGGACATATACAGACTGTTACTTTACTTTTTATTTCTTTTGTATTTTAGAATATTTCTCTATACATAGTTTAAGGTTTAAATCCTACACGAATTGAATTTTAAATGGTTCACTTCGAATTTATTTCCGTGTCAGGGGCATCGCTCGCGGCTCGTGTGCTAATCAATCATATGTCAATCCAAACTGAATTATCCAAAAGTAGGCTGAGGTTGCGTGTTTGTTTCCATTACTATGAAACTTCTTTAGGCACGTTGGGCACTTTTGAGATGGGGAAAAAGCACAGTACTCGCGTGACCGTTGAGCTCAGATACATACATATATTCAGTGTGTATGTGTGTGTGTGTGTGTGTGTGTGTGTGTGTGTGTGTGTGTGTGTGTGTGTGTGTGTGTGTGTACGTGTGTTCGTGCGTGCGTGTACTGTTGCAGTGTGTGTGTGTGTGTGTGTGTGTGTGTGTGTGTGTGTGTGATATAATATACAGTTTTATAGGATAGGAAAAGACACAGAACTCGATCATCACGCTCATATACATACATACATATATATATATATATTATGTTATGATCCAAGTGATTATTTAGGGTACTATTTATAATGTCTTACCAGGTCGTCGCTCCATCTAGTGGGGAGACGCCCTACACTTCGCCTGCCGGTAGGAGGCTGCCACTCGAGAACCTTTCTTCCCCATAGGTTGTTGGTTCTTCGAGCTATATTGCCGGCCCATTGCCACTTCAGCTTACTAATCCTTTGGGCTATGTCGGTTACTCTGGTTCTACTGCGGATATCCTCATTTCTAAGTTTATCACGCAGAGAAACCCCGAGCATAGCCTTCTCCATAGCTCACTGAGTGACCTTGAGCTTCCTCATACGGCCAGCAGTGAAGGACCACGTCTCAGAACCATAGGTCATCACTGGCAACACGCACTGGTTGTACAATCTTGTTTTGAGGTTTTGAGGTATGCCTGACGAGAAGATGGGTCGTAATCTCCCGAACGCTGCCCAGCCGAGTTGAATCCGTCGATTGACCTCTCGGTCGAAGTTGGACTTACCTAGTCGGACTATTTGTCCCAGGTAAACATGTTCGTCAACAACTTCGAACTTAGTGCTCCCAACAAATACCGGCATAGGTGTGACATGGACGTTATACATGACTTTTGTTTTGTCCATGTTTATCTTTAGACCTATCCGTTGGTAGAAACTATTGAGGTCATTGAGCATAGTGCTAAGGTCCTCCAGTGATTCTGCCATAAGGACTATATCATCGGCAAATCGAAGGTGAGTGATATACTCGCCATTGACGTTAATACCGTCGCAGAAATTAGCTTCGACCGCATGGACAGTTTCCACAAGCTTGTTATTCATATCGTCCATTTCATTGCAGTCTTCTCGCACTGGAAACGATTTTGTAACGAGCTGAAAGTTTTCGGGCCTTTGGATTAGAACACGAGGAGCATGGAGCGTTGACTTCATTAGATGTGACCTCTACAACTTAACGTTTAGGTTTAGTGTTCCTCTCACCATTTGTTGTCGTCTGGTCGTCATAATGAAGTCAATCTAATTTTTCGTCGAACCTTCGGGGCTCGACCAGGTCCACTTTCTGTGGGGCCTCTCCTGGAAGATAGAGTCTATCATAAAGAGTCTCTTTTCCATGAAGTCAGCCAGCTGCAGGCCCCGTGGGTTCTCGTGGGTATAAATAAAAAATACTTATTCATACAATTATCGAAATAAAAAATACTTATGCATCAGATATATTTTAAAATTAAAAAGTTCAATACTTTCAATATTATATTTTAATTTATTTATGGTTAACGAATCATCATTATAATATTATAATGTTTTCACTTCTGACGAGCAGTCCTACTTCTGCCAGTTATTTTTATAATTTAGAAACATACGAATTTATCTCAAAATTAAAATTGAATATTACAACCTATTTAAAAGTAGCTTCTGTTTAAGGTTTCGATAGTGTGAGAATGAAATACTTTTATTTCTTAAAGAAAAGAGCCTATTCCTTCGAATTTAACCTATTCTTTCGAATGAAATATATAATAAATTAAGGCGCCTGTAAGAGATAATTCCGTAAGTGGGGGAATAATGTGTGTGTGTGTGTGTGTGTGTGTGTGTGTGTGTGTGTGTGGGTGGATGTGCGTGCATCCGTGTGTGTGAGTGCTTATGTGCTATTCTTTTATTTTGTATTTTAGGTTAGGATAAAAAAGGATTACGCAAAAAAATACGTGACAAGAAAACGTGACTTTTTATTAATACCATAATAAATTTCTTCAACTAAAGAAGTTTTACTTCAAAAATTTAGTAAAGTAAAAGTAAATTTTTGACAACCCTGACACATATTTTCAAGTTTGTATGACAAATTGAATAATGGGTGGGCAACTTTGCCACTAGCGTAAACTTTGTTGCTTGCAACACAATTATACAGGAATTATACAGGATATTCGGAAAGTCGATGCAAAGCATTAAGTTATAAGAATAACCACATTCAACATTTTTTTAACAAGCTTACCTGAGCTGGGAATCGAACCAACTGCAAATGAAAAAAATAGACTGTCGTATTTTATTGAACCAATCGGTAGGATTTATGATAAGGATAAAATCTCTCGAATAAACATTGTATCTTACAATTATAGAAGACCCTAAGATCTTACAATTAGTACATACCGACTCTAAGTAACATCCTGACCTAGACTATTTATGTTTTTAAAGTAAAAGAACTTTTATAATTTTCTTAAAACTCCACAATTAGAGTACATAAATAGAAGAAAAAAATATGAAGTTTAATAATCAACTAAAACAATTCTTTATAAAATACAAACAATTACAAATATTATTATGTAAGTAGGTATACTTAAAGTATAATATTTATTAGACGAGGCAAGTTTATTTATTTGTAATGGCTTATCAGTAACAATTCAATTTGTAAGAAGCTTACTCTTTAAGCCAAAGTCCCACTTTAACTCTTCAGTGGTATGAAGAGAGGTATCTGGATATACATTGTCTAGAAAACTGTGGTCTGTGAAATTCTGTCAGAATATTCAACCAGAAATATCCTGCCATCCAAAGTTCTCAGACTTATGTGGTTAGTTGTGTGATCTGATGAAACAAATTTCAGCAATAATGGAATGTAACACAGACATAATTATCATCATTAGGAGTAGTGGTTTGTAAGTGTGATTTTCGTTTACTTAATTATTGGTGTGGCATCAGGAGAAACATGGTTATGATGGTATACGTGTTTGAAGAACACTTGAATATACTAGAAAATACTTAGAAATATTAAACCTTCTTCGTTATTAATTTAACTGTCTGCTAACGGAGGAGCGAAATAATATCATAATATTTCAAGAAGACCGTGCTGCTGTCCATAACATAAGAATACGCACTGCTTATCTCAATAACAATTTCAATATCCGGATAAGTACAAACGAAACAATTAATTGGCCTGCATGATCTCCAAATCGAGGTACTCTTATTGTGGAATTTAAGAAAATTATAAAAGGTCTTTTGACATTTAAAAAGTAAACGGTCTAGTTAAGATTCTAGTTCGAGCCGATATGTACGAGTTGTTAGAAATCATGCTCTTCTGTAATTATTAGATACAATGTTTATTTGAGAGATTTTATCATCGATTGGTTCAATAATATAGTGATTGTCTATTTTCTTAGATAAATCCACACAAAGAGCATAGATATCACGCGAAGGAAACCGTTTAATAGGTGGCAGTAAGAAATCGCAGGATTTCAAGTTCACTGATTCGAATAACTGAAACTGCAACTGAGCGCAACGATAATAATTCCCGTCACTTGCCAGAAGTTTGAGAATAGTTGAATTCAAATTGAAGCACAGGTTTCTTCTTAAAAGTATCATGAACATTTTCTTACACATGACTTCACTTGCAGGTTGTATGCGTTCTCCGTAAATTTTACTGTAGGCGAGAAACCCGGGTTCCATCCCCGCCGGCACCAATGAAATTGTCAATTGCAATTTCAAGCGCTGATTTAACACGTGCTCAGCGGTGAAGGAAAACATCGCGAGCAAATAAAATAAATATTCTAAAGATATTATATAAATAAGAGATACATTTTAATGTAAGAAGCGACTCAGGCTATGCTACAAAACTAAATTCAAATTTTCCTTTAACAAATCCCAATTACATAAAGAAAATATCATAAAACAAAGCATTCCTACCGTAATAACAAGAACACAACGACGTGCCCTAAAAGATTTATGAGGGTTATCGCCAGACGTATGGAGGCAGTGAGGCGATTTATGACACGCCAATTTTGTATTCCACTTTGGGTATTTTTATGTGCATTGCATGTGTGATAGCGAACTATAACAGTAGCGGCGAGTGATATCGTAAAGGTCTCTCACTCATGTGATAAATATAACTTATCGAAATTCGGCATATTAAAGAAGTTAAAATTAATTAGCAAAGATTTGCATGAACAAAAAATTATGTATCTTACGTAGTTTGAAGAGCACCTTCCTCAATTTATTGCACTATCACCGTTACCACTAACCCCAACACAATTACACTAGGAACTAAGTAATCTACAATAATACGACGCGTGTTTCCCCTCTAAACTGATGTCTATTAGCAGAAATAGGCAATTTGATGGCTGACCGCTAAGTGAGCAGTGAAATTCGACCTTCTAATTGGTTAAAACATTTTGTACGGAAATATCATGTATGTATGTTGACTTTATTTTACCTGCCTTAACGGTAACACATACAACATGATATTTTTTCCGCACAGTATATTTTGAATGATATAAGTTTCATTTCTCTCCTTGTATAAAAAAAGACCAAAAAAAAATCATACGAAAATTATTGATGTTTACGTATTTAATGTTATATTTTAGTTTTGTTTACAATTTTTCTTCTTCTTCTTCTTCTTCTTCTTCGTTTGTTATAGTTATTTGGTGTGATTTATAATAATAATAATATAATAATAATAATAATCATTGATAATTTACAGTGAATCGTCTCATTGCTGACTGGAATTATACTGCATCTCAGCAATCGGCGCCCTCAATTTATGACTAATGCAACAATGGTTCAGAATAACTGTCAAACAGTACATAACTTTTTAAACAGTACTATACTTAGAATTGACTGCATTTAACGTATGTCATATCGATGCTACGGAACTATGCATGACTGCACGCTACGCTGTAGCGCTACGGCTTATGAGAGATCTGCTCACCCAGAGGCTGATGCTTTCAAGTGCATGTTTTTAAGCGTATTCGAAACTCCATGACCTCTACGTGGTATATCGGGAAGATTCGTAAAGAAGGAGGACGTGTAGAAGGATTACATTGTGTTTCAGTGCTTCTTGCCAGGGGGATTAGGGGGAACTGTTGTCTTTTAACGAGGAGGTATATTGCGATCAAAACTGATAGAGCAACGAATGGTTATGACAGCGGTTCTGTCACCTAGCTGATATGCGGCGAAGGTGGTACGCCAAAGGGTTTTAAATCGATGCATTCTTACATAGTTCTACGGTGACCCAGCGAAGTGGGTATGCGTGGGAATTTCCCCATAAAACAGACAGTTAGTTACACAGTAACGTTAGGTCACCCTTGAGTATTTTTGCACTGACCTCCTCTCAATTCTGGAAGAGTTACGGTGAAGGGTTTGTTGATTCAACTGTTGTTAATGCTATTACTCTACTCATCACATCACCACTCATTGTACGAAATAGGGTTCTCTTACGCCGCCACCGTACGGCAAAGAGGGAGAGAATAGGATTTTACAGATTTAATGTTTAATTTAACTTACCTAAAATGTCGAGAATAAAATAAGTTAAATTAAGCACGATAAAATCCGTAATATTAATTTTATTCAAAGTATTGTTTTTTTTAAGGAAATCTTATATGTACAGAAATCCTACACATTAAATAAACCTAATTGTATGGATTTTATCGCGTTTAATTTAACTTACCTCAAAAATCGTTGGCGTTTGACACTTACCACTAGGTGAGCCGCATGCTCATTTGATATAAAAAGTACAATTCAAAGTTAATAAGCTCGAAATATTAACGCAATAATTTATTCTCCAAAGTTGCATAGCTATGGTATAATCCGAATATAATCCGTAGTTAATACGACGCGGCGAAACAGTGCATGAGGCTTAAAATTAGGTGACAGCTGCTAACGCCTGGCTTTTATAAGGCTTAAATATTATGTTATTTTAATAATTAAATATTCTCAATTTTTTTACGCATAGGGTTTTTAAAGGTTGCTTCTCAACACAAATTAATATTTGGGCAAAAACACAATATGTAAATATATACACATTATTCGTGTAGTGGTGTAAGAATATCGACTAGTCTATATCGTCCCGTGGGCATCCTAGGAGGCGACAGAGACAAACTGAAACAGGAGATGTGCAGCAGCATCCTCTTGGTTGTTAAACTCAAAATAATAAAAACTGCGATTGCCATCCCAGCAGTAAGCTTTCTAAGCTTGGCAACTATGGCAAAATCCCCCCTATATTGCTTTCAACAGTGGACTTTTATAAGATTGATGAATGGAAACATATTTTCTACGATCATTTTCGATTATTATGAGTGATCATCAAGATTGATTGATGGTATAAATCTTCAGCATGTAAAAATGTTCAGGATCTTTTTGGTATTAGGTTATTAGGAGATTGGACCACAAATCGTCGCAAAAGAACACTGATGCATATCAAGAATTACTTGGATGCTATTTAAACTAAAAAATCTAATTTTAATAGTAAAAATGGCTGCTAACATCTAATTAGATCTTAAAATCTTTTTTTTCCTTTCCTTATCTCAACTTATTTTGAGTCAGAATAGCATGTCTTCCATTTTCCTCAATTAGCCGTCATCTTTTCACTTTCTTATTTCTTACGCATATCATCTCTAATACAGTTCAATCACTTTCATAGCCAACATCCTTCTACTACTTTTACTTCTACGTCGACTTGGATCCTATAATAATTAATAAAATTAAATGCCAATCCAAGTATACCACTATAAGACTTCAAGATATTGTAGACTCATTCTGCGCAGGTCAAGCTAAAATTAATATATAAAAGGAAAAGTTTCCCAAGTTAACTATGACAGCAACCCGGTGCCCGTTTAACACCTCCGGTCCCCCTCCCACTTTACCGTGGGTAGGAGTACAATTAAACGCGTTAAAACAAGTAAAATTTATTTAATATGCCATAATATGTATCTATGATGATCATAACTATCCTATCATCTTAAAAGTGTTGTATCTGAACATATAGCAAAAATTTTTTACGGTATGGGCCCATAAAATAAAAATAAACATTAAAATCGGTTCAAAATCGGCAAAGATTTCGCGTACCATACATACAAAGTAATACAGCCGATTTGAGAATCTCCTCTTTTTTGAAATTGACTAAAAATATAACATAATTTTATATATATACCATACATATTAGCATAAACTGATATAATATATTCTTTGTTAGATAACAAAGTTCAACACTCTACTGGGGTTGAGTGTTGAACTTTTAATTGTTGAACACGACTTTTAATTGCACAAGTGAATCTGCTTTCAGAGCTTTATTGAATGGGTTGTTGCGCTCTTGCAGTGCGTCTCAAATGTTTGCAGATGATAGCATAGATTGAAAACTTCGTTATAATAAGATGATAGCACTGGCTTATGATATTTAAAAAAGTTACTAGCAAAATATCTGTATCCCAGATGCAATTAGCGCGAGACAGCTTCATCTGTTATCTTCAACGTGACGGCTCCGTGGTGCAGTGATTTAGCAATGAGTTGCAGCGCTGAGGGCCGCGGGTTCGAATCCCTCAAGGAACAAGTATTTGTATGGCTTACAAGTAATTGTTCCGGGTTTGGATGTTTGGATGCCTCTACGACAAAGAAGGAAATCCTACAGTGGGAGTAACGTTTTAAAAAAAATACAAATTTGATAAGCTAAGCACCAAGAGAGCTACAACACCGATTCCTACCAAAGATGATTCGTGTGGCTATTGAAATTAAAAATCATCCTTATTTCCATAGAGAAGATGGTTTGGTATTAAATAATACCATCATTAATGAAATTTAATCCAAGCCCACGTAAATCAATGCAAGGATTCAGGACCCTATTAGCCCGTTCTGTATGGACTTGGCCTGGTCATGACATAAGGACGTCAAACACCTCAGTGCATTGGAAGACAGTGGTTGCCATAAAGAAGAAGAAGGCCTTGGATTCCGCAAAGCTATCTAAACATCGCGGGAATCAAAATATTTTAAAATAATAACAATACAACGCGATAAATCTATGACATTAATTTAACAAGAAAAAGTATTTGCGTAACCGTACCATCCTCCAAACTATTTCTACCTAAATTAGCAGTCTTTTTACTCACAATATAATCTGTAGTAGTGAAACAGTTGAAGTGTAAATAGATGTAGTTGCATATTGGTCCGTACGTTACTCACTAGAGGGCGCAGTGAAAACCAGCTTCTTGGATAGTACCACGAAATAATGCTGAGTGTAGCCCTTTTATACCAAGCCCGCACACATAATAAAGCTTTGATTGAATTGCTACGATTTTATTTAGGATTTTACGTGGTAGAGCCATGCTGCAACTATATTAGTAGTATAGTTGTAGCACGAATGGGTCGGCTCGATCGGGGAAGGACCACGCTCTCACAGAATACCAGCGTAAAATAGCAGCTTAATGCTGCTGTGTTTCGTATGGTGAGTGTAAACCAGGAGACTTTTTACTGGAAAAGAGGCATTCCATCTTAGTCCTTACGGGTGAGAACGCATCTGCATTTTGATTCTTTATTGAGGATAGATGTAGATGTCTATGGGTCACAGCAACCACTTACCATCTGTGGACTGTGTGCTCGTTTGTCACCCTATCCTATAAAAAAAAAATTTCTTTTAGTCTGTATTTATAAGTTGTTTTAGTTTATAATATATTTTATAACATGCTGTGTGTTGGTGTTTGTTGTAATAAATAATTTTTCTTTCTTTCTTTTAGGAAGGTCACAAAAATAATATAAATAAAATAAATATAAAAATAATATATTTAAATTACGCTTACAGCCTATCAAAAGCAAATTGCCGAACATAAGCCTCCCCATAGATTGTTTCATATAATTTGCATAGTTGCCCCGCTGGGCAAGCGGGTTGGCAGCCGCAAGTTTTTCCTTTTGAGCTGTTATCACGACAATGCTGCTGACTATCTCCGTTTTCAGTTTCCCAACGTCGCCTCTTATGATACCCACGGGACATTATGGGGTAGTTAAATTCATATACCTCCACTACACGGTTATATTGAAATTAAATGCGATAAGCTCCGTAATAAGTTCTATTCAATTTGAATTTAATGCCATTCCTTAAATTGTGCATTATTCACTAATAACAAATCTGACAAAACTGTGAATTTTATTTAAATTCACGGTATTATTGATTCCATGGAACGCGACTTGATTTCCACGGCACGATACAATCTATCCTACTAAATTTGCATAAGTCGTTACTTCGACAATTTACACTTTTGGATCATTTCTTTTGAATTTGTTTCTATAAGATACGGTAAATTTGATAAGTTTCATTGCCGTTCCAGCTCCGTGGCGCAGTGGCTGCAATGAGTTACGGCGCCAAGGGCCTAGTTCGAATCCCACGGAACAAGTATCTGTATGACCTATAAGTAATTTTTCCGGGTCTGGATGTTTATCCTTGTGCAATTTATGTATAAACTGCCTCACGGTACAGGAGAAAGTCCTAGTGTCGAGGCAATTTTTAGAAAAAAAACTGCTGGGCTCTGTTGCCTCTCCTACTTTCTAGGAGGATTTTGAAGCATTAATTCCACCGCGATGCTCCAAACCGAGGAATATTTTATTCCTCAGTCATGCAGGTTTCTTCGCATTGTTTTCCTTCACCACCTAGCACGTGGTAAAAAATGGTACAATTATTTTTAACTTATTTCCGATTTGAAGGTAGTAGCAATGGGTGCGATTTTAGGAAGTTCAAAATATATCAATTGAACCGTAGAGACCATAAAGCGTAAATGTTTGGATCAGTAAAATAATAATTTATAATAATATAATATTATTAATAACACAGAATACCAGTGTAAAATGCTGCTGTGTTTTGTGTGGTGAGTGTAGCGGAGACGCTTTTCACTGGAAAAGAAGCACTCCATCTTGATCTTCAGGTGTGACAAAGCATCTGCATTTTGATGCTTAATTGAGTATAAATGTAAATGTCTATGGGCCACAGCATCCACTTACCATCAGGTGGACTATGTGCTCGTTTGTCACCCTTATTCTATATTAATAAACATTTTCTTTTTTATATTTATACAGCCCAACAAGATGAGAATACTATAATATAAATACCCAATAATAATAATACCTATATGCCCGCATTGTCTGCTGATTTCTTTCGCTTTTCCCCTAAAACTCGGCCGTTTTTTCTCCCCTGATTCGTTAGGATAGGATTTATTTATTTATTTAACTATATTTTATTTTTATGCTATATATTTATATATTTAATAAGTATTTTTATGGATCCCAACCAGATAAGAATTCTTTAATAATCTATGTTTTGTATTCCTATACAGTTTTATCTATATATATAATAGGCAAACCTGACTGACTCATCTATCAACGCACAGCCGAAACTACTGAACGGATTTCGATGAATGATTTCTTATATTTACGCGAACACTACACTATGAATAAAATTATTTTTACGGAAAACTATTTCAAATCGAAAGTCGCCATGTATGAAAGATAACATGTGCAGTAAACGATACCCCAGGGCTCTCATAAGGGTAACTTAAACTGGTGAAGACGGTTATCCGCAGTACAAGAGACGTTTACTAGATGACGGTGGGTTCTCTGTTGATATCAAAGGCACAACCATAGATAATCGCTGGTCCCTTATAATCAGTATTATTAAAACATTTAACGCTCACTTAAATGGAATACTGACATTCAGTGAATAAATAAAATACGTCTGTAAATACGTAAATAAAGGTTCAGACCAGGCATCGTTTGCTTTAGAGAATAGAAGGATGAAGTTCAAACCTACACAGTGGAAGATATATAAGTTCATCAGAGGCAGTATGTCAGAATCCTTGAATTTCACATTCATGAGCGTTTCCCTCCGTAGTCCACCTCACTGTTCGTTTGGAAAATGGGCAAAGGTTTATTTAATGAGCAAAATATGGTGAAAGGTGAATAGTCCTCCATAACCCACTCCTATCCTTTTTTCGATTGGTGTAAAGTGGATAACCTTGCAAAAACATTGCTCTACCTAGAAGTACCTGCACTACGTTTGGGATAAAGAAAGTTCCAAAGAGCAAGAGGAGCAAATGTTGAGGCTGGCCAGGGGTAAAAAGAAACACGTTCTGGGCAGGGTTTATACTGTGCATCCGAACAATACAGAATGCTATCCCTTCCATGTTTCTTCATGAGATCCAGGGCCCAATTTCGTTTGAAGCATTAAAACTGTAGATGGTCATGTATATTCCATGTTCCAATCAGCGTGCAAACTTTCGGCTTGCTTGACGATGATCAGCATTTTCGCAGCAATGTAAAGGCAGCACTTGAGCCAATCACCGCAAATGATTCGGGATCTTTTACGATTATTTTAGTGTTCTGCCAAGTATCAGACCCTTTAAGCCTTTGGGAGAAATTCAAAATACCTATCTGAAGATTTTAAAAGGCAATTAGAAGACAGGAGATGTGGATGTAGAGCACATAACAGATGTGGTATTTAACAAATGCTTTTCGGTAATAGAAGATGCCGTATTAGCGTTGGGTGGTCGGCTACTAAAGAGTATGGATTACCTCAGCCAAGCAAAGAACAACAATTTGAAAATAGAGAGTTTCATAAAAGACAAGTTACGACTTAGCATCATTAGAAAACACAGTTAAAAATAATGAAGGATAACTGAATGACGAACAAAAAGGAGTTTACAATCAAATTAACACAAAACTTGAATCAAATGAGGTGGAATATTCTTTTAGATGCTCCCGTGGAACAGGCAAAACATTCCCCATAAATTTGTTATTAGCAAAGTTAGAAATACTCATGGAATTGCTTTGGCTGGTTTCTTCTTGGATCGCAGCTACACTGCTTGAGGTGGACAAACTGCTCATGCTACCTTCAAGTTACCACTCAATTTAACAATGATACTCCCATTTGTAATATACCGAAACAAAGTGATTTTGCTGAAGTATTAAAACATACAAAATGATAGTGTGGGATGAAATAACCATGGCTCATAAGGGTGGCGTAGAGGCATCAAACAGAACTCTACAAGATATAAGAAGAAATAAAGTTAATGGGTGGTGTAACGGTTTTGCTGGCTGGAGATTTTAGACAGACTCACCAGTAGTGCCAAGGAACTAGAGCAGATGAAGTTAAGGCGTGTCTTAAGATCCACTTTCAACTCAAGCTCTCGAAAAATATGGTATTAGGACAAAAGAGTCTGCTGGTGGATTTGCGAATCTCTGAAATCAGCAACGGTGAACCCCGATAAATGACGAATGATATTTCCAATAATTTGTGCACATTGTATTTAATAAAAATTTACCCAGATATTGCTCCATATCACGATAAGCCAATGGAATGGTTGTGTGAACGTGCAATACTAACCCGAAAACGACCAAGCAACGGCAGTGTGATATACTTTTAACGTCTTTTGAGAAGAAATGGTGATACACGTCAATAGACTCTGTGGTCAACACAGATGACGTAATTAACTACCCTGTCGAATTTCTTAATTCACTGAAACCATCGGGTCTTCCACATCATAAGCTTATTCTGCGCGTGGGCACTCTGTTATGTTGAAATTTCCTCAACTGTGCAACGGAACCAGACTAAATGTAAAAGCGTTACATCGTAATGTAGTGGAAGCCACAGTTATAACTGGATGTGCGCAAGGAAACTGTATTTGTACCAAGAATTCCTTAATCCCGAATGATCTTCCCTATGAATTCAAACGAATACAGTTTCCCTCAAATTCTGCTTTGAAATGACCATAAACAAATCACAAGGAGACATTAAAATTCGGTATAGACTTGAGAGAATTGTTTTCACACGGCAATTCCATGTGGCTTGCTCACACGTAAGCTCGCCAGTACTCTGATAATTTTGGCACACAGTAATAGATTAAAAAATGTGGTGTATAAAGAAGTTTTTAGTTTACTAGCTTTTGCCCGCGACATCCAGTTATAATTGTGGCTTGTACCAGCACATTCTTTTTTCACACATGGGCGATATAACCAACTCCACGCGGACGAAGTCGCGGGCAAAATCTAGTTAAAAAATGATTTTATCCGCGGCTCGTGGAAATAGAAACACTGTTTCTTTGAACTTTTATACCTTTAGTTTTCTTGGTGTGAATAATATCATGTGTTAATTCAGGACTTTTTTCTATCCGCTTAGTCGTTAATACATGATTGAGTATCAAAACATTTTCACAAACTTTCAGGCAAAATGTGTATGGAGATTTCAAAATGACAGAGACGCCTACATTTCCTTTATATTCAGTATTCTGTTACTTCGGACTGGACTTCTTCTATGCTGGAGAGATGGACATGAATAATTCCAACTATGCCATGTTACAAAATATGTTACCACGTTCTGTGTTACCTATATTTACAAAATAAAAAAAGTATTATTATATTATAATATTCTTGTATGTTTATATATAGTATTTTAGTCTGGGACATACATACATATAAATAGAATACGATATGCATAGTGAATAAGATAAAATAATTAAATATAAAATTGTTCATAATGCATTATATAAATATAAATAGAATTAAATAAATTAATTTATACCCACAGACGGAAGCCCACGGCAGAGGATACAAATGGCCTAGAGTTGGGAGAAAGGGAAAGAAATCAGAATACGATTGAAGTATTGAGGAGCGTTAATGTTATATGTGGATGTGTTGTTGCATTTAAGCCGAGCAAACTGTCACTGAATCCCAAACGTCTCAGATGCCATGAGGCCATCTGTGATTAAGGCTTTGGAAATAGCTTCCTCATTCAATAATTTCTCCTTTATCACACAGGCAGCTTGTTTCTGCAAAGAGTCACCGCGTGGCGGTGAAGAGAGTTGACTGTGTTTACGAAGAGGCTCGTGTGGAGCCTTCTGGGATCTCGTAAAGCTTTAATATTTAACTACTGCCTTATATAGACAGTATGTAACATAGGCCTCTATGTGTATAAGAACATAGTACTTATCTAGGGGCCTATGTTCAACAGTGGTCTCAAATTCTAGTTTCATCAAGATCATCATTGCATTTGTTACGGTGATCGCGATTAGGTGAAATCCTCATATTAGGAGGCCCGTCCGTGACAAGACGAAGTAACATAAAAATATGGGGTCGGGGAAAAAGTTTCGTGTATTTTATACAGGGTATTTTGAAACTGCTCCGAAAGCAAGACAGATGATAGTACTAAGGATACCTTGATGGGTCACAAAGAGATTCGTCGAGGAAAAAAAATCATCTTTTCACAACGTTTTATTAACTTTATTCACGCTCCATCATGTTATTACAGTTATTTGAAACGATATTTCACACAAAAATCATGAAAATACTGAAAAATAAACCAGCAGTGAAACTTTAAAAATCAGCTGACAATAGGGTCAATATCTCGCGGGCTCGAACTCTTTCTAGATCGGTGCAACAATGCATTAGAGTTATCCACTGCCTCACTCTACCCTTCCCTTTCACACACACGCTGCTTCGTGTCGCCTCGCGCTGTGGAATTTAACACATGCTTCAAGGACATTACAATAATTTTAGGTTTTGAGACACACTGAGACAGTGCCATATTGACTATCACAGCGATAGTTGATTCATTTTTTGTTTATTGATTATCGTTATTACGTTATTTATTAATTAATGATGTTGTTCTTGTTGTTACGTTTGTGTTTTGTTTGGTTTTAATAATGTCTAACATGTGGGTACGTTTATAGTGCTCGTGAATACGGCAACATGTTAATGTGCCTTGAAGAATCTCTATAAGGTCACGGAGGATCATTAAGCTGTTTAATACCTAATTTTTTTAAATAACTAGTACTGACTGATCTGAATAGGTACATAACTGAATACTAACTTATTCTGGACTATAATTTTTTTTTATAGTATGGGGTGACAAACGAGCACACAGTCCACCTGATGGTAAATGGTTGCTGTGACCCGAACACATCTACATCTATCTCAATAAAGACTCAAATGCAGATGCGTTGTCACCCGTGAGACTAAGATGGAATACCTCTTTTCCAGTAAAGGGTCTCGGTTCTCTACACTCACCATGAAACAAGCAGTGTTAAGCTGCTATTTTACGGTGGTATTCTGTGAGAGCGTGGTCCTTCCCGGTCGAGCCACCCATCATTCTTTCAACTATACTAACTATATAGCTGCAGCATGGCTTTACCACGTAATCAGATAATAAAAATACCTACCAATGGATAACAAAGCATGACTCTAACCTTGTAAAATTTTATTTAGTATTTTTTATTAGCAGAATCTAACCAGTTATTTGGTTTTATTTAAACTGAATTCAATTAAAGTGGCTACGTGGAGACAACATTGGCAAATTAGTGAGTTAAAGTAGATGGTGGGTATTTGAAAAGTGTTGAAATATTAGGTATTGTGGTACCATCGCTGGCTGCGGGCCGCTAGAATTCGGCGTTCGCGCGCATTGACCTAGTCAGCTGATTGTAATTAGTAATTCCACTGCTGGTTTTATTTTCAGTATTTTCATGATTTTTTTTTTGTGAAAGATCGTTTCAAATTTGTAATAACATGATGGAGCGTGAAAAATTAATAAAACGTTGTGAAGATGATTTTTCCTCAGGATCAATTTTTTGTGACCCATCATCATAGTATCATAGTACTATCATCTGTCTTCGTTTCGGGGCGTTTCAAAAATACCCTGTATACAAATTCAAAACATTTATAAAGTTTAATACATTTAATTGTATATATATATATATATATATATATATATATATATATATATATATATATATATATATATATATATATATATATATATGCCAGATAATTTGTTGTCATCATGTAGGTAGTGACATAATCCGTTGCTGAAGAAATCCTCTCTTTCAGTTTCTGAAGAGTTT
The DNA here is from genome assembly GCA_029286625.1 of Parnassius orleans. Lineage (NCBI taxonomy): Eukaryota > Metazoa > Arthropoda > Insecta > Lepidoptera > Papilionidae > Parnassius > Parnassius orleans. Next base: position 57,976 of record JAGSMP010000581.1, read on the forward strand.
CTCACTCTCTAGTTTGAAATTCCTCTTGATATTATTAACCTAACACTAAAATTCTGAAGAGACCGAAACAGATAAAAATCTAAGGGTGCAAGATCAGGACTATATGGTGGATGCATTAACACTTCCCAACCAAGCTCTCTCAATTTTGCTGAGTGGCCAAAGATGTGTGAACTGGCGTTATCATGATGAAAGACCACCCTTTTCTGTTGATAAATTCCGCCGTCTTTTCTCAATTTCTTGCTTGAGGCTCATTAGTTTTTGGCAGTAGAGATCCAAATTGATGGTTTTGCTCGGCGATAAAAGCTTATAATAAACGATGCCCTTCCAATCCCACCATAAACACAGCATCACCTTATTGCGTGTTAATCCGGGTTTCGCTACAGTCTGTGGAGCTTGAGTTACTAACCATGAAAATCGCACGTTGTTGTCGTAGGTGATCCATTTTTAGTACCAGTGATCAATCTTTTCAAAAATGGTTCGGTTTCATTACGTTTCAATAGAGAATCGCAAATGAGTGCACGATTCATTAGGTTTCTTTCAGTGAGCTCGTGTGTGTGGTAGAATATCGAGCTTTTTCTATAGCCAGACTTTTTAAATGGGTCAAAACTGTTTAACTACTAATACCCGATCTTGCTCCACTTTTCCAAAAATGGCATCGTCTTTATCCGTATGAGGGCGACCAGAGCGAGCTGCATCTTTGACATCAAAATTCCCAAGCTGAAAACGCTTGAACCAACCTTGTGCTACTCTTACTGACACTGCATTAGGTCCATAAACGTCACAAACTTTTTTCGCTGCTTGAGTCGCATTTTTCCCTCTTTTGTAATACAACTTCATAATGTATCGAATTTCTTCGTTAGATTCACTCATTTTGGCAGACAGACAAACAATTGAAAAATAACGGGAAATAATGTCCTATATGTATTTATATTAAAAACCAGCCAGATACAAACAGTACAACAAAAGAGATTTTCTTCAATTTTATACAAACAAAATATGCAGAAACTTTTTCCCCGACCTATTATAACACGCAACTCCGTGCAACTTTTACCATATACCTATCAGAATAACTGCTTTGTGAAACGTTGTATTTCTTAGACAAACAGGTTCCCCCACAATTCCTTTAACTAAGCATAGAGTGTTAAAGGATACCTATCTATATATCTAGCATATTTATTTTGTTTTGCCGTATGGTGGCGACGTGAGAACCACCATCTCCACCTGTGGATGCCTTAAGAGAAGCTAAGGGAAATATCAGAAGCATAAAAACTAATAGAATATAATAGAATAGAATGATTTTTTTTATTCAATATTGATCATTACATAATACTTATTGAAAGTCATTTTATTTACCACGGTTCGGATACCTCTGCCCTGGGAAGAACCAGCAAGAAACCCATCGGGACTTTTTTTTACATATTTCACTTAAGAATAATTTTGTTTGTACAATTTTAAATGAATTTTCATAGAACCAGCATGGTTGCGATCACCTTATTCTCAGAGGTTATTTTCATTCATTTATTCCTTGATATTATAATAACCCTTTTTGTACAGTTTTTCTTTAATAAAACTTTTAAACTTGTTTATTGACAAACTTAGAGCATAGTTTTTAATAATTTCCAATAGAAGCGGTAACCAAATTAACCGAGCAGAATGGATTCCATGTGAGTGAAGCCATGCTGCAGCTATATTACTGGTATAGTTGTAGCACGAATGGAATCGGCCGACCGGAGAAGGACCAAGCTCTCACAAAAAAAAATGCGTAAAATAAGCCTGCGTAAAATAGAAGCTTAACTTCGTATGGCGAATGTGGAGAACCGGAGACCCTTTTTACTGGAAACGAGGCATTCCATCTTAGTCCTCACGGGTGACAACGCATCTGCATTTCGATTCGTAATTGAGGATAGATGTAGATGTCTATGGATCACAGTAACCACTTACCATCAGGTGGACTGTGTGCTCGTTTTTTCATCCATATCCTATAAAAAATCCCAGACCGGCGACGGCAAGAAGCATCTAAGTTGCAAGACGCATGTCACAGCGATCGCGAACACTGGGTGATCAGTTCTGTTTAAAAATAATTAATGTTCAAAATGAGTTCAATTGTTTCTCTGTATCTTAACATCGCGTCTATTAGGAACTGAATCAAATGCACAAATGTGTCTTCTCTATGTGACACTCAGTCAGCTAACTGACAAACACTTCTAACTTGTAGAACAGAGTACTTTGAAAGGTATTGTCGTGTGCAGGTTTCATGCATTGTGGGCACTAACGAACTCGGCACATCTATTGAAATGCAGCTCCACAACCTTTCATCACAGCCGACACCAACTCCTTTGTCTTAGTTTATACCTTTACCAAACACATGACGTGTACAATATAGCGTAGAACTGTTCATGTCGTAATATTTGCGGTTTTGTTTTTATTTTAATCCATCCATCCATTACAGCCTATAAAAGTCCACTGCTGTTTTTGCCATAATCGCCATACCTAGTATGCGGGTTCATTTTATTTATATTTGTTTTTAACCCCAACTCCGATGATTTTTTTTATTGCCATCTCTTTTGAAAGTATTTGTCCGTTGATAAAACCAATTTTCCGTAAATTAGTTTTATTCAATAATATAATGTTCACGTAAATATAAGAAATCACCTTCATGTTTCTTCATGAGATCAGGGCCAATTTCGTTTGAAGCGTTAAAACTGTAGATGGTCATTATATTCCATGTTCCAATCAGCGTGTAAAGCTTTCAGCTTGCTTGACGATGATCAGCAGTTTTCGCAGCATTGTAAGGCAGCACTTTGCCAATCACCGCAAATGATTCGGGATCTTTTACGATTATTTTAGTGTTCTGCCAAGTATCAGACCCTTTAAGCCTTTGGGAGAAATTCAAAGAATACCTATCTGAAGATTTTAAAAGGCAATTAGAAAGACAGGGAGATGTGGATGTAGAGCACAAACAAATACACAGATGTGGTATTTAACGAATGCCTTTCGGTAATAGAAGATGCCGTATTAGCGTTGGGTGGTCGGCTACTAAAGAGTATGGGCTACCTCAGCCAAGCAAAGAACAACAATTTGAAAATAGAGAGTTTCATAAAGAGACAAGTTACGACTTAGCATCATTAGAAAACACAGTTAAAAATAATGAAGGATAACTGAATGACGAACAAAAATCAGTTTACAATCAAATTAACACAAAACTTGAATCAAATGAGGGTGGAATATTCTTTTTTAGATGCTCCCGGGGAACAGGCAAAACATTCCCCATAAATTTGTTATTAGCAAAAGTTAGAAATACTCGGAATTGTTTTGGCTGTAGTTTCTTCTTGGATCGCAGCTACACTGCTTGAGGGTGGACAAACTGCTCATGCTACCTTCAAGTTACCACTCAATTTAACAACAGCTGATACTCCCATTTGTAATATACAAAACAAAGTGATTTTGCTGAAGTATTAAAACATACGAAAATGATAGTGTGGGATGAAATAACCATGGCTCATAAGGGTGGCGTAGAGGCATTAAACAGAACTCTACAAGATATAAGAAGAAATAAGAAGTTAATGGGTGGTGTAACGGTTTTGCTGGCTGGAGATTTTAGACAGACTCTACCAGTAGTGCCAAAAGGAACTAGAGCAGATGAAGTTAAGGCGTGTCTTAAGAAATTCACTTTCAACTCAAGCTCTCGAAAAATACACTTAGGACAAAAAGAGTCTGCTGGTGGATTTGCGAATCTCCTACTTGAAATTGGCAACGGTGATTACCCGATAAATGACGGAATGATAACCTTCCCTGATAGTTTGTGCACAGTTGTATTTAATATCAAAAATTTACCCAGATATTGCTCATATCCACGATAAGCCAATGGAATGGTTGTGTGAACGTGCCATACTAACCCCGAAAAACGACCAAGCAACGGCAATTAATGATATACTTTTAACGTCTTTTGAGGGGGAAGAAATGGTGTACACGTCAATAGACTCTGTGGTCAACACAGATGACGTAATTAACTACCCTGTCGAATTTCTTAATTCACTGAAACCATCGGGTCTTCCACATCATAAGCTTATTCTGCGCGTGGGCACTCTGTTATGTTGTTGCGAAATTAAAACCTCCTCAACTGTGCAACGGAACCAGACTAAATGTAAAGCGTTACATCGTGTAGTGGAAGCCACAATTATAACTGGATGTGCGCAGGAAACTGTATTTGTACCAAATTCCTTAATCCCGAATGATCTTCCTATGAATTCAAACGAATACAGTTTCCTCAAATTCTGCTTTGAAATGACCATAAACAAATCACAAGGGCAGACATTAAAATTTGCGGTATAGACTTGAGAGAAAATTGTTTTCACACGGGCAATTCCATGTGGCTTGCTCACGCGTAAGCTCGCCCAGTAGTCTGATAATTTTGGAACACAGTAATAGATTAGCAAAAAATGTGGTGTATAAAGAAGTTTTGTAGTTTACTAGCTTTTGTCCGCGATATCCAGTTATAATTATGGCTTGTACCAGCAGATTCTTTTTCACACATGGGCGCGATATAACCGAACTCCACGCGGGCAAAATCTAGTTAAAAAATAAAATTCTATCCGCGGCTCGTGGAAATAGAAAAACCTGTTTCTTTGAACTTTTATACCTTTAGTTTTCTTGGTGTGAATAATATCTCATGTGTTAATTCAGGACTTTTTTTTCTAAATCCGCTTAGTCGTTAATACATGATTGAGTATCAAAAACATTTTCACAAACTTTCAGGCAAATAATGTATGGATATTTCAAAATGACAGAGACGCCTACATTTCCTTTCTATTCAGAATTCTGTTACTTCTTGAGACATTCGGAACTATGCCCCGCAGAGAAATGGACATGAATAATTCAAACTACGCCATGTTACAAAATATGTTACCACGTTCTGTGTTACCTATATTTGCAAAATAAAAAAAGTATTATTATATTATAATATTCTTGTATGTTTATATATTATAGTATTTTAATCTGGGACATATAATAATAATAATAATAGTATTTAATTCTAATTTTCATACAAAAGTCAATATTAATCAAATCATTTACAATTTACAATATTATTATGATTCATGCCATTTTGTTTTCTTTACTAAGTGTCAAATGTCAGTGTTAATTTTAAATAAAAGTTCAAATTTAATTTACAAGATTAACTTTTGATTATAAATAATGTTTCAGTAAATAACCATTTTATATTTAAGTAATTGTCAATATTTTTTCTTATAGTTGATTTTCGTCACATAATATATAATTAAAAATAATAAAATTTTAAGTTAATATTAATCAACTGAATTTAACTACATACATACAATAGTGACATAATTTAATAATTTATTATATTAATTATTAGTATTATTGGGATACCCATTTCCGGTGAAGGCCTTCATCCTTTTCCATGAGGTTCTGTCTGCCGCTCGCCTGGTCCATTGCTCCTGCCACCTCTACAATGTCGTCACCAGCGCTTGCCCATGGCCGGCCGCGCGAGCGCGTCGCATCACGCAGGTACCAATGAAGCACCCGTTCTGTCCATCTCCATCATTGACTCTTGCCACATGTCCCGCCCATCTCCACTTCAATTGACACGCCAATTTGGCTGCGTCTATGATGTTTGTTCTTTTTCGTATATCACTGTTTCTATGTCGGTGTCTTAGTTTTATGTTAAGCATGCTGCGTTCCGTTGCTCGTTGGAAAACTTGTAGTTTAGATATTATTTTCTTTGTGAGAGCCCAATTTTGACATCCATATAATAAGTAGTATCCATCGCTTTCTTTTCAATTTAATTGGTATTTTGCCTTGAAAATATGTTTTAATGACAAATATTTGCTCCATGCCAATTTAATTCTTCTATTTACTTCCGTAATTGTTAAGTTGTGAAAGGAAACATTTTGCCCAAGATAAATATATTCGTTTACATATCTGATTTGTTGGTTTTGAACCTGAACAAGCATTTTGTGCTATTTGTCAATATACAAGTTTTATCTGGGTTCATTTGTAGGCCACATTTTCTGCTTTCTGTGTCTAAAGATTGAACCATATATATAAGATCTTCGTGATTTTCGCTCAATATGATAATGTCATCTGCAAAACGTAGATGACTCAAAATTCTCCGTTAATGTTAATGCCTCGTCTGTCAGTCAGTCAGTCTGGGACATACATACATATAAATAGAATACGATATGCATATAGTGAATAAGATAAAATAATTAAATATAAAAATTGTTCATAATGCATTATATAAAATATAGTTAATTAAATAAATTAATTTATACCCAAGCAGACAGAAGCCCACGGCAGGGGATACCAAATGGCCTAGAGTTAGGGAGAAAGGGAAAGAAATCAGAATACGATTCGCGAAGTATTGAGGAGCGTTATGTGTTATATGTGGATGTGTTGTGCATTTAAGCCGGGAGCGAACTGTCACTGAATCCCAAACGTCTCAGATGCCACGTGAGGCTGTCTGTGATTAAGCCCTCATTCAATAATTTCTTCCTTTATCACACAGGCAAAACTTGTTTTCTGCAAAGCAGTCACCGAAACGTGGCGGTGAAGAGAGTTGACTGTGTTTACGAAAGGCTCGTGTAGAGCCTTCTAGAATTACTCGTAAAGCTTTAATATTTAACTACTGCCTTGTATAGACAGTATGTAACATAGGCCTCTATGTGTATAAGAACATAGTACTTACTATAGAGGCCTATGTTCAACAGTGGTCTCCAAAACAAGATTGCATCAAAGATCATCATTGCATTTGTTGGTGATCGCGATTAGGTGAAATCCTCATATTAGGAAGGCCACGTCTACGTGAACAAGACGAAGTAACATAAAATATAGGGTCGGGGAAAAAGTTTCGTCGTATTTTATATACAAATTCAAAACATTTTATTTCAAAGTTTAATTACATTTAATTGTAATATATATATATATATATATATATATATATATATATATATATATATATATATATATATATATATATATATATATATATATATGCCAGATAATTTGTTGACATCATGTAGGTAGTCATAATCACGTTGCTGAAGAAATCCTCTCTTTCAGTTTCTGAAAGAGAGTTTCTTCAGTTCTCTCACTTTTGAAATTCCTCTCTTGATATTAACCTAACACTACCCAAAGAATTCTGAAGAGACCGAAACAGATGAAAATCTAAGGGTGCAAGATTAGGACTATATGGTGGATGCATTAACACTTCCCAACCAAGCTCTCTTAATTTTTGCTGAGTGGTCAAAGATGTGTGTGAACTGGCGTTATCATGATGAAAGACGACTCCTTTTCTGTTGATAAATTCCGGCCGTCTTTTCTCAATTTCTTGCTTGAGGCTCATTAGTTGTTGGCAGTAGAGATCCAAATTGATGGTTTTGCTCGGCGATAAAAGCTTATAATAAACGATGCCCTTCCAATCCCACCATAAACACAGCATCACCTTATTGCGTGTTAATCCGGGTTTCGCTACAGTCTGTGGAGCTTGAGTACCTTTAACCATGCGAAAAATCGCACGTTCTTGTCGTAGGTGATCCATTTTTATTACCAGTGATCAATCTTTTCAAAAATGGTTCGGTTTCATTACGTTTCAATAGAGAATCGCAAATGAGTGCACGATTCATTAGGTTTCTTTCAGTGAGCTCGTGTGTGTGGTAGCCGAATATCGAGCTTTTTTCTATAGCCAGACTTTTTTAAATGGGTGAAAACTGTTCGTAACTACTAATATGCCGATCTTGCTCCACTTTTCCAAAAATGGCATCGTCTTTATCCGTATGAGGGCGACCAGAGCGAGCTGCATCTTTGACATCAAAATTCCCAGGCTGAAAACGCTTGAACCAACCTTGTGCTACTCTTACTGACACTGCATTAGGTCCATAAACGTCACAAACTTTTTTCACTGCTTGAGTCGTATTTTTCCCTTTTTTGTAATAAAACTTCATAATGTATCGAATTTCTTCGTTAGATTCACTCATTTTGGCGGACAGACAAACAAATGAAAAATAACGGGAAAGTGTTTTTTAATTTTAATTTTTCATTTTCTTAATGTCCTATATGTATTTATATTAAAACCAGCCAGATACAAAAAGTACAACAAAGAGATTTTTCTTCAATTTTATACAAACAAAATATGAAGAAACTTTTTCACCGACCTATTATAACACGCAACTCCGTGCAACTTTTACCATATACCTACCAGAATAACTGCTTTGTGAAACGTTGTATTTCTTAGACAAACAGTTTCCCCCACAATTCCTTTAACTAAGCATAGAGTGTTAAAGGATACCTATCTATATATCTAGCATATTTATTTTGTTTGCCGTATGGTGGCGACGTGAGAACCACCATGTCCACCTGTGGATACCTTAAGAGAAGCTAAGGGAAATATCAGAAGCATAAAAACTAATAGAATATAATAGAATAGAATGATTTTTTTTATTCAATATTGATTATTACATAATACTTATTAAAATTCATTTTTTATTTACCACTGGTTCGGAAAATACCTCTGTCTTGGGAAGAACTAGCAACAAACCCATCGGGACTTTTTTTTACATATTTCACTTAAGAATAATTTTGTTTGTACAATTTTAAATGAATTTTCATAGAACCAGCATGGTTGCGATCACCTTATTCTCAGAGGTTATTTTCATTCATTTATTCCTTGATATTATAATAACCCTTTTTGTACAGTTTTTCTTTAATAAAACTTTTAAACTTGTTTATTGACAAACTTAGAGCATAGTTTTTAATAATTTGCAATAGAAGGCGGTAACCGGAATTAACCGAAACGAAAATGGATTCCTGTGTGGTAGAGCCATGCTGCAGCTATATTACTGGTATAATTGTAGCACGAATGGGTCGGCTCGACCGGAGAAGGACCAAGCTCTCACAAAATACCTGCGTAATATAGAAGCTTAACTTCGCATGGCGAATGAAGAGAACGAGGCATTCCATCTTAGTCCTCACGGGTGACAACGCATCTGCATTTCGATTCGTAATCGAGGATAGATGTAGATGCCTATGGACCACAGTAACCACTTATCAGGTGGACTGTGTGCTCGTTTTTTCATCCTATAAAAAATTCCAGACCGGCGACGGCAAGAAACATCTAAGGTGCAAGACGCATGTCACAGCGATCGCGAACACTGGGTGATCAGTTCTGTTTAAAAATAATTAATGTTTAAAATGAGTTCAATTGTTTCTCTGTATCTTAACATCGCGTCTATTAGAAACTGAATCAAATGCACAAATGTATCTTCTCTATGTGACACTCAGTCAACTAACTGACAAACGCTTCTAACTTGTAGAACAGAGTACTTTGAAAGGTATTGTCGTGTGCAGGTTTCATGCACATCCATTGTGGGCACTAACGAACTCGGCACATCTATTGAAATGCAGCAGCACAACCTTTCATCACAGCCGACACCAACTCCTTTGTCTTTGTTTATACCTTTACCAAACACATGGCATGTACAATATAGCGTAGAACTTAACTTAATATTTGCGGTTTTGTTTTTATTTAAATCCATCCATCCATTACAGCCTATAAAAGTCTACTGCTGAACATACGCCTCCCCGATAGATTTCCCCATAGGGTTTGCCATAATCGCCACACCTAGTATGCGGGTTCATTTTATTTATATTTGTTTTTAACCCCAACTCCGATGATTTTTTTATTGCCATCTCTTTTGAAAGTATTTGTTCGATTATCTACGATGCTTAGCACAGATAATTTAAATAGTACGAGTATATTGGGCCATCTCCTAATTTTGGACACGGCGGCCAGTTTCAACGGAGACAAGCTACCCGCGCAGGACAGGATTATAGTGCTCCAATGTGTTGCGCAAGCACAGGTGCACTCCCTATCCCCTCACTCTCATAGTCCGATGGGATGGTTATCCGACACGACCGGAGACATCAGGTGAAACACCGACAAGTTTTCTGACTTTTCTTTCCAATAATTGATTTTAGTCTGACCCGGGATTCGAACCAAGGACCTAATGACGCTTCATGCTTACGGCCACTAGACCAATGGGGCAGTCTATGAAAGGCTGCCATACTTAACAATGAAGTTTTGATAGGCTGTTATGAAAATGAAATGAAATATTAATAATTAGTCAAACATTCTACTCAGTAATAACCAACACTCGTTGACATGTTTTAAATAAATAACAATAAAAAATCACTGTCTAAGTACGTCTTTAGCTTTTATATTGGTTTTTGAAATAATATTGTAGCTTCATTTTATGGTTAGTATTTGCTGCGTGGTGTCCCAGAGGAAATCAAAGAACCACACAATCCATCCTTTCAGTGCCACTCTCGTTGTGACAGTCGCCAGTGCTTTGTTCTGCTGTGTCTGACGTTAACATAAAACAACCGTTCTCAACAATACGCGGAAGACAATTGTCTGAACACAAGCAAGACTAGAAATGAAAGTCTGAGACATTTGTTACATTTATACGAGGTCTCTCTATTATGTTTATATTAACATGTTTCTGTCTGATAGGTAACACCACCAAAGGCCGGCAACGCACCTGCAATTCCCTTAGTGTTGCAGTTGTTCATGGGCGGCGGTAGATACTTTCCATAAGGTGACCCGCATATTCGTTTCCCCCACTTCTATATCTATATATTATAAAAAATCCACCACCATTAGGGTTAATGTATACGATATTACAACAAAGTCCCAGAACATATACAAGGTTTCTCTATTACAAAGTTTAATTATTTTATTAAACAAAACTGTATAAAAAGAGTCATTATGATATAAATGAATACATGGTTGATAATAACCCCTGGGAATGAGACAATTATTCTATTCTATTCTATTCTACTCATATTATAATCATTTCAGGAATTGAAATATGTTTTATCTTCTTTATTTTATACTAGCTACTTTCGTACGCGGATCCTGTTGCTTATGCCAGCGACAACAGGGTCGTCAAAATCGAATTTGAAACGTCTGATGTTGAATTCTAAGAGCCTGGGACGGGAAAACAACGTGATTCGCGAAACGATTCGAGACGTTCTAGATCTTTCATTTTGTAAGTCAACAGGAAATGCCCATCAGACTAAACAACTTTTGCTAAGACGTCATTCCTATATATCTTATAGTGTCGCTGGGCTTTGGATGGAGTGTAACCTGTGTGTTATTAAGTTAATATATTGGTAATATTGTATAGATCACGTTCACATGGGCTTAAGTACTTGAGAACAAAAACTTCAGCATAAGCTTCCGGGTACACTATGTTGAAAGTTGACCCGTCCGGCACGTGAACATAAAGATTTCTAGAACTGCTAACCCGGAAAGAGCGACGTAGAACTGACCATGCGAAAACAACTGACACCGAGATCTACTCCAGCAACACGAAAAGTCTGCCCTTGAGCCTTAATGGTATCATTGCATAACACAATAATACTGGGAATTGCATTCTTTTAAATTGGAATGGAAAATTATTTGGTATTATAGGAATTCTGGGAATAAAGACGGTTTCTCCTGCACCGCAATCTGTTAAAATTTGAGCCTCGATTATATTTTGTTGCAACTGGGTTACTTTAGCCGAGTTCCATTGCAAAGTTGTGGTGGTCTTAAATTTCGAACAAAATAATCGGAATGCCAATTTTAAACAAATTTCATGAGAAGGAAGTCCGGCATATTTAAAAATTTAAAAATTCTATCGGGTAATTAGTGGCTTCTTGTTCATCGACCATTCTATTTATTGAACTATAAACTTTGCTTTCCCCCTGTATATTCGACAGTATTTTGTTATTAATCTCAGATGCCTGGTCATTGCGAGGAGTTAAAATGGATCTTTCGCATAGCCAAAAATTGTCCCTATTTAATATAATTGTTACGTCACCGTAAACCGACGATATAAGATGTGGTTGGGATTGCACTATACAACATAACTCAGGCGTCAGAATAAGTTTTCCTTGGTGTAGTTGTGGATAGGTACCTTCCCCAATCTTTAATAATTTATCAGAAAATTGACGATCATCCGGGTTATCTCCAGTTCTCACTCGCATGTTTATAGTCAAATGTACCGATTGTATATCACGCCACAAATAAGAGCTTTTTAGGCAAGCCCTAACCTCATCAGCTCGGGTTCCCTGTGGTATTACCGGTAAGTTTTGTCGGAAATCACCACAAAATAAAACCGTGATACCGCCCATTGGTCGATCATTTTGTCTTATATCCCTTAAAGTTCTGTCTACCGCTTCTACTCCTTTTCGGTGGGCCATCGCACATTCATCCCATATGATTAAATTACACTCACGTAATACCTTAGCTTTGTCGCTTTTTCTTGAAATACTACAGGTTGGACTTTCCGTGCGATCTAAATCAATTGGTATTTTAAACATAGTGTGAGCAGTTTTACCTCCTGGTAGCAATGTTGCAGCTATACCTGATGAAGCCACGGCAAGAGCAATTTTACGCTGATTTCGAACATAAGCTAATATTAATTTAGTCAAAAGGTTTTCCCAGTTCCTCCAGGTGCATCTAAAAACCATATTGTTCCCAAATTATTCTGAACACTCTCGCACACGCGATCATAGACTGAACGTTGTTCTGCAGTCATCATTGGGACACCGTTTTCTAATGTTGCCAGCAGTTCCATTGAGTTGTAACCAATCTCTGCAAAATATTCCCTATTGGTAACCTCTCCGACTGAGGTTGGTGTTGGCAAACCATATTCACAGAGTGATTTACCGCCTACTGCTGTTAAGTCTTCCTGAAGAGATAATTAGCACAGATTTATGGCAAGATCACGGAAATTATCATTAGTTGCGCCTTCATCATTGTGAGATATATTCGAAGAAAGTATTCTGCAAATTCTTCTTTATATTTTTCCATAATTGTACAGCATCTGTAACCGTCGTGGATTATCACTAACACAGGATTCTGCTAAAGCGTCATCCCAATGCTGATCATTTTCAAGCAAACGACGCGCTTGGCAAGCTGCATGATAAGTTGGATAAACAACATCGTCTACTTTTCTTAAATCTATAAATGATGTTGGTCCTCGCACTGTATGTAATAATAATCGCAAACAGAAACACTCAGCGTTGTTAGGATGAACGGTATACACTCTACCAGATACCTGACTCGCCATCTACAGGCCTGCCACGGCGTCTACGATTAAAGACACCTCTTTGCTTATCGTAGGTATAATACGATGGAAGATGGAAGAGATTTTGCAAAATCATCAGTTTGGCAAAGTCGAAAGAATGCTAATAAAGTTGTTTGTCTAGGGTTCTCTAATCGTTCTGTAACATTTTCGGCGTTGAAATATATACGTTGACCGCCTTCAAGATGAACATCCAGATGAGTCACAGGTGGATCTTTCGTGAATGTTGAAACTTAAGATCCGCCACACAGCTTCTGAAGAGCTGATATATCTACCTGACTGAAATCTAGTAACTTCATCATGTTCATTTCTCAACGCAAATGTAGCTTAGTCACTGCCCTTGTTAATATACTTACAAATATGTTTTATTGACTCTATACTATTACACATTTCAACATTTATGTGAGCTTGAAATGCTCTAGACATCACAGGCAAATACGGAACGACTCACCTATTATCTAAAGTAACGTGTTGTCCAGACACTCGCTTTTCAACAGTAAAACCACCATTGTGTCTTGAACGGCGACGATATAATGGGTATCCATCATGTCCTGTTACAGTTTCATCCACTAATGCTTTTGGATATCTTTTAGTGCAACAACCGTCTTGCATGCAGGAGCATTCCGTTAAATGCACCATGGACCATGTATCATATGAGTTTTAACAATCTCGTATAACACGGGATCTGCAATCGGATCTGGAATTTCAGCACTGATCGAACTGTCTACATCATTAGGTCGAACCTTATCTTTTAACAAAGCAGGATATGTGCGTGAGGTAAGCCGCGTTTTGCCACTCAACACTATACATATAACACAATACATCTCCAAAAATGTTATCTTTGGTAAGTAGATCTATCATTGATTTTAATTTTAAATGAAAAACTCTTGCGATAATATCATGGCGGTCATGCGGTGCTTGACCCTCAATAAGCTCCGAGATATTTCATCCCACTTGGGATTGGTAGTTACAGTAATAAATAAGTCGAGACGTCCATATTTTCTTACGTAACAAAAAGCATCTTGAGTACGTTCGTGCATGTAGCGTGGACCACCAGTAAAAGAAGAGGTAAAATAACTAAACTAAAACTAAACTTCACCGTATCATTATCTTGCTACATGGCATCGCGAAGGTGCATGTATTCTTCGGCGCGCAGCTGCCTTTGATTAGATCGTATATAAACTAATCTTTCGGTTTCAATTTTGCGTACATGTCAACAATAAACTGATTGAATAAGCCACGAAAACGTTGAAAGTAAACAAATCTATTCCGTCTCACTTGCAAGTGGTAACAATAAAATTGAAGGCATGACATCTTTTATTGTAATTAGGTGCGCCTGTACGCGGATCAGTTTGGTATAAAGCGAAATTATAACCATCTTCCCTCGAGTATATCAAAGGATATTGCAAACTGTCGTAAGCCCTGTGGGTTTCGTAAATACGTTGCAAACGATTGTCTCTGGAACAGATAACGATATCACGCCTACCACATTCCTGGTCGACCAATACTACAGCAACTTCATTCGTGGATGGAACGTTATAACGCCCAGGGTGTTCCTGAGTTGGATGCCTATCGGCATTTATAACAATTTTATAATTGTTATCACCATCTTGAGGAAGAGCTTAATGCCGATTTAAAACTGCATACATACGAATTAACCTGATGCAACATGTTCTGAAGTTGTGAAATAAGTTCAGTATTTAAATTCGGAAATATTGATTTCTTATATTCGACTGTTCGTTGTAGTCGGATACAAAATATATTTGAAGAAACTTAGGTTGGTCTTCAGGCAAAAGGATCCTATCAAATGGTAAATCTGACCTTGTATCTTAAAAGTAAGCATGAAAGGACCTTCTGAGATTTGTTGAGCACCAAAGGATGTCATTTGAAACGCACTATTATAAGTGCGAATATTGTCTAAGAACTGTTTAGATTGCACATGTTCCCCTAAAAGTGACTTCAAAGGTTCGGTGGATCTTCGAACGAAGGCAAATTTATTTACCTCCAGAACAACAGAAACAAGCCGACTCCTTACTCACTTTGAAGCATTACAAAAGAACATACTACGTTCATATCGCCTATTACAGAAGATGATCTGTAATCAATTGTGAGGTTATAAGCAAATACACTTTTATATTTGTCGGACCACGCCACCGAATTTGTAGATTGATCTTCTATGTGTACATCTAAGTCATTAAGACTATGTCGAAATCTGTCTGCAGTAAGACGGGCCTCTAGCTGTTCGTCCGTTTCAAGAGACCGAATATTTTCAATTCTTAATCTTTCATTAGACAAACTTATTAATCGTTCTTGTCTCAAAGAATTGTAATATTCGCGTCCCGGCTCTAGTCGTTGTTTATGCTCATGTTCATCTTCAAGAGATCGAATAATATTATGGTGCACCTATCATTTGTCAAACGGTCTTCATATTGAGTAAAAGTTTCAGATTTCTAATATATTCCCGCTCGTTTCCAGGCAATCCTGTCTGCGGGAACTCTCAACTCTCCACAATTGTTACTTCTCTCTGGTATCGGTCCAAAGGAGACCCTGAACAATTCGACATTCCAGTGGTGCAAGAACTACCCGGACGATATGACGTTCGCGATCAGCTGTGAGACGTAATTCCTCTCAGTGTAGGTTTCGGACTCGCGAGATAATGTATGCCGTTCGCGGTCAGCTGTGAGACGTAATTCCCTCTCAGTGTAGGTTTCGGACTCACGGGATAGTACATGCCGTTCGCGATTAGTTGTGAGACGTAATTCCTCTCAGTGAAGGTTTCGGACTCACGGAATAGTACATGCCGTTCGCGATCAGCTGTGAGACGTAACCCTCTCAGTGTAGGTTTCGGACTCGCGAGATAATGTATGCCGTTCGCGGTCAGCTGTGAGACGTAATTCCTCTCAGTGTAGGTTTCGGACTCGCGAGATAATGTATGCCGTTCGCGGTCAGCTGTGAGACGTAATTCTCTCAGTGTAGGTTTCGGACTCGCGAGATAATGTATGCCGTTCGCGGTCAGCTGTGAGACGTAATTCCCTCTCAGTGAAGGTTTCGGACTCACGGGATAGTACATGCCGTTCGCGATTAGTTGTGAGACGTAATTCTCTCAGTGTAGGTTTCGGACTCACGGAATAGTACATGCCGTTCGCGATCAGCTGTGAGACGTAATTCTCAGTGTAGGTTTCGGACTCGCGAGATAATGTATGCCGTTCGCGGTCAGCTGTGAGACGTAATTCCTCTCAGTGTAGGTTTCGGACCCGCGAGATAATGTATGCCGTTCGCGGTCAGCTGTGAGACGTAATTCCTCTCAGTGTAGGTTTCGGACCCGCGAGATAATGTATGCCGTTCGCGGTCAGCTGTGAGACGCACTCGTTGTGAAGCAGTTTCAGCTTCTCAGGATAACACATGTTGTTCTCGGTCAATGGTAAGCCTTAGCCTGTTGAGAAGAACTTGAGACGCCCGTGATGTAGCTCGTCTCGCCTGTCAGCTGCTAATCGCATCTCTCTTTCTGGAGAGCTTTCATTGGCTCGAGAAGTTGAGGCACTAACTCATAGAGTTTAACCGATGTACTCTTTCCTCTGCCGATTCTTGAGAACGCACATTTCTCATTCTCTTAGCTTCTCTCGAATTTCGAGATAAAGATAATCGTTTTTAGGTGGCATTGTATACTTTATTTTTAATCGACGGCATTCAGTTACCTAACAAAATAATCTACGTTAGAGGTCCCAACTATAGCTACCATACACTTAAAAAATCCAAATGCCTACTTAAATAATAAAACGGATCCTAAATAAATCCTTAAATCCAAAATTAAATTTTAAAAATATATAAGTAGGTACCTAAACTACGTCTAATAGAATAAAATAACCTTTTGATACCTAGGTACCTACTTAAAACTACAGCTAAATAAAATAAAAGTTTAATTTATAATTGCTAATACTAAGAAATATTTAAACACTACCAAAATAACTAATACCTATTTTATAAAATAACAACCAAAGAAATCTAAAATAAATTATTAAACGTAAGAGTGGACTAAAAGTCGCGCTGATAAGCACGGTTTGTTAAAATCAATTATTGTCTGTCAATAAGGTCGAAACACTGAACGTCTTATTCGCATCAACAGCCAAATATTGTATGAAGCTATGAATTTATAGTGTAATCGTTCTTTTATAATAGGTTTTATTATTATTCTTAAAATACTTGATGATTTCCACCAATTACGTCAAAATCGGTTGACCCGTTCGAAAGTTATCGTTGCAAAAAAAATTCAAATGTGTTTTTTAATAACTTCGCAATTTCTGCTCGGATCGTTTTTGTTGTAATGAGTTAATTATTAGTTCGTAAAATATTTATCGAGCGTTTTGAGATCGAACATAGCGGGAAGTTCCAGGGATAGCCTGCAGGGTCAAATGTATTTTTAATAGATTAAGAGTGACAAATGAGCACACAGTCCACCGGATGATAAGTGAATTGTATGGCCCATAGATATCCACATCTATCCTCGGTTGAAAGTTTAAATGCAGATGCGTTGCCAGACCTGAGTTTCTAGTAAAAAGGTTTTCGGTTCTTTATACTCACCATACAAAGCACAGCAGTATTAAGCCTATTTTACGCTAGTGTTCTATAAAGCGTGGTATCACCTTTCTAAAGCTGACCCATTTGGGTTATAATTATACTATAGCTGCAACGTGGCTCCAGTGTCCGATCACGTGCATCGAATATCTTATAAATTTAAATTTATGAAATACCTTATAAATTTGAATTTTATCTTATAAACTTTATCTTATAAATTTAAATTTATAAAATATCAAAACAATAAGAACAATTCCTTTTAATCTGATTCAAATAACAAACGTTAAAGTTTTGTGCGTCACAGAGAGACTTTCTTAAACTCACTCAAACTGTCGTCCAGAAGGAAAATTAATCCTAGACACAACTAAGGTAAGTTAGGTTTTTATTTAGAAGCCCAAGCATAAAGGGTCTGAACAACTTAAAACTAAAATTTATTAAAGTGTCCTCTACTTTGTTTGTCCATCTGTTTTACAATCCACCATATTATGGCATAGAGCAAAATAAACATATAGATGTATTAATTTTGTCGATTCAGGTTTGGAAACTGAAAAATATTTAAATAATCTTTTTCTTTAAAATCCATGAAAACGTTAATAAAAATCCGGTCTAATATTATATTCATTTTTGAGAAATAGTAATAATATGTCCTCTAGACCAAATTTCAGTTACGGCGACCAGTCTGAACGGAGACTGGCCATCTATCCAGGACAGGGTGTCGGAGTGTACGCGTTATTCAGGTACACCTCTATTCCCTTACTCTCATAATCCGATAGGAAGGTAATCCAACAGAACCGAAGAGATATCAGACGCAGGAGCAACGGCTTTTACGTGTTTTCCGAGGCACGGGGATGAAAAACCGCCAATTTCCTGACTCCGGCTGCTTTTGCGGGCTGAATTTTTAATTGAGGAAACCCATAAGCTGATTTTATCCAGATCCGGGGCTAGAACCTGGACCTCATATATGTAGGCATTTTTGATGTTTTTAAGAGTGACAAGTGAGCACACAGTTGACCAACGTAGAGATGACTGACCTCTATATATACAAGCACGCTGGACTGGCTATACCATACAAAATGCTTATGCCGATTTGAAGCGCCCTCATTGTCCGTACCTGGAACTAAAATTGACATAAAATGCCAAATTCTGTTGTGTTATTTAAATCGTATCTCTGTATTTTGAACTTTTAAACTATAAAATGAATGTATTTTATGTGGTTTGATTATGTTTGATTTTAGTTACATAATAAGAATTATTTATAGTAATAATGAGTGTGTTTAATATGTAAAACTCGTTACCAAAAGGAAAGTGGGATAACATTCCACAAGTAAATTAATTTACAGCTAATATTAAACAAATTAAAACTATTTGATAATATAGGTACTTAAAAATATGTAACTAATTTTAATATCGTGATTACCAACATGTTTGACTTTATATTACTGAGTTTTGATAAACAATAAAATTCAATAGGGATGTCGAGTTCCTTGCCTATAATTTATCGATGTTCTTTTCTACCATATCTGTTAACATTCCAGTCGCCGACAACAGATAATTATCAAATGTTTATTAATTAACAAGTTTCCAACTTAACCTAGACTAAAATTATGGCTAAAAAGAACAAAAATTGGGAATTGGCGTCCGAAACAAAATGATTATCTTTTGTCTAAACACTTAACCTCCAATATTTTCTGGTAGTACTCAATACCAGTAAGTAGAAAAGTATTACATTATTATTTCGAATGTTTTTATTTCTTCTCTCCTTGTTTTCCCCAGACTCAAGGCCATAGCCAAGTGTAGGAAGGTCGCCTGATGATGACTTTGTTAAACGACGACTTTGTTACATGACGTAAATTTGTTAAATCTGTTTAAATTTGACTAATTTATTAAATCAAGGGAATAAATTTATATTGGGACTGCACAATTATTAATGTCCTTTTGAGTTTGTGAGTTTAGGGGTAGGTTGGGGGTGGGGGTTAGTAGCCGTGGCTTGGTAACCCATGGTGGCAAGTGCGACTCTGGCCCAAGGTGGCCACTCTGGAGGGCTTGTCGAGCCCGGATGTGTGTTAGTGGGCTGCGCTAGAGGAGAGTACCTTTCTATATCGCTTCAGCCGAGGTGTAGTAGCAAAGAAAGAGGATTGTTGGTATGGCGATGTGCCACTCGGCTATCCTCCGCTACTTTGGCGGGCTGTACCACTGGGTGCTTCTGAGTGCTCATTTTTCCTGGCTCCATGGCCTCCAAATATCGAGCTCGGGAGTCCGTTATGCAGGTGGTGTAAGAGGCCGCAAAGGGCAGTGCGCCTTGTGTTCATGGTGCGCCTTATCTGAGAAGGAAAGGGGAAGAGAAATCAACTAAGGAGGGTCCTCGCTGGTGGGACCGCTGATGTTTGAAAGCGTTTCCGTGGCCTTGCCAATGTGGCGAAGGTGGAACACCATGGGGTTTTAGTAGTTGCGAGTCCAACATAATCCGTTCTTGCCTCATGAAGCAGATATGCGTAGGCATTTCCTCATTTGAAACCCGGAACAAAATCCGTTCTGGTTACGAATAAAACATAGATAGACCAACGCAGCGTCGATCTTGGTTTTATATGAGGTAAAGTTTGCGTCTAAGGCCTAGGTATTAATTGATACATTTATTTATGTTCGCGACGGTGAAAAGTATTTGGAAACAAAGTGATTGAAAAATAATATTAAAAGTATTTGTGACAAACCTAGGTGAAAAGTGCAATAGTATAATTTTACAACATGTTTACAACCTTAGTATTATAGTAAAGAGCATCGTTTGTGTAATAGCTAAGAAAATAACCTTATTTGTACTAACAAAAGTCGACCAATCAAAGCGCGACACGTATATAACATTCTAGAAATTATTAATTAACTGCGTAATATTTAGTCCCGAAAATGATGGCAATAATTTTATGCTCTAGAAGAATTGTAAACATGGTATTGAATTAGATTAAGGTTTATAGATTAAGGAAATAAAAGAATATTTAGCGTAAAGTAAAAGTAAAAGTAAAGTTACAGCCTATATACGTCCCACTGCTGGCACAGGCCTCCTCTCATTTCTGAGAGGGTTTTAGGGCAAGGAAATGTCCGCCGCGCTGCCCCAATGCGTGTTGGCGAACTTCACATGTCTTCGAAATATTTTTTTTTTTATTTTGAGACATGCAGGTTTCTCACGATGTTTTCCTTCACCGCCGAGCACGTGGTATTTAGCGTAACGAAACTTATTTCTACTAGCTGTTACCCGCGGCTTCGCCCGCATGGTCACTGGAAATGAACTATCCATTGCTTTTTGAATTGAAAGAAAGCTGAGTTTATAGATTTGTCAGAGATGCAGCCATTAAAAGAAACTGAGCAAAATTGATTCGTCAGCCTATTTAAATGTTTTGAAACGCAGTGTATAGGGAAATGAAATAGCCTGTTTATTCCAAATGGAAATGGATATTTTTAATTAAAGGAAACTGAGCATAATTATCCGTCAGGGATGCAGACTTTTGAAAAGAAACTGAGCTAAATTGATTCGCCAGAGATGCAGTTTTCTGAATTGAAAGGAAACAGAGCCAAATAAAAGATCCGTCAGAGATGCAGCCTTTTGAGTTGAAAGGAAACTGAGATTAATAGGTCCGTCAGAGGTGCAGCATTTGGAATTGAAAAGAAACTGAGCTAAATAGAAATTTTGAATTGAAAGGGAAGATCTGTAGGAATTCTGATTAATTGATTGTGGAATTTTGAAAAAACTAACTGAACACTATTTTAAGACGCTACTGTACACAATGTTATATGATTTTCCATTCAGGAAAGAATGTGCAGATTCTGGGCATTTGACACACGCGAACATGCTACATACAGCTGACCATGAGAGAAGCACGGTTTTCTAAGTTGACCCCACTACCTGTAACGTTTGCCCTTGCGCTTTATTAATTGTCATTGCAAAACTGAGCTTAATAGAACTGCAACCTTTTGAATTGAAAAGGAAGATCTGTGGGAATTATAGGGATCCGTGGTATAATATTTTCACCTTTTCCTACGCCTGTCAAATTGTAGCACCGATTATGTTCCGTCCAAGATATGTCACACGCAGCCTTGTCCCGTTACATAACCGAGGAGCATCTAAATTTCGCATTAGCATAACTGGGACGCCTAATTTTAATTGAAGCTTATGTGAGGCACACCTGACAACTCTAGAAATTTAGAAACTCTACGGGATATGAAGTGCTCTGTTCTGTGTCCATAACTGTGTCTGCAACAAATACTCTAATTTCTCCTGCTACTTCGCTTAATATATCTGAATTTATTTTGATAACTCTCAGTTTTGGTGCAAAATCGCCCTTTCACATAACCATTTGTCTTCATGCATGTTGTTCGTTAAATCTGAATAAACGCTCGCAATTAATTCAGAATGACTCTGTACTAAATTACAAAAATCTCTCGTCAATTTAACGCAGCCCTCAGCATCCGTTTCCAACCGCCCATCGCCAATTTTAATAGTGTATCAGCATAGATTCCAGCATTGATATCATTATACAAATGCACTCTCATATTCGTAGTTAAACTGAATTTTGTCACCTTGTTCCATAAAATAGACGACTTGAGGCAAGCTTTAATTTCATCTGCAGGTGTACCCTTTTGAATGACAGGTAAAGTTTGCGAGAAGTCACCAGCCAGTAAAACCACCATTCCTCCATTACATCGGTATTGCTGCCAAACCTGGAGCGTTCGATTTAGTGCTTCTACAGCTTTTTGCGACATTGTACTTTCGTCCCACACTAAAAGTTTGTATTATCGTAGCATTATACCTCGTGCACTATTTTGCTAAAGTTGCAGATCGGCGATTCTTCCTGGGCTAGATTTAGAGGAGTTTTAAAACAGAATGTGCAGTGCGGCCCCGCTTAGCAGCGTGGCGGCTATACCGAGGAAGCACAGCCACAGGAATGTTTTTATCTTTCCGTACTTGCGCTAATAATAAATTTAACAAAAATGTCTTCCCAGTTTCTCCAGGGCATCTAAAAAGAAAAGTGCACCATTTCCAGATTCAATTTGTCCTAATACTTTGTCAAAACTCGTTTTGTTCGGGAAGCAAGCAGGGTACAAATTCGGCTACTTGCTGCTGCAAAGCGTATCGTAGTTTGTTTCACGTATAAATTCATCACTTAGTGCATTTTCGGTTGTTCGCTGAGGGCTTATCATTCCAAAGTCGCTTAATTTTTGCTACCATTGCCATTACTTTATCTTCAAATTTTCCAAGTGCTTCATTATAAATGTGTTCATTGTATGTCATGTTCGCGATGTCTGCTGTAACCTTCGCAAAATATCTTCCGCCATGTACTCTTTATATATGTCCCACAATTTATGTGCATTAGATAGCCCGCAAGATGATATGAGAGTTGCATAAAGATCCCCAATTTTGGCTGGTGACTGGCACTGCACAGCTTCCTCCATGGTTTCATCCAGTGATTATCGTTTTCTAAAGATGCAGAGCTTCACATGCTTCTCTATAAATTGCGCATTCCTGACCGTTGACAGTTTTAAGGTCTTTATATCCTGTAGGACCCCGAACATGGTGCAGCAATCGTAAACAGAAATATTCAAAATTAGTTACATGGACGGTATACGCGACCAAGGGCATCTGATGACTTTACACCGGGCCAATTTGCAACAGGCGCCTTGAATACGGCGTTTCCACTCCTTCCTAGATGTGTTCCAAGTATAATAGCGGGGGACTTCAGAATATAACAACGTTTTTGCAAAGGGGTCAGTTTGACAAAGTTGAAAGAAGGCTGTTAGTGTAGTTTTTGGCGGTGATGCAATTCTTTCTTGGAAATTTCTTTCGGTGAAATATACACGCTCTCCATTTTCTAAGTGCACAGCAAGGTGAGTAACTGTTGGGTGCCTTTCGTGCAAAGGAAGCCAAGGAGACGCCACGCTGCGTCGTTACTGCTGACATAACGCCCTGCTTGAAAGGTCTGTACTTCATTAACAGGTTTGCCTCACCTTCACTCCTGAGATTAAATATTGCTTCGCTTCCTTTTTTATGTGCTTGTGGGTTAGATGCTAGGCAAATGAAAATGACTTCACTCTTCCAAGAATGTATATATTTCACTTTATACTGGTACGGTTTAAAATTACAAGTATGTAGCGAAACAAAGAGATGGAAAAGAAATACCAGTAACTGGATGTATGGGAATACTCGAGGTTGAAAAGCCGAGAATAAGTTTACCGCGATTTAAAGGAACCGTTATTACGGCGGCGAGCGTGGGGTCTAGCTCTGAGGTCGTTTGAATGCAAACTGCCGGTTAAAACGAAGGCGCCGGACTGTCACGAAAGCGGCTTGAACGGAGCCGAGCATTGCCGACCTCAACCGACACGAACATCGCGTCGGCGCGTACGCCGTTCACTAAACAAACAAAAATATATGACAAAATTGCATGTCGCCACATCAGCCCCCGGAGACCTTTAGGTCGATAGAAATCAGGAATCGTACTTGGCGATCGTAGCGAGACGTCCTGAATTGCGGAGGAGTTGGAAGTGCTCTTGTACCATCGTTAGTCCCATGCATCATAGGCACAGTCGCCGACGCACCAGAACTACCTGGTTCATCCGTCAGGATATAGGCCGGTTTCAACCTGTCGATAGAGACGTTAACTATTCTACCAGCAACGTCAATTTTGAAATTTTTTTTACCGCGCTCTATTACCTTATACGGACCGGCATAAGGTGGTTGTAAAGATCTCCGTACAAAGTCCTGTGGTAAAAATACATGTGAAACAGTCGATAAGTCTTTAAAAACGAAGATTTTACGCGTGCCGTGTCGAGTAACTGTTGTAGGTTATAACTTTTTCATATGTAAACGCAACCTGTCCAGAAAGTCGGTGTAGTCAGTCAGTCTGTCAGCCGTTGGTTCAAACAAGTCGCCGGGTAACTTAAGCGGTTCTCCGTAAACTAGTTCAGCAGTAGAAGCAGACAAATCGTCCTTCCATGCACCTCGAATACCCAGAAGTACAAGTGGAAGCTTCAGTCCAGCTCTCGTCTGCGTGGCACATAATAGCTGCCTTAAGTTGTCGATGGAAACGTTCCACCAGACCATTAGCAGCAGGATGATACGCAGTAGTTTGTATATGTCGTGAACCTGTAAGCGCTGATATCTGACTAAAAAGATGGATTCAAACTGTTTCCCCTATCAGTGGTTACCTTTTCTGGCAACAAAACGTGATATCCACGATGATATAAAAGCTTTGTTACACTCTCCGCTCTGATGTCCTTTAACGGCACTGCCTCCGGCCACCTGGTAAACCTATCTATAGCTGTGAGGCAGTATCGGTAACCATCAGAGACGGAAGTGGACCCATCGTCAACATGAACATGAGAGAAACGGGCCGTAGGAAGCTTAAAGTCCTGAATAGGGCGTGTACGTGTCTCGATACTTTCGATCTCTGGCATGAGATACACGAGCGCGCCCAATTCCGACAATCCTTCCTAATGCCCGGCCATACATACCTCTCAGTCACCAGTTTAATAGTGGCCCTAGCACTTGGATGACTAAGTCCATGAATATTGTCAAAAACCATTTTACGGAATGCAGGTGTTATGAATGGTCTATGTCTGGGCCCAGATATGTCACAGAAGATTTTCGTACCACCAATACAGACCTTCTGTAACTTGAGGGACGAACCGCTTCGTAAAATATTTTGGAGTTCTGAGTCCGTATCCTGAGAAGCTGCTAAGGCAATAGGGTCTAGCGAGCGTGTTATTGCATCCGTTCTTGATAACGCATCCGCGACAACATTGTCCTTCCCGGTAATGTGTCGGATATCCGTTGTGAATTGGGATATAAAATCTAAATACCTAAATTGTCGCGGAGAGCAAGCGTCGGGACTTCTTAAAGGCTGAAATAATCGGCTTATGATCAGTCAGTATAAAGAATGATTTTAATTCTATCATATGTCGAAAATATTTTACTGATTCGTAAATAGCTAAGAGTTCACGATCATATGCACTGTATTTGACTTTGTTGATGAAAGCTTGCGCGAAAAGAATCCTAACGGCTGCCAATGACCCAGGACCTTCTGCTGCAATACTGAACCAATGGCGGAGTTGGATGCGTCAGTTACTATGGCCAACGGAGCAGACGAATCCGGATGAGCTAGAAGAGCAGCATTAGCAATGCTTGCCTTGCGGCAATAAAAGCGCTTAGGTTAGCAGTCCAGTTAATGTCGCTCTTGCTTCTCACCGATGGACCACTAAGTAGTGCATGGAGAGGAGCCTGCAGCAGCATCCTGTATAAAGCGTCTATAAAGTTTAATGCTCCTAAAAACCGCCAAGGTCCCTGATCGTTTTAGGTAGGGGAAAGTCAAGAATAGCCTTAACCTTGTCACCAACCGGTTTAGTGCCTTCCAAAGAAACCAGGTAGCCCAGAAATTCCACCTGCGACACGGCGAATACACACTTATTTATATTTAATAAAATACCGTTGTTTAGACGATTAAATTTAGTTTCTATGACGAACAACAGTTGGCGCCACAAGTGGAAAGAGTTTTAATTTAGAATTTTTATGACAAATATGTAGAAAAAACAATGTGACGTTTAACAAAAATAAAATATGACGAAAATATTATGCGCAGTGTTTAATTTTAAATAAGTAGTGGTGTAAACATTGGTCCTACGAGTTTCGGATAAAGGTAATTACAGTGACTATAGAAATTATGCGCTAAGTCTGAAAATATTATGTTATAAATTTCCACAATAACTTACGAAAAGTACTGCAATATAAATCAGTAAAATAATAGAAATTGATTTGATGATATAATTTACACACAATAGCAATGATTGATGTATGCAACGAATTATTAGAACAAATAACAGTTATATACAAACTATAAAAGACGCCTACAATCGTCATACAATTAGTTATGTTGAAACTACAAGTGAGTTATTACAAGATTATTGGCAAAATTTACAACGGAATATATGTCATTAATCTGTACAGATATAAAGAGGAAAAGAAAATGTTGAAAGAATTGTACTCTCAAACCGAAGAATTATACTTAGAATTTAAAACAATTTTAAAAGAAAATATCTCGTCACATAATTCTACATCAATATCTCATAGTTCACCTACACAGCAAGTACTCAGCCTCACAAACAAAGTTACCACCCATCAACCTTCCTACGTTCTATGGTAATTATCGAGATTGGCTTAATTTTAAAGATCTGTTCAGTTCATTGATACATAATGAAAAGGGACTAAGTGACATCCAAAAACATCACTATTTAAGATCGCTTATCAGGTGAAGCTGAGCAACTACTTCGTCATTTCGATATCACTGCAAGCATTACCAGAAGGCATAAACATTAGTCCATCGGTATAGTAATAAGAGGATAATTATAAACACTATATTGACACGATTAATTAATCAAAAGAAACTCACCGTAGAATGCTCAAAAGATTTAAAGAACTCTTAGATACCACAAAAATGTCTCAACAGTCTGGCTAATTTGGATATCGATACTACTACTTGGGATCCTATGATAGTACATATTGTCGTATCTAAATTAGATATTGAAACTCACAAGTGTTGGGAACAATCATTGGGGTCTTCTACGGATCTACCTAAGTATAATGCGTTAACCTCTTATTTAGAAGGACGCTTTAGAGCGATGGAGATGGTACAAAATGTTCAGAAAAAAGAAAAAAAGGAATCATCACAGGTTAATCCACATATGACAGGTAAAACAAAACCCATTATCTATAAAGCCTTTTCTGCTGAAGTTAATGCTGAATGCACTTATTGTAAGAAGCATCACTACATTTGTCACTGCACAGAATTTACACAATTGGATGTAGATCAACGTAGAGAATTCGTTAAGAATAACGCACTTTGTTTCAATTGCCTAGTGAAAGGATATTCTATCAAGTTTTGTAGACAAGATACAACTTGTAGAAAATAAGAAAACATCACACTTTATTGCACTCGACCTACTACGCTGCTAAAACTATAATTGCAGAACCTGCGAGCACATCTGAAAAAACAAAACATGTTGAAGACTTACCAAATGTCACGAGCTTAAGAGTCCGTAAAGAAAACCAAGTTGTTTTGCAACAGCATTGATTGTGGAAAACAGAAACGGTAATCTAACGCATCTGCGAGCTCTTGTAGATCAAGGCCTCAGGCAACTTTTATTACAGAATCTGCTGTACAGCTTTTAGGTTTGAAGAAGACACGATATGGAGCAAATATTACAGGTATAGCAAACAACGCTATTAAACACAACATGTAGTTCATTTTGATATTCACTCAATATTAGATTCAAAGTATGTAATGCAGGTTAAAGCTCATGTACTACCGAAATTGACACCATTATTGTTTCACATGAATTAAGTATTTCACAATGGCCTGGTATTATGAAGCTAAAGTTAGCAGACCCGCAATTACACAAGCCAGGGCCCATCGATTTTTGTTAGGAGCAGAAGTATATGCTTCAATTATACTAGAAGGTTTACACAAACATAGCTCTCTCATTGCACAAAACTCACGGTTGGGATGGTTAGTGTCAGTAGCCACCCAGACACAAATTGATCGACTTGCACATACAATGGTAGTTACAACAAATCTAGTAGAGGTTGATCAAATTACGCAAGTTTTGGGAGATAGAAGAATACAAACCACTTGAGAAACCTTTATCACAACTTGATCAACAATGTGAAGAACACTATGTAAAAAATATCACAAGAAATAATAACGGCGCTATGTAGTGCGCTTACCATTCAAAGATTCACATGAAAATAATCTAGGTGATTCAAGACAAATAGCACTCACTAGACTTTATCACATGGAGAAAAGGTTCAGACAAAACCTAAATTTCGACAAGATTACATAGATTTTATAGACCAATACAAAATTTAAATCACATGGAAGATGTAGATCCCAATGAAAAGCCCAAACACAAGATCTATTATCTACCACACCATGCAGTAATAAGGGAGTCCAGCACTACTACTAAACTAAGAGTTGTCTTTGATGGCACAGCACAACCATCTAATGGAACAGCATTGAATAATGAGTTACTAGTCGGACCACCCTTACAACAAGACTTAAGAGATTTAATTATTCGTTGGCGCACTCACAAAATCTGTTTATTAGCTGACATAAAACAAATGTATAGACAAATATTAGTTGCGAAAGAAGACACTGACTATCAGCGTATTCTTGGCGTAAGTCACTCTAGACAAGATTGTAGAAAACGTTTACTTACAGTTACATATGGACTGCCTGTGTCCGTTTCTAGCCATTCGTACTCTTAAACAACTAGCGCAAGATGAACAACTGAGTTTTCCAGATTTAGTTGATATTATGAATAATGATTTTATATGGACGACTTACTAACCGGTGGAATGACGAGGAACAGGCGAAGAGTCTAGAGGAGAATTACTCAAGTGATGTTTAAAGGTAAATTTGAAATGCATAAATGGGCATCTAATAGTACTACAGTTTTAAGAGAAATTCCAAGTTCACGTAAAGTAACTAATGAAAGGGTTGAAATAATTATGGATAATACTATCAAGGCTCTTGGAATACGATGGAATATGCTCAAAGATGTTTTTGAACTAAAAATTGATATTGCTACTCAGAAAAAACCATTCACTAAAACTACAGTACTATCAGATATAGCAAGATGTTTTGACCCGTTAGGATTTTTAGGACCTGTTATAATAACTGCGAAAATCTTTTTGCAAAAATTATGGTTAAGTGGTGTTAGTTGGACTGATGAACTTCCAACAGAACTTGCAAGTGAATGGGTTAGTTACAGAAATGAGTTGTCACAAATGGGTAAAATAGATTTAGAACGATGGATGCATATTACTTTTGATGGTTCAGAACAGTTTGAAGTTCATGGTTTCAGCGACGCATCTTGTTTAGCTTATGCTGCCGTTGTATACTTGAGAGTTTTAACTAAACAAAATGTATTTGTCTCAATTATCACTGCAAAAACTAAAGTTGCACCCGTGCGACAAGTTTCATTGCCACGGTTGGAACTTTGTGGAGCAGTTCTATTAGCCAAGCTAATCAAAGATGTTAAAGTAAGTCTCAAAGTTAATGATGAATCCATACATGCTTGGACCGATTCCACTATTGTTCTGTCTTGGCTAAGGAAGAATCCTAATGTATGGAAAACTTTTGTTGCAAATAGAACAACCGAGATAATAAATAAATAAGTAGTGGTGTAAACATTGGTCCTTCGAGCCGGATTTGAACCAGCGATATTTTCTTTTAAAATTGTTTTAAATTCTAAGTATAATTCTTCGGTTTGAGAGTACAACTCTTTCCACTTGTGGCGCCAACTGTTGTTCGTCATAGAAACTAAATTTAATCGTCTAAACATTCCGGCGCCCAAGGACTAATAGTCCTTAAAAAATGACAAGGTAAAATAACATTAAAGAAAGAATATACTATTTCAATCATAGTATACAGTTTTAGCATGCGCACTAAATTAAATCCATGGGAAGAGGACAGATTTTTGTGATAGGTCTTTAAAAATATTATTTTAAATTGCAATGTAACAATTCTAGTAAAACCATCCTTTCCTGGATGCTTATCTAAAATACGACCTAACAGCCACTTTCCCGGAGGAAGCCTTCATCCTTAAAACGACAGTACCAATTTCTGGTTCATCACTTTGATTTGACCATTTGTAACGATGCTGAAGAGTGCTATATATTCTGAACTCCAACGAGTCCACAAATTTTGAACATTCTGCTGAAGTAGTTGCCATCGATTTAGATAAGATAATTTTACATTTTCAGGTTTTCCTCTGGGACAGTGATAGGTGCTTCCAATCAAAATGTCCGGTGTAATAGGAGAAGCGTCAACTGAACTACTTACAGGAGTTAATGGTCGTGAATTGACACAAGATTCTACTTGAGACAAGAACGGCATACTCTTCAAAAGTTAAAAGTGTCTGTCCATAACACGTTTTAAGTGACCTTTCACGGAATTTACCAGCCCCATAATCCGCCAAAGTGGAGAACCTCGGGATAAAGTGCCAGTTCGTGTTGTCATTAGCTAAAAGTTGAGCGATTTCCCTACTACAGTAGACTTTGTTTTAAACATAGAATCAAGTTCCTTAGAGGCACCAATAAAGTTTGTTGCACAGTCGCTCCACAAATCACTGCAATGTCCACGTCGAGAAGTAAACTGTCAGAAAAGCTGCGATAAAAGCAGCGGAGGATGTCACTCACTAATTCAAGGTGGATAGCCTTCGTGACTGTGCAAACAAACAGACATATATAGGCTACAAGTTTTTACATCTGCCAGGATACAATTTTAAAGTAACTGGGCCAGCGCAATCTACTCCACTGCAACGGAAAGGTTTACCTGAGTAATACGAAGAAGGTAATTGACCCATTAATTGGCTGATCGGTGCAGAGGAATATTTAAAGCAAATGAGACATTGTCGAATAAGTTTTTTAATCAAATTCTTTGCGCCGATTATCCAATAATTGTTACGGACTATATTTAGTAAGTTGAGGACCTCCGTGTAATGCTTGAAGATGTGAATCTCTAATAATTAAATTTGTTAAATGACATTTAGATGATAACAATATTGGAGTTTTAGCATCATCACAAATTTGAGCATACGCAGTCGCCCTAAGACTCTTAAAATATTATTTTTATCAATAAATAGCGATAAAGATGTTAATTTACTTGTTTTAGGTGTTACTTCCTTTACTCAGTATTTCCATTTCCTTTGCAAAATAGAGTGCTTGTGAGATACGAATACATACCTTTAGAGCTTTTCTTAATTCTTGAACAGTCAAATACTGAGTAAATGATGTAGGTTGTGATTTCTTTCGATTGAACTTCAGTTTTACAATCAATAAATCTTAACATATAAGCTGTAACACGAATAAGTTTTGGTAATTTTGAATATCTGTTAATATATAAGGAAGAGTTCCACACCTTGAGTTTTTATATCAGTATGTTCCGAATTTATGTTAACATTAGTATGCACTGTTTGCTTTATTTCAAGATTAGTGTCTGGTATATCAACTGTGGAGTGGAAGTACTTTCTTGACGTAGGAACTTTGGTCCGTGCCACCACAAATCTAAATCTTTAAAAGAACTCGGTCTAATGCTCGCGAAGCGCAGTCAGCTGGGTTATCTCCTGACTTGATGTGGTGCCACCGATCACTACTTATTACATTTATTATCTCGGTTGTTCTATCATAAAAAAGTTTTCCATACATTAGATTCTTCCTTAGCCAAGACAGAACAATAGTGGAATCGGTCCAAGCATGTATGGATTCATCATTAACTTTGAGACTTACTTTAACATCTTTGATTAGCTTGGCTAATAGAACTGCTCCACAAAGTTCCAACTGTGGCAATGAAACTTGTCGCACGGTGCAACTTTAGTTTTGCAGTGATAATTGAGACAAATACTGTTTAGTTAAAACTCTCAAGTATACAACGGCAGCATGCTAAACAAGATGCGTCGCTGAACCATGAACTTCAAACTGTTCTGAACCATCAAAAGTAATATGCATCCATCGTTCTAAATCTATTTTACCCATTTGTGACAACTCATTTCTGTAACTAACCCATTCACTTGCAAGTTCTGTTGAAGTTCATCAGTCCAACTAACACCACTTAACCATAATTTTGCAAAAAGATTTTCGCAGTTATTATAACAGGTCCTAAAAATCCTAACGGGTCAAAACATCTTGCTATATCTGATAGTACTGTAGTTTTAGTGAATGGTTTTTCTGAGTAGCAATATCAATTTTAGTTCAAAACATCTTTGAGCATATTCCATCGTATTCCAAGAGCCTTGATAGTATTATCCATAGTTATTTCAACACTTTCATTTGTTACTTTACATGAACTTGGAATTTCTTTAAAACTGCAGTACTATTAGATGCCCATTTATGCATTTCAAATTTACCTTTAATCATCACTTGAGTAATTCTCTCTGTAGACTCTTCGCCTGTTCCTCGTCATTGCACCGGTTAGTAAGTCGTCCATATAAAAATCATTATTCATAATATCAACTAAATCTGAAAACTCAGTTGTTCATCTTGCGCTAGTTGTTTAAGAGTACGAATGGCTAGAAACGGAGCACAGGCAGTCCCATATGTAACTGTAAGTAAACGTTTTTCTACAATCTTGTCTAGAGTGACTTACGCCAAAGAATACGCTGATAGTCAGTGTCTTCTTTCGCAACTAATATTTGTCTATACATTTGTTTTATGTCAGCTAATAAACAGATTTTGTGAGTGCGCCAACGAATTAAATCTCTTAAGTCTTGTTGTAAGGGTGGTCCGACTAGTAACTCATTATTCAATGCTGTTCCATTAGATGGTTGTGCTGCCATCAAAGACAACTCTTAGTTTAGTAGTAGTGCTGGACCCTTATTACTGCATGGTGTGGTAGATAATAGATCTTGTGTTTGGGCTTTTCATTGGGATCTACATCTTCCATGTGATTTAAATTTTGGTATTGGTCTATAAAATCTATGTAATCTTGTCGAAATTTAGGTTTTTGTCTGAACCTTTTCTCCATGTGATAAAGTCTAGTGAGTGCTATTTGTCTTGAATCACCTAGATTATTTTCATGTGAATCTTTGAATGGTAAGCGCACTACATAGCGCCCGTTATTGTTTCTGTGTTTTACATAGTGTTCTTCACATTGTTGATCAAGTAGTGATAAAGGTTTCTCAAGTGGTTTGTATTCTTCTATCTCCCAAAACTTGCAATAATTGATCAACCTCTACTAGATTTGTTGTAACTACCATTGTATGTGCAAGTCGATCCATTTGTGTCTGGGTAGCGCCAACACTAACCATCCCAACCGTGAGTTTTGTGCAATGAGAGAGCTATATTTGTGTAAACCTTCTAGTATAATTGAAGCATATACTTGCTCCTAACAAAATATCGATGGCCCTGGCTTGTGTAATCGCGGTCTGCTAACTTTAGCTTTTACCAGGCCATTGTGAAATACTTAATTCATGTGAAGGCAATAATGGTGTCAATTTCGGCAGTACATGAGCTTTAACCTGGATTACATACTTTGAATCTAATATTGAGTGAATATCAAAATGAACTACATGTTGTGCTTTAATAGCGTTGTTTGCTATACCTGTAATATTTGCTTCATATCGTGTCTTCTTCAAACCTAAAAGCTGTACAGCAGATTCTGTAATAAAAGTTGCCTGAGAGCCTTGATCTACAAGAGCTCGCAGATGCGTTAGATTACCGTTTCTGTTTTTCACACCAATCAATGCTGTTGCAAGAACAACTTGGTTTTCATTTACGTAGACTCTTAAGCTCGTGACATTTGGTAAGTCTTCAACATGTTTTGTTTTTTCAGATGTGCTCGCAGGTTCTGCAATTATAGTTTTAGCAGCGTATGTAGTCGAGTGCAATAAAGTGTGATGTTTTTTGTTACATTTTTGACAAGTTGTATCTTGTCTACAAAACTTGATAGAATATCCTTTCACTAGGCAATTGAAACAAAGTGCGTTATTCTTAACGAATTTCTACGTTGATCACATCCAATTGTGTAAATTCTGTAGACAAATGTAGATGTTCTTACAATAAGTGCATTCAGCATTAACTTCAGCAGAAAAGGCTTTATAGATAATGGGTTTTGTTTTACCTGTCATATGTGGATTAACCTGTGATGATTCCTTTTTTTCTTTTTTCTGAACATTTTGTACCATCTCCATCGCTCTAAAGCGTCCTTCTAAATAAGAGGTTAACGCATTATACTTAGGTAGATCCGTAGAAGACCCCAATGATTGTTCCCAACACTTGTGAGTTTCAATATCTAATTTAGATACGACAATATGTACTATCATAGGATCCCAAGTAGTAGTATCGATATCCAAATTAGCCAGACTATTGAGACATTCATTTGTGTTACCTAAGAGTTCCTTTAAATCTTTTGAGCATTCTACGGTGAGTTTCTTTTGATTAATTAATCGTGTCAATATAGTGTTTATAATTATCCTCTATTACTATACCGATGGACTAATGTTTCCATGCCTTCTGGTAATTAGCAAGTGATATCGAAATGACGAAGCAGTTGCTCAGCTTCACCTGATAAGCTTGATCTTAAATAGTGATGTTTTGGTTGTCACTTAGTCCCTTTTCATTATGTATCAATGAACTGAACAGATCTTTAAAAGTAAGCCAATCTCGATAATTACCATAGAACGTAGGAAGATTGATGGTGGTAACTTTGTTTGTGAAAGGCTAGTACTTGCAGTAGGTGAACTATGAGATATTGATGTAGAATTATGTGACGAGATATTTTCTTTAAAATTGTTTTAAATTCTAAGTATAATTCTTCGGTTTGAGAGTACAATCTTTCACATTTTTTTCCTCTTTACTCATATCTGTAAGAATTAATGGCATATATTCCGTTGTAAATTTTTGCCAATGATCTTGTAATAACTCACTTCTAGTTTCAACATAACTAATTGTATGACGAATTGTAGGCGCCTTTTTATAATTTGTATATAACTTAGTTATTTGTTCTAATAATTCGTTGCATACATCAATATTGTGTAAATATATCAAATCAATTTCTAAGTATTATTTTATTGATTTATATTGCAGTACTTTTCGTAAGTGTTTGTGGAAATTTATAACATAATATTTTCAGACTTAGCGCATAATTTCTATAGTCACTGTAATTACCTTTATCCGAAACTCGTAGGACCAATGTTTACACCACTACTTATTTAAAATTAAACACTGCACATAAAATTTTCGTCATATTTTATTTTGTTAAACGTCACATTGTTTTTCTACATATTTGTCATAAAATTCTAAATTAAACTCTTTCCACTTGTGGCGCCAACTGTTGTTCGTCATAGAAACTAAATTTAATCGTCTAAACACATTGCAGTGATTTGTGGAGCGACTGTGCAACAAACTTTATTGGTGCCTCTAAGGAACTTGATTCTATGTTTAAAAACAGAAAGTCTACTGTAGTAGGGGAAATCGCTCAACTTTTAGCTAATGACAACACGAACTGGCACTTTATCCCACCAGGTTCTCCACACTTTGGCGGATTATGGGAAGCTGGTGTAAAGTCCGTCAAAGCTCACTTAAAACGTGTTATTGGACAGACATTTACTTTTGAAGAGTATGCTGTTCTTGTCTCAAGTAGAATCTTGTGTCAATTCACGACCATTAACTCCTGTAAGTAGTTCAGTTGATGACGCTTCTCCTATTACACCCGGACATTTTTTGATTGGAGAAGCACCTATCACTGTCCCAGAGGAAAACCTTGAAAATGTAAAATTATCTTATCTAAATCGATAAACTACTTCAGCGAATGTTACAAAATTTGTGGACTCGTTGGAGTTCAGAATACCTTAGCACTCTTCAGCATCGTTACAAATGGTCAAATCAAAGTGATGAACCAGAAATTGGTACTGTCGTTTTAGTTAAGGATGAAAGGCTTCTCCGGGAAAGTGGCTGTTAGGTCGTATATTTTAGATAAGCATCCAGGAAAGGATGGTTTTACTAGAATTGTTACATTGCAATTAAAAATAATATTTTAAAAGACCTATCACAAAAATCTGTCCTCTTCCCATGGATTTAATTTAGTGCGCATGCAAACTGTATACTATGATTGAAATAGTATATTCTTTCTTTAATGTTATTTTACCTTGTCATTTTTTAAGGACTATTAGTCCTTGGGCGCCGGAATGTTTAGACGATTAAATTTAGTTTCTATGACGAACAACAGTTGGCGCCACAAGTGGAAAGAGTTTTAATTTAGAATTTTTATGACAAATATGTAGAAAAAACAATGTGACGTTTAACAAAAATAAAATATGACGAAAATATTATGTGCAGTGTTTAATTTTAAATAGGTAGTGGTGTAAACAACCGTATTCGTTGAAACGCGAAAATACCGCACGTAGATGTTCCTGGTGCTCCACCTCATTAGCGGAAGCAACTAATACGTCATCGATGTACGCAAAGCAGAACTCGAGACCCCTGAGGACCTCGTCCATGAAGCGCTGAAAGGTTTGCGCTGCATTTTCAGCCAAAGTTCATTAGTGGGAACTCAAAAGTCCGAAGGGTGTCGTAATAGCTGCTTCAACATCTTCTATCGCAACCGGTATCTGATAGTACGCTCGCACCAAGTTTAATCTACTGAAAATTTTACTATTAAAGAGATTGTGCGAAAAGTCAGCAATGTGGCGTACTGGATAACGATCTGGTATCGCGAGCATTGAGTGCACGGTAATCCACAGGGTCGCCAACCTTCACCTTTTTGGCACTAAATGAAGGGTGACGACCATGAGCTCTCCGACCTACGCGCTATACCCGTACGAACCATTTCTTCAAACTCCTGCTTCGCAATTTTTGGCGGTCAGGTGCTAGTCGCCTTGGTCGCGAACACACAGGTGGGCCTGGGTCGTTCTGATATAATGCTGCGTATGGTGCTTGATTTTCGGCTCCAGAGGAGCTCCGACCGGCCGCATTATATCAGGATATTCTTGAGTATCCGATGGAACGGTGAATCACCTGAAATGACCTTTATGTGAGGGCACGGGCAAGCAAATGCAATCGAGGCGACTGATGTAAGCGAAGTGCAATTATCAATTAATCGCGAATTACGCACGTCAACGAGTAAGTTATAGAAGGATAGAAAGTCTACACCTATTATCGGCTTGCTCACATCAGCTATTATAAACGCCAAGAAAATGCGCGCCTTAAACCTAAATCTAAACATAAACTTAACCAACCATATGTAGCGATTACAGTATTATTTGCAGCAAAAGCTCATAATTGGTTTTATTGCGTCGCTGCATGCGCACTAAGCTCAATGGGTAAACACAAGTCAGATCCAGTGTCGATTAAAACTGCACTTTACTTTTAGCGTCAGTAACAAACAAACGCTTAGCGTTCGACTTACACCATCAGCGGTCGCAGCGATCGACCGCCCAACTAGTTTTTTGATAATCACAAGGCTTTATACACTTAGCTGCTTTCTCGCCGTAGTTGAAGTGGTAAGCAGTATCGCCATCAGCGCGAGCACGACTTGACTGACTGCGGCGCCGGCTGCTGGATTTCGACCTCCTCGGGAAGTCACGACGTCTTCTTGCTGTCGACATTTCGTCAAGCCTCTTGGTCAGCGTATCAATCTTCCTATTTAGGTCTTCGAATGCTGGAGATGAGCATGAAGTGGATGTGGTAGCTACTTGTTGTGCTGACGTTTGTGGCGTGGCCTCAGCTACTTTATCAGCTAATTGGGCAAGTTGGTCGAGCGGAAGGTTATCTGCATGCCACTATAGTTTGTAGCAAACTGTAGCCGACTCGACCATAAGGTACGCAGGAACTCATCTGGAAACCCTGATCCAGCTAAACTGCGAATATGCCGCAAAATCTGGCTCGGCTTATGATCTC
Organism: Parnassius orleans; assembly: GCA_029286625.1. Classification (NCBI taxonomy): domain Eukaryota; kingdom Metazoa; phylum Arthropoda; class Insecta; order Lepidoptera; family Papilionidae; genus Parnassius; species Parnassius orleans. The sequence goes on from JAGSMP010000581.1 coordinate 96,127, forward strand.
CCAACCTCATTCATGAGCAACTGTTTGATTTGCTCGCTTTTTGAAGCAGATAGTCTAGCAATCAACTCACGTTTTAATGTGTCATATTTTCGTTCGCCGGTGGTCTAATTATTAAATCTTCGACTTCCGCAGCAATTTTTGGATCCAACACTGATATAACATGATAATATTTTGTGACATCCGATGTAATATTCGCTAAATCAAATTGGCAATCCAACTGTGCAAACCAAAGCGTCGGTTCTCGGCCAAAATGGCGGCATCTTAATGCCTACTCGGCAAAGTACCGCTTCACTGCCACTAGTGCTGCTTTTCGAGACGTCAGCGTAACATCTTGCCACATTTTTGATGTACTTTGTACGCTGTGTTCTTCTCGGGTCACCACTTGTGGGTTAGATGCTAGGCAAATGAAAATGACTTCACTCTTCCAAGAATGTATATATTTCACTTTATACTGGTACGGTATAAAAATTACAAGTATGTAGCGAAACAAAAGAGATGGAAAAGAAATACCAGTAACTGGATGTATGGAATACCGTGGTTGAAAAGCCGAGAATAAGTTTACCGCGATTTAAAGGAACCGTTATTGCGGCGCGAGCGTGGGTCTAGCTCTGAGGTCGTTTGAATGCAAACTGCCGGTTAAAAACGAAGGCGCCCGGACTGTCACGAAAGCGGCTTGAACGGAGCCGAGCATTGCCGACCTCAACCGACACGAACATCGCGTCGGCGCGTACGCCGTTCACGAAACAAACAAAAATATATGACAAAATTGCATGTCGCCACATACTTACAGATATACTTGATTGCGTGGACAGAGCTACATGCTTCTACATTAATGTGGACACTAAACATTTTACATAGAATGGGTGAACATGGACAATCCAGCTGTTATCTAAGGTTTCGAACGCTCCAGAGCGAGATTTGATTGTAACTTTCTGCCACCATCTTCGGGAGCTCTGCGTCTGTATAAAGGGTAGCCATTGTCACTGCACTGTTTTTAATAGCTGTTTAGGAATTTCTTTGTACATTTTCCTTCTTTCATACATGGCGATATTGAATTTCGTGCTCCACATGGACCGTGAATCATATTTCGGACGATGGTATCATACAATTCCTTTATCTTGCTCAGGATCCCGAATCTCGGCGCTTATTATGTCGTCTATTTGGCTGGGCCGCAACTTCTTTTAAGCCATATTCGAATGTGGGCATGCGGTAATCCTCTTTGCCATTCAATTGAATACATGAAGCACTGCACCTCTCCGAAAATTTTCCTTTGTTAATTACATACATTAATTTTTGTACTTTTAATCTAAATACTCTAGCAACTAAATTGTGTCTGTCAGTACTTTTTGGCCCGGCATTAGCTCCTCGGTTATTTCTTTCCATGTGGGATTGCGTAAAAGTAACAAAAGATCAGGTCTTCCGTAAGTTCGTACATAGGCGAATGCGTCTTGTGTGTACTCATGTAGGTAAAGGGACTGTTAACGAATGATGAGGCAGAATTACCATTTTACCTAAATCTTGGGGTTTACATTGGCGTCGCTAGAAACTGCATCTTGTAAATGTATATGATTCTCAACGCGCAGCTTTTTGATTTAAAGATATATAACGGAGACGTTCACTTACTCATACATGTCTCACAAAAATTGATGAAATAATTGTCTACACCGGGCTAAGAGGTTAAAATCATTTTCTCGCAACATCATATGATACGCATAAAAATCCATATATTTTACTTTTTGTTCGGAGTAGGCCCTTTGTGACCGGGTTAATGAGGAATTGAAAATGATAACCCTCTTGTCCTTTGCATAAATCAATGGGTACAGAGCGTCATAAACTTAGTATCGGCTACCTGTTGCAACGTATCATCACGTGCTCGCAAGACAATGTCTCGTGAAGAAAATTGATCACCACTAATTACGGCTGCTATTTCGTTTATGTGCATTGTAGCGCCTTTCATGCTCTCCTCGAGGGGTCCGATCTGCGGAATGACGACTTTATAATCCTCCTCAGGTAGGTTTTCTAAAGCAGTTTTAAATGTTTTGACTAAAATGTTACGTTCATGCAAGAATCTTTGAATTTTGAACACTGTGTCTCTCTCAATTCCCTGGATAAATTGGCAGCGACGGTCTACCTCAATTCTTCGTCACCCATAAAATATACTTGTAAAAATTTATGCTGTTCGTTTTCAGCTGGAAAGTGAACCTATTCTATGGTAAATTTGTTCCTTGCACCGTAAATGTAAGCGAAATCCCGGCATTATTATTTCCCGTCAACCCGAAGGATGTCATTTGAAAGCATGAGTTATATTTCCGGATCCTGTTTAAAAGCGCCGTGACTCATTAGCATCATATAAAAAGAGAATTTTCAAAGGTTCTTCTGATTCCCAAGTAACGGAAGAGACACTTTGCCATTGAACAGCACATGCCTGCGGTCTCATCTTTCCATTTTAAAGCGCTGCAAAATCGACACGCCTTGTCCATCAGTCCGATAACAACTAACCTGTGATTTTTATAATCAATCAACGGATCATAATTGAATGCTGCGTCATTAAAACCGACCAATTGTTTCTTTGAAAATTTTGTCGACGTTCAGCTTGAGCTGTGCATTTGCATCTCTTCGCGCCTGTGTCTGTTCTGGTGTTTCAGATGCCCTTATATTAGATTGACGTTCAGCTTGCTCAATGAGTCTGAATTGAGTTTCATCAGGTGTTTCCGCGGCTCAAGGCGGCCTGACGTTCCGCTTGTTCGAATAGCCTTGCTGACTTTGAGCAGATGTTTCAGTAGCTCTTAAAGTAGATTGACGCCTGCCTGTTCAAGACGCCTTTGCTGACTTTGATCAGGTGTTTCATAGCTCTTAAGTAGCTTGACGCCTGCCTGTTCAAGACGCCTTCGCTGACTGAGAGAGGTGTTTCAGAAGTTCTTAAAGTAGCTTGACGCCTGCCTGTTCAAGACGCCTTCCTGACTTTGAGAAGGTGTTTCGGATGCTCTAAAGCAGCCTGACGCCTGTCTGTTCAAGACGACTTGCTGACGTTGAGAAGGTGTCTCAGATGCCTAAAGCAGCCTGACGCTCTGCTTGTTTCTTGCTTTCCCAGTTCAGCATCTTCTAAAGATTCTAGCGATCGAGCTAATTTTCGCTTGTCTTTGAGAAGATACTTTTGGCTGGACTTACGTTTGCGAGGCATTATGAAGTAAGAAATACCCTATTTATAAAAAAACGTTAAAATACCTAAAAGGAATTAAATTTTCTTTTAAATATTTTTTTTTAAAAGCAAATCTAAAATATCTAAAAGGAATAAATATTCCTTTTTAATATTTTTTTAAATCAAAACAACAAAACCAATTCAAGACACAACACGAATCTGAAAACGATAGCAAAAAAAAATCGAATCAACTTAAACCAAATCACAAAACAAATCGCAGACAACCGAAATCGAAAGCAGTAGTCAATATAAATATAACCAACGAAAAAAGAAGTAAGTGTATAGGTACCGTATACACTATCTATACTATTAATATTCCTTTGAAATATCCTTTGAAATATTGTTAAACAACCTAAAACAACGAAAACCAATTCACGATTCTAAATAAACAAAATCCAAAATCAAAGCCAGAGTCTAAATATATAAAGGAATACCAACCAAATCAACAAAACCGATCCAAGAAAAAACACAAATCCAAAATGAAAGCCAATATAAATCCATTCAACCTTAACCAAATCACAAAGCAAATAACAAACAACCGAAATCGAAAGCAGGTAGTCGAATAAGCTACGAAATAGAAACAATTAAGCGTATAGGTACCGTATGCACTATAAATTGACGCGCGGCTCAACGGCGGGAGTTAAGTACATGTCAGGAACATTTCGTTACCGCGTTTAAAAACCTAGTAACGACATCTAGCGGAATCAATTTAAACTATGTATACGTTAGTTAATAAGAACTCTCAAAATATTTCACAATTTTTCTTATTGTACCGATTCATTCATAACCACATATAAGAACTGTATTCATTTCCGTTCAATAAATATTACGAAGGCTTATTAATAAGGCTTACTAAGAACTGTTTCTACCATTGTTATAATAGTTAAGGGTGAAAGTGACAGGTGGTGATAGTATTTCTGATCCATACTTATAATGCCTGTAACCTTTGCGTAGGCAGAGCATCAACGGATTACTTAATATCGTCTGCGATGTTATCGCCTATTCTGTGAATTACGATGCACCAAAACGTTTGAAGAAAATCAGCTGGTGAATTTTATGTTTTATCGCTCTTCCCGGTCCTGGTGAAAATACAGATCCATACATTTTCATCTTAATTTTGGTAAAAAGACATAATAACCAGATATTCTGACCTTCTGTGTTCGTCCATCGTACCGTCGTCCGTCTTGTAGAATCACGGTGGCGCCACCTAGCTGAATTTAATTTTGCAACAAAACTGTATAAAAGAGTCACTATGATATAAATGAATACATGGTTGATAATAACCCTGGAATGAGACAATTATTCTATTATATTCTATTCTACTCATATTATAATAATTTCAGGAATCGAAATATGTTTTATCTTCTTTATTTTATATATCTCATATTCCACTAAAATCAAAAAGTATGCGCCAAGTTTGGTTCAAACAACGTTTCGCGGAAAGAAGAGTTTAAATCTGAACAAGTTCCAAGAACCATAGCAGTTCCCAAAATTATCTTTTAAATCAATTGAAGAACGTTGTATATTCGTGTAACTATGATTCACTACCGGATCTCTGTCGGATTACCGTCCCGTCGGACTATGAGAAAGAGAGAATATAGAGTGCACCTGTACTTGCATATACATTCGTGCACTATAATCCTGTCCTGCGCAGATGGCTAGGCTCCGTTGAGACTGGCCATCGTGACCGATAGTTGGTCTGGAGGACATTATTACTACTCTTATTTAAATTTATTCAATATGATAGGGTTTCAAATTTGTTGTTGTTAAAAACATTAGCTTTTTTTACGATTTAATCTCTAACGTTAAAATATTAACATTAGAGATTAAATTATAAGGAATGTGTTTTTTATCACTATGTCCCTGATAATGTACATCTTTAGATAGATAGATAGAAAATTCTTTATTGCACTCAAAGAAACAAAGATTAATGCCGAAAAGGCATTCTCTGCCAGCTAACCTTTGATAGTGTGGTGAGAGCAATGGGTAGAGCTGCAACAGAAAAAACTAACTTATTTTCACATATTATTCAAAACATTTCATATAATATAAATATGTGACTTCATACATATACACATATATACATATACATACATATATAAAAATGTATATATACATATAAATAAAATACATATACCAATAAAATACATACAATCTAGTATAGGAAATTATAATATTATATAAACCAAAAACATTCATCGAGTAATTTTAAACCTTTCAAAGTACTTTCAACCATGATGATTTATCAAGTATATTATATATACCTCATGGATCGTCTGAGATATTGAATCGCATAAGAAGCATTATTACAAAATTTATGAGATCTTGTTGAGTTATGAAATCACTATTATTAAAATTTTTAAATTAATTAGATAATGACATTTAATTCTATTTTTAATTTTATATTTGCATAGATGACATTTTATTTATTTGTCAGTTTTTTTTCTCTCAATATAGACGTAAAGACGCCATTAGGAAATGTGTTAAATGTAATAGGTCTCATTACACGATTTTTTCACTACCTAACATATTGTGAATATTTTATAACACCTACACCGAGGATTATTATATTTATTATAATATGCTTAACTTAACTATTTTACTTTTATTAGCAAGAACGAAAATAAATATATTTGTACACCTCACTGTGGTAGAATACACCATACCTACTGTAAATTTTACTAACACTTAATTCACTGTATTCACAAATTAATAAATGAATTTGAATTTGAATTAAATATCGTCTTACCCTTACCCAATGACACACATCCATCCATCTATTACAGCCTATAAAAGTCCACTGCTGAACATGGATTGCCACATGGGGAGATTTTGCCATAGTTACCATGCTTGGCAAGCGGGTTGGCAACTGCAGTTTTTTATTATTTTGAGTTGTTTTCAGAAAGATCCTGCTGCCCATGACCTGTTTCATTTTCCCTTTGTACCATATGGGGTACCCTCGGGACTATATTGGGTAGTGGATATTCTTACACCGCCACTACACGATTATTGATACACGTTCACACGCTAGAAAATGATGTTGCTGTTTTTCATGACCTTGAAATATTATATTCTTCAGACATAAAGTCTTCCTCGCGATTTTTTCCTTCACCGCCGAATATGTGGTAAATCACTACTAAAATTACAAATAAAAATTTAATTTGTGCCGGTTTTGCTTGACTTACTGTAAAATTTACGGCGAGCACACAGCTATTACAGCTTTCAAATCATTTTTTAAAGAATAAGTTTGAAAAACAAGTATACAGTCCACCTGATGGCAAATGGATGTTGGCCTATATACACTACACCTATCTTCAATTAAGAACCAAATGCAGATGCGTTGTCACTATTAAAGACTAATATGGAATGCCTCATTTCCAGTAACGAAACACAGCAGTATTAAGCTGCTATTTTAAGCTAGTGTTCTGTGTAAGCGTGGTCTTTCCCTGGTTTAGCCGACCCATTCGTGCTCAAATTATGTAGCTGCAGCGTGGCTCTACCTCGTTTAGAAAATTATGCAAAATTAAATTAACTATCGCCATTAAATTAATCGTTTCATGTAAATATAAATGAATAAGTGAGTAAAATATACTTTATTGTACACTAATAAACAAGAAAATGAAAAAATAAATTATATAGAAATACAAATGAAGGACTTATCGCTTAGAACCGATCTCTACCAAATAACTACATTGCAGAGGAAATGACCTGTGAGAAATGTGTCATGCAAGAATCATTGTAAACATTGTAAATTATTGTCGACACAAAAGATACGCTTAGTAAAGTTAAATTACTAAAGTTCTTATCAAAAATATCATTCCCTCACCCACAAAGCGTAGACCAATACAAAAGATCTCGCTAACTGATCGCTAACTGACCGCAACTTTTCTGTAACAAAAGACTTAATACCTATTTTCCTTTCTTGTGGTATTAAATGTAAGTTAGATATTTATCTCAATTGAAAAACTATCTGTACTATGTATATACATTTCTACAAAATCCAACCAACATTTAAAATTACCGCAGAAGTTTTAAATTATAGTTACTTGTTAGTTTAAATAGTTTTTAGGTTATTGTACACCTCGAGACGAATACAGAACTTGAGCAGTTTTAAAATCAGTCGAAAGCATAAGTTCACATAAGTTCACTCAGTTTCAACTGCATCAATACACTGCATCAGTACAGTGCATGTCTAAAATGTTTATATTTTTCGACGTATGAAATTTTATTTGTTTAAAACGTCATTTCTATATTTCATTTATTTATATATATATATATATATATATGAGGGTTTCCATCTGGTTGGGTTCTTAATAATTCATTTTGTATTTTTTATTATATTTAATGTAAACTTATGTATAGTTATCGTTTACGTGGTAGAGCCATGCTGCAGCTATATTAATAGTATAGTTGCACGAATGGGTCGGCTGACTGGGAAGGACCGCCCTCACAGAATACCAGCGTAAATAGCAGCTTAATGCTGTGTTTCGTATGGTGAGTGTAGAGAACCGGAGACCCTTTTACTGAAAAGAGGCATTCTATCTTAGTCCTCACGCTGACAACGCATCTGCATTTAAATTGCAAACGAATATAGATGTAGATGTCTATATGCCACAGCAACCACTTACTATCAGGTGGACTGTGTGCTCGTTTGTCACCCTTATTCTATAAAAAAATCTATACAGCTCAACCAAATGATAATACTATATTATTACCTGTATAATTATCAGTGCTTCTATATTATTATTATAGAAGCACTGATTATTGTAACATAGCTGTTTTTTTTAAATAGAAGAATAAAAACTAGATTATATATATATATGTAATTAAAATGTTCCGAAAGAACATATAAAATATAAAATGTCTATATTGTCTAATATATATGGATGTTTATTTCAATAATATTAATACTTCTTATAATCTTTTATACTCCTATAATCCTGTCCTGCGCCGATGACTAGTCTCCGTTAAGGCTGGCCGCCGTGACCGAAATTCGGTCTGGAGGACATTATTATTGTTATTATTATTACTTTTTTATACACATCACAATGTCATCGTCAAATTTCACCGGAATTATTTGTTTCTCAGCACCAAATCGACTTTTACATTTGAAGTGTTTCAAAATGTATCCGTAAAATATAGTGTTACATGATTCATGATGATCAGACGTTTATTGTTAAAAATTCAAGAAATATACAGTGTGAATACAGTATTGGTTTTTACGAAAGAGAGTGGCGACAAAACTCGTAATTAAATGTAGAGAAAATTATATAATACATATATGTCTGTTACCATTAATAATGCGGGATATTTTCCAGTTGCCACGCTTGGCAGGAGGGTTGGCAACCGCAGGAAGATGTTGCTGCATATCTCCTGGCTTAGTTTCTTTTCACGCCTCTTAAAAACCAACGGCATGTTGACAGTGATGACATGATATTATAGACTTGAGACGTGGTCCTTACTGCTGACCGTATAAACTTAAGGCCGCTCAACGAGCTAGGAGGCTTAGAGTTTATCTTCGTGATAGAATCCACAACGATGATATCTGTAGAAGAACTAGAGAACCAGTAAGCTGAAGTAGAAATAGGCGCGCCCAAATAGCTATATAGCTCGACAATTGACAACCGATGGGGAAGAACGGTCGGAGGAGGAGAGTGGTATCTTAAGCAGCGACTAATTGAAACTGAAACAGAAGATGGGCAGCAGAATCTTGCTGATAACCACTCAAATAATAAATAACTGCAGTTGTCAACCTGCATGCCATGCGTGGCAACTATGAAACGTAAATTGCTTCATAGGGGGGAAAATAAAATGCTTTATAAGACAATTTACGGGGAAGTGTTTGTTCAGCAGTAGACTTTGATGAAGGCAGGCTAAGTCTGTAATGAATAAATTACAGGATCCTAAGTAGGTACATCCAACTACCTTCTCTGCTGAGAAGGATGTTTTCTTAACAACACAGTCTGCTCCGTGACAATGGAAGCTCCAAAGCACTCGAAACGATGAGAATTAAAATAAGCTAAATTAAACACTATTAAATATTGTAATACGTAAAAATATTCCAATATAAAAAGTTGCACTGAAAGTTTTATTTAATGTGTAGTTTATTAGAATATTCTTGCATTTCTGTAAATATAACAGATTATCCATCCATCCATCCATTACAGCATATATAAGTCCACTGCTGAACATAGGCGTCCTACATAGATTGCCTTATAATGGGATTATATTTATATTAAACGAGCATGGCACATCTTATTTTATTTTCATAGGATAGGCTGACAAGCGAGCAGACAGTCCACCTGATGGTAAGTGGTTGCTGTGACCCATAGACATAGTCTACATCTATCCTCAATAAAAATCAAAATGCAAATTGTTGTCACCCGTGAGTACTAAAATGGAATGCCTCTTTTCCAGTAAAAAGGGTCTCCGGTTCTTACAATCACCATACGAAACACAGCAGTATTGCTATTTTACGCTGGTATTCTGTGAGAGCGTGGTCCTTCCCGTTAGAGCTGACCCATTCGTGCTACAACCACTACTAATATAGCTGCAGCATGGCTCTACCACGTATAAATTACCACTTTCTTATGGTGCGACCGTCGACCGCCGCCCATGAACAACTGCAACACCAGAGTAATTGCAGGTGCGTTGCAGGCTTTATTTGATTTTGCTGTAGTTGCCACGCATGGCAAGCGGGTTGGCAACCGTAGTTTTACTATCTTGAGCTGTTATCACGACGATGCTGCTGCATATCTCCGTTTTCAGTTTCCTCTGTCGCCTCTTACGACACCCACGAGACAATGGGGTAGCGGACATTTCACACCGCGACTACAAGGTAATATGTTATATGACAGAAATAGCCTTACTGTCCATTTTTTTATTCATAATTGTACCTAAAATGGTATTTTTAGTACATTATGAATCCAACTAAGACAAAATGATTGTTCTACGAGTGGTTCACGACTGTAGTCGAATGGCGGATTTTAGTTTTGCAGTCCGTATTCTTACCGATTAGGCTATAATGTCCTCCAGACAGAATTTTGGCCACGGTAGCTAATTTCCGAGACTAGCCATCTGCGCAGGATTAGATTATAGTGCCCGTGTATGCGCAAGCACAGGTGCACCTGCTATTCCTGAACCTCATAGTCCGATGAGACGGAATACCAATACAACCGGAGAGAGATCAGGCAAATGATCAGCGCTTTTGTGCTTCTGAGGCGGTGAAACGCCGCCAACTTCCTGACTCCTGGCTGCTAATGAGGATTTTGAGTTAAAAACCAATAACTTTTTGAGCTGACTCGATTCGAACCTGGGACCTTATGACCAGCAACCGCGTTTACGATCACTAGACCAAAGAGCCAGTCAAAAATATTGACGAAAATATTGACTATTGACTAATTAAATATAATTACATTTAAAATATTAACATAGATATAATAAATTTTTTTATAAGTTAAGCGAGCACACAGTCCGCCTGATGGTAAGTGGTTGTTGTGCCCATAGACATCTACATCTATATTCGTTTGCGAATAAAATGCTGATGCGTTGTCACCCGTGAGGACTAAGATGGAATGCCCTTTTCCAGTAAAAGGGCCTGATTCTACATCACCAACGAAACACAGCAGCATTAAGCTGCTATTTTACGCTGGTATTCTATGAGAGCGTGATTCTTCCCGGTCGAGCTGACCCATTCGTGCTACAACAACTATACTATTAATATAACTCTAAATAAAGATATCTATAAGTTTTAATTAAACTCGGTTTACTAAAGTTTGTGATAAGAGAAACGAACGACGGCCACTGTGCCGCTATAAATACTGGAAATGCAATAAAATCTAAGCACGTTGTTTCGCGTCAGATTTAAATTGAGAGGTTTAATCAAACCCATCCTAATTGGAAAACTTCGCAACCACCATTCATTTCGACTCTTTGTAGAAGCAATTGGATCGAATCACTGGGATTTAAGCTAAGTAAGCAAGCATGTTGATCATATATATATATATAAATTATATTGAAACACTTACTACCTGTGCTTAATTCATCAATCCAATCCAATATCCAATCGTTCATTAATTTATTACAGCCTTTCAAAGTCTACACTAAATATAGCCCTCATCATACATTGGCTCATAAGGAAGATATTTGTCATAGTTAGTACTCTTGATAGTTGTTGGCAATCATAATGTTTTATTTTCTAGTTTTTATGAGGAAGAACCCTGCTGTCTGTCTCCTGGCTTATTTCCTCTGTCGACTGTCGGTCACCTCTATGACACCCACGGGTTATGGGTTAGTACACACACAACCGTTATATAAAACTTACCATACAAGGCTTATAACACAGACTGTAAGGCATTCCCAAATTCGTGAAATTACTAAGAGGAGAGAAGAATTTTTGTTGTTGTTGAGGTGTGATAGTCTCAATCATAGTCTACGTGCTGTGCAGACGCAGTTGAGACTGTCCCTACGTGAAGTAGTATATTTTTTTTACATTTAAAATTTAGTATGTTATTTTTTGGCATTACAGGGTTTTAAATATATGAAAATAACTGAACAATGTTAAATTTTAACATTTTCAAAAACATTTAAAATTCTTGGAGAAAAATTGCGCTTTGAGCTATACTGTAGTGAATGGGTATTTAATAAAATGAAACACACCCCAGCGCCAGAGAAAGAAGCATCACAATGTAAAGCGGCTTTAAACGGAAAAATATTTACAAACGAACATTGTTCACTACTGAAGCCAAAGAGAAATTTAAATTCAGTTTTAACTACAAAATATCATCGTTTAAATATTTGGCTGTTCTTCTTGTAGCACAGAAATAATGGTCGAATTTTACACTTAAAAATACTTTTTTAAAATTAGTCTCGGTGAATATAGAGAATTCATAGAAATTATATATCACAGAAGTGGACAAATTATTTGACTTTGAGAACTGAAATTATTCTTCATTTTACATCTAAATTTATTCAGGACAGTATCACCATCAGATGAGTATCTAGTCAAGTTCGAGCCTAAAAATATTTTAAGAAGACTTTGTAAGAGACACCTTAACTTCCCGTAGATGTCGTAAAAGGCGAACCTGCCAAACGGTTATTCCAATCAGGCAATCTTTGGGAAGGCCTATGTTCAGAAGTGAATTTTAAATAGGCCGTAATAAATGCATAAATGAATGAACCTCCAGCAGGAGGACGATTTAGAATTTCCGTCACGGCGGTATAGAAGTTCTTTCGCGGAAATTCGGTCTGAAGATATATTATTACAACACGGGTCTCGTAGGACCCAAGACCAGAGCCCTGACTAATAATAACATTTCTTGCTTCTAATACCAACGAGTCAGTATATTTTAAATAAATAACTATTCGTTTCAAAATAAAAGAAATCAAGTGGCAGACAAGTACTGAGAGTGCAAATGTCATACGTTATATCACGTTATTTGGTTACCCCTTAATGTCTGTTTGATGAGTATTAGGTGAAATGGAGGACGACCAGACAAAACAAACAGGTTGTGTGTGTGTGTGTGTGTGTGTGTGTGTGTGTGTGTGTGTGTGTGTGTGTGTGTGTGTGTGTGCGTGCGTGCGTGCGCATGTTTGTGCGTGTTGAACGGCTTAGATTTTCGAAACTGTTTCAAACTGGATTTGTACCGGTAAAATTGAGAAATCTCAAAAATAAAACCTTCCAAACAATTTTTTAAATAACTTTAAACAGATGTAACGATCAATTTCAAAATCTAATTAGCCTCTAAACATGAAAATGACGTCAATAGTCAGAACCGGCTTCAAAATCGGTGAATGCTGAAGAGAAATCGATGACGAAAATTCGAAAAATGTTTTTATATAACATATGAATTTATAGTGTAATCGTTTTTTTATATGATTTTATTGTTCTTCCAAAATATTCTCGTCGATTTCCATCAATTACATCAAAATCAGTTGACCCTGTTCGAAAGTTATCGTTGCAAAAATTCAAAATGTGTTTTTGTAACACTTCCAAAGGAGACAGTTTTTTGTATGGAGAATGGCCCACCAAAACTGTGAAACACTTAATGAAATGTATGCAGATTTATCTTTATAATCTCTCTAGATTACTGTAGTGATATTAGTTTTACCATATCTAAAAGGAATGCCGAGAAATTAATAAACAAACGGCAACCTCACTATAACCCAAATCCAAACAAGCGACTGTCTAATAAGTTTTATCGATATTATATCTTAATAGTGCACTGTGAATAATAAAAAGTATAAAAAGTTGTAGGTTCTTTCAAAATCGTAGTGGATTGATTTTTAGTACCGAGTCAATAGTACGAATAAACAGACGGTGATGTATTGATTCTTAATTTTATTTATTATTTATTGTGATGTATTGATTACTACACAGATCAAGAAAGAAAAAAAGACTGAGCACTGCATATATCTCAAGTGAAGCAAAAGTAAGCCAAAACTATGTTTTTAACTAATTTTGAAAACTGGCGTATGGTAATTATTTATCTAATATCATTTGCAACCAGTAATGTGTGTTTGTGTGTGTGTGTGTGTGTGTGTGTGTGGTTGCACGTTCGTGTGTGTGTTATGTTGTCAAGAAAATTCAAAAAGTGTTTTTTTTAATAACTTCCAATTTCTGCTCGGATCGTTTTTGATGTAATGAGTTAATTAGTTCGTAAAATATTTGTCGAGCGTTTTGAGATCGAACATAGCGGGAAGTTCCAGGGATAGCCTGCAGGGTCAAATATATTTTTTAATAGATTAAGAGTGACAAATGAGCACACAGTCCACCGGATGATAAGTGAATTGTATGGCCCATAGACATCCACATCTATCCTCGATTGAGAGTTTAAATCAGATGCGTTGCCAGACCTGAGTTTCTAGTAAAAAGGGTTTTCGGTTCTTTATACTCACCATACAAAGCACAGCAGCATTAAGCTTCTATTTTACGCTGGTATTCTATAAAGCGTGGTCGCACCTTTGTAAAGCTGACCCATTTGGGTTACAATTATACTATAGCTGCAACGTGGCTGCAACGTCCGATCACGTGCATCGAATATCTTATAAATTTAAATTTATGAAATACCTTAGGGTAGGCCTGGGTATAGAATTTTTATCGATATATTTTGTCACACTGTCTTATCTCTATTATTAGTTGCGTGGACGTTCACTTCTGCTGTCAGCGCCAAAATGGCGAAAATCAAATCGCCTCATGTCACGGTGTATAGCCAGTCCATATTAGCCGTAACATACATATATATATGCTGCGTAACTATACACGCGTTATTATTAATGAGCATTATCTTCTTTAATATTTTATTATACACATATTACGTAACGTCGTTGATACTGTCAGAAGCATAGAATAATAGTGAAAATATTTATTTCATTATTTTAGAAAGAATATCTAGAAAACCTTTACCACAGAATATATAAACCCAAATTTTAGGGGATTACTTTAACGGCATTATTTGTCATTGTCGTAAAAAATACTGAGTCAAAATATAAAGTGCATCAGCTGTTTTACCTAATGTTCAGAGACATAATTACGGAGACAAAACTAAGTAAGCATTTATGCTAATTTGGCAATCCTTCTTGCTTAAGCAGTGTTGTAGTTTGCTACAGTGGCACCGCAGCCTGTATTAGCGTTGCGTGAGCCGGTTGTATTTTCAAGAGTATTTTACGTTGCCGCACCTTGCGAAAAATCTTAGCCTTCGTATTCTTCTGTATACTGTTATTACTTTACCCAACTTACCTTTTTACCCAACTGCCCTAGAAGGAGGATAATGTTTTTTGAGACTATGTATGTATGTAAATACCTACTATTTATGTTTATTTCTTTGATAGGCTCTTTAGCTTAAATGGTTTCAAGGATTTTAACATAAGAGGTGTCGTTAGATTTGTCTTAGTTGTGGAAGTGACATAGGGAATAAATTGTACTCTTTTCAGTAAACTGTTTTACGTAGTCGAGTTTTTTTAAAATATGTTTTAACCTTTAAGCTGATGGCGCATTTTTATTTAAAATAATGGTGACAATAAGCGAGCACACAGTCCACCTAATGGTAAGTTGGTACTGCTGCCCATAGACATCTACATCTATCCTCGAATAGGAATCAAAATGTAGATGCGTTGTTACCCCTGAGGACTAAGATGGAAAGCTCTTCAGTGTAAAAGGGTCTCGGTTATTTACACTCTCACTATACGGAAACACCTGCATTAAGCTGCTATCAGAATATATCTATAAGACATAGTGATGTTATTGACTATTGTTTACTTCTTCGTTGTCTGGATGTTCTTCCATCAAAAGAATTTTTATCCAAGGTCTTAACAGAATAACAATACTGCGGCAGTTGTTTTTTTGTAAACTTATGTTGTGTTGGTGATCGTTTCGTTGCTGCAGCCCAATATTAATAAGATTTTTTATCAATTCTCTTTATGTTGATTTTGTTGTGCTGTATTGTTCTGTGGCCGAATAAATATTATTCTCCTCATTCATAAAGAGGTTATTGCCACGCTTGACAATACCAGATGCGTTTCTACCCTTAACGCTGCTTCCCATCACCTGCCGGTGCATTTTACAGCTGGTGTAAGAGATTCATAGTCGTCTATGGAAAGCCAGCCGTCAAATTGAACTACGACACGACGCGACAAAAGAGTTACAAGCGTAATTGATTTTAATGCGGGAAGCCGAACTCAAAAAAGTGATGAAATTTATTGGTTTTGTGAACTGTTTCAAAAATATTTGTAATTTCATTTAACTTTAGCCATTTAGAGATTTTACTTTACTCAATTAGTTGAATCTTAACACTTATGCAAGCAATTTTGTAAAATATTATGATGTGTATATTATTATAGTAAAGTTATTATAATAAAGTAAAGTTTATGTTATCAACTATACGTCTCACTGCTAGGCACAGGCCTCTCTGCTTCTAAGAGAGGATTAGTTCATAGGCGCCTGCGCTGCACCAATGCGTGTTGGCGGACTTACATGTCTTCGAAATTTCATTTTATTTCTCTTCTTGTTAAATTCTCAGATACACAGATTTTCTCACGATATTTTCCTATACCATTGAGCATGTGTTCATTGGAACAAGTATGTACCATCATTATCATCATGTTTACGTGGCAGAGCCATGCTGCAGTTATATTATGGTTGCAGCACAATTGAGTAGGCTCGATGGTAGTAGGACCACGCTCTCATAGAATACCAGAGTAAAATAGCAGCTTAATGCTGACTTTCATGGTTGGTTTCTCCTATATAAGGAAATATTTCAAATATATAGTTTACACTTTACATTTACTTATAATGAAATACCAAACAATACCAATAAGTCTAACATTTTGGTCCAATCTTCGCAGAACGAGCTTGTAGTATCTGAAGTCATGCAGTGGTATAGTCTGGCTTTGATTAACTTTACTAATCATGGGATTCCAAGCAGACGCTATCAATATTAAAACATATAAGTTTTGTTTAAGTAATAGGATCATAGACAGCTGGAGAATACTCTGTGGATAATAATCTACAAAAATAAAGATACCATTGGAATCGTATAGTACTGCTCCTACATTTAACTGCACACGAAGTAGGTCAGTGAAGGAACGCTATCAAGTCGTTCTCCGAACATCGATCTCCGCGGATTTTTACGAGTTTTAAAGGTAAAAACACAGCCTTTTGATCTCAGAAAATGCTTTACTACCGCAAAGTCTCACACTCCAGGATTTTATAAGGCGGAATGACATTTTTGCCTCATTTATATATAAAAGAAAAGAAGAAAATGATATTTGAATGTCATGTATTGTGATTTTTGTCACATCAGATTTTAATATGATCTTCAGAACAGCTTCAAAAGTCGGAGCTAACTGTTAACACATAGTACATAGAAGAATCAAAGCCCCGAATTCAGAAGCGGGTTTTTTCATATGGTAGAGCCATGCTGTAGCTATATTGTAGTTGTAGCGCGAATGGGTCAGCTCGACTGGGGAAGGATTATACTCTCACAGAATACAAGCGTGATATAATAGCTTTATGCTGGTGTGTTTCGCAAGCTGAGGGTAGAGAAGTGGAGACTCTTTTGGAAACGAATCATTCCATCTTATTTCACAGTAGTGAAACTAATTAGTATTTTGATTCTAAATTGAGGATAGATGTAGATGTCTTTGAGTCACAGCATCCACTTACCACGTGGTCAGTGTGCTCGTTTATTACCCTTATTCTATAAAAAGCTGTTTTGAGAAGACTATTGTATTATTTTAAATTTTGAAGTCTGCTTTTACCTTTATTATAAGTTTAATTTATAACCCTTGAGTGGCATAAGAAATGTCAAAAGCTCAAAGTAACAACTAGAAAAAAAAACTAAATTAAAAACTGTAGGGTTAACAAAAATCCTACTAATTATTTCTTATATTTACGCGAATACTACCCTTGAATAAAACTATTTTTAGGGATTTTATCGCGTTTAATTTACTTATTTTTAATTACTATGACATCGGGTCCTCGGTCAAACATCTCAGTCCCCCTGTGACCATGGGTGCTGTAAAGCACCCGAAACGTCGGGAATTTAAACTAAATAAATTAAACGCGATAATCCTTAAAAATAGTTTTATTCAAAAATCCTATCCTTAGGTGTGGATTTCTTTCTTTCACACTTCTTCTTCACCATTGACGAATATATAGCCAAACATACACACGGAAAAAGAACTTACAGTCGATTTGAGAAACTCCTCTTTTTCTTGAAGTCGGATAAAAATGATTTTAATTCTTAAACAGTAGACGTCCTAAAATACATAAATATTTTACAATTCATCTACAATTTCTTAAGCGGTTGTTTATTAACACCGTTACTAATGCTAATCACTTGTTTCTTGATTGCCAGAAATTTAGAATTGACATTAAGCAGTCTCAACGGAACTCATTACATGCATGAATTAGCTGAAACACGCGACATTCAATAGCGATGTTGTTGATGAGATTTTTATTATACTATATAGTTTTAACTGCTGATGGTAAATCAGTGCTCCACGATGAAGGAAAACATCGTGAGGAATAAAATATTTTGAGAACATGGGAAGTTCGCCAACCCGCACAGGTGCTTGTGACTAGTTTTTATAAAACTGAAGTGACAAACGAGATTACTGTCGAATAGTAAAAGGCTGCTGCAGTCCATGGACACCTACAGACAACTTCATGTGAAAAAGGCTGCAGAAGCATTGTCACCTCTGAGGAGCAAGATGGAATGCCAGCCTGTAATTATATTTTACGTTGTAGAACCACGCTGCAGCTATATTATGGTTGTAGCAAAAACGTGTCAGCTCGACCGGATAAAGACCATGCTCTCACAGAATACCAGCGTAAAATAGTAGCTCTATGCTGCTGTATTTCGTAGGATGTATGAAGAGAACCAGAGACCCATTTTACTGGAAACGAGGCATTCCATCTTAGTCCTCACGGGTCGCAACGCATCTGCATTTCGATTCGTAATCAAGGATAGATGTAGATGTCTATGGACCACAGTAACCACTTACCATTAGGTGGACTGTGTGCTCGTTTTTTCATCCATATCCTATAAAAAATGCCAGACCGGCGACGGTAAGAAGCATCTAAGTTGCAAGACGCATGTCACAGTGATCGCGAACACTGGGTGATCAGTTCTGTTTAAAAATAATTAATGTTCAAAATGAGTTCAACTGTTTCTCTGTATCTTAACATCGCACTGAATCAAATGCACAAATGTATCTTCTCTATGTGACACTCAGTCAGCTAACTGACAAACATTTCTAACTTGTAGAACAGAGTACTTTGAAAGGTATTGTCGTATGCAGGTTTCATGCACATCCATTGTGGGCACTAACGAACTCGGCACATCTATTGAAATGCAGCTCCATAACATTTCATCACAGCCGACATCAACTCCTTTGTCTTAGTTTATACCTTTACCAAACACATGACGTGTACAATATAGCGTAGAACTGTTCATGTCGTAATATTTGCGGTTTTGTTTTTATTTTAATCCATCCATCTATTACAGCCTATAAAAGTCCACTGCTGTTTTTGCCATAATCGCCATACCTAGTATGCGGGTTCATTTTATTTATATTTGTTTTTAACCCCAACTCCGATGATTTTTTTATTGCCATCTCTTTTGAAAGTATTTGTTCGATTATCTACGATGCTTAGCACAGATAATCTAAATAGTACGAGTATATTGGGCCATCTCCTAATTTTGGAAACGGCGGCCAGTTTCAACGGGGACAAGCTACCCGCGCAGGACAGGATTATAGTGCTCCAATGTGTTGCGCAAGCACAGGTGCACTCCCTATCCCCTCACTCTCATAGTCCGATGGGATGGTTATCCGACACGACCGGAGACATCAGGTGAAACACCGACAAGTTTTCTGACTTTTCTTCCCAATAATTGATTTTAGTCTGACCCGGGATTCGAACCAAGGACCTAATAACGCTTCACGCTTACGGCCACTAGACCAATGGGGCAATCTATGAGAAGTTGCTATACTTAACAATGAAGTTTTTATAGGCTGTTATGAAAATGAAATGAAATATTAATAATTAGTCAAACATTCTACTCAGTAATAACCAACACTCGTTGACATGTTTTAAATAAATAACAATAAAAAATCACAGTCTAAGTACGTCTATAGCTTTTATATTGGTTTTTGAAATAATATTGTAGCTTCATTTTATGGTTAGTATTTGCTGCGCGGTGTCCCAGAGGAAATCAAAGAACCACACAATCCATCCTTTCAGTGCCACTCTCGTTGTGACAGTCGCCAGTGCTTTGTTCTGCTGTGTCTGACGTTAACATAAAACAACCGTTCTCAACAATACGCGGAAGACAATTGTCTGAACACAAGCAAGACTAGAAAGGAAAGTGTGAGACATTTATTACATTTATACGAGATCTCTCTATTATGTTTATATTAACATGTTTCTGTCTGATAGGTAACACCACCAAAGGCCGGCAACGCACCTGCAATTCCCTTAGTGTTGCAGTTGTTCATAGGCGGCGGTAGATACTTTCCATAAGGTGACCCGCACATTCGTTTCCCTCCCTCACTTCTATATCTATATATTATAAAAAATCCACCACCATTAGGGGTAATGTATACGATATTACAACAAAGTCCCAGAACATATACAAGGTTTCTCTATTACAAAGTTTAATTATTTTATTAAACAAAAACTGTATAAAAAGAGTTATTATGATATAAATGAACACATGGTTGATAATAACCCGCTGGGAATGAGACAATTATTCTATTCTATTCTATATAATATGTTTTATCTTCTTTATTTTATATATCTCATATTCCACTAAAATCAAAAAAAGTGTATGCGCCAAGTTTGGTTCAAACAACGTTTCGCCGAAAGAAGAGTTTAAATCTGAACAAGTGCCAAGAACCATAGCAGTTCCCAAAATCATCTTTTAAATCAATTGAAGAACGTTGTACATTCGTGTAACTATGATTCACTACCGGATCTCTGTCGGATTACCGTCCCGCCGGACTATGAGTAAGAGAGAATATAGAGTGCACCTGTACTTGCGTATACATTTATGCACTATAATCCTGTCATGCGCAGATGGCTAGGCTCCGTTGAGACTGGCCGCCGTGACCGAAATTTGGTCTGGAGGACATTATTACTACTCTTATTTAAATTTATTCAAACAGTTTAATTCAATATGATAGGGTTTCAAATTTGTTGTTGTTAAAAACATTAGCTTTAGTTACGATTTAATCTCTAACGTTAAAATATTAACATTAGAGATTAAAATATAAGGAATGTGTTTTTTTATCACTATGTCCCTGATAATGTACATCTTTAGATAGATAAATAGAAAATTCTTAATTGCACTCAAAGAAACAAAAAGTTAAGTTAAAGTTACAGCCTATATACGTCCCACTGCTGGGCACAGGCCTCCTCTCATTTCTGAGAGGGTTTTAGAGCAAGGAAATGTCCGCCGCGCTGCCCCAATGCGTGTTACTTCACATGTCTACGAAATATTTTTTTATTTCAGACATGCAGGTTTCTTCACTGCCGAGCACATGGTAAATCAGCACTTATAATTGCATTAATAATTTCATTGGTGCCGGCGGGGATCGAACCCAAGTTAAAAGAAACAAAGATTTCATAAAGGCGAACTTATGCCGAAAAGGCATTCTCTGCCAGCTAACCTTTGATAGTATGGTAAGAGCTATGGGTAGAGCCGCAACAGAAAAAACTAACTTATTTTCACATATCATTCAAAACATATAATATAATAAAAATATGTGACTTTATACATATATACACTTATACACACATATACACATATATACATATACATACATATATAAAAATGTATATATACATATAAATAAAAATACATACTATACCAATAAAATACATACAATCTAGTATAGGAAATTATAATATTATATAAACCAATAACATTAATCGAGTAATTTTAAACCTTTCAAAGTACTTTCGCAACCATGATGATTTATCAAGTATATTATTTACACCTATTTCATGGATCGTCTGAGATATTGAATCGCATAAGTGAAGCATTATTACAAAATTAATGAGATATTGTTGAGTTATGAAATCACTATTATTAAAAATTTTAAATTAATTAGATAATGATAATTAATTCTATTTTTAATTTTATATTTGCATAGATGACATTTTATTTATTTGTCAGTTTTTTTTCTCAATATAGACGTAAAGGCGCCATTAGGAAATGTGTTAAATGTAATGGGTCTCATTGCACGATTTTTTCACTACCTATCATTTTGTGAATATTTTATAACACCTACACCGAGGATTATTATATTTATTATAACATGCTTAACTTAACTATTTTACATTTATTGGCTAGAACGAAAAGAAATATATTTGTACACCTCACTGTGGTAGAATACACCACCTAACTCACTGTATTCACAAATTAATAAATGAATTTGAATTTGAATTAAATATCGTCTTACCCTTACCCAATGACACACATCCATCCATCTATTACAGCCTATAAAAGTCCACTGCTGAACATGGATTGCCACGTGGGAGATTTTGCCATAGTTACCACGCTTGGCAAGCGGGTTGGCAACTGCAGTTTTTTATTATTTTGAGTTGTGATCAGAAAGATCCTGCTGCCCATGACCTGTTTCATTTTCCCTTTGTACCATATGGGGTACCCTCGGGACTATATTGGGTAGTGGATATTCTTACACCGCCACTACACGATTATTGATACACGTACGCACGTTAAAAAAGGAAGTTGCTATTTTTCATGACCTTGAAATATTATATTCTTCAGACATGAAGTCTTACTCGCGATTTTTTCCTTCACCGCCGAATATGTGGTAAATCACTACTAAAATTACAAATAAAAATTTAATTTGTGCTGCTTTTGCTTGACTTACTGTAAAATTTACGGCGAGCACACAGCTATTACAGCTTTCAAATCATTTTTTAAAGAATAAGTTTGAAAAACAAGTATACAGTCCACCTGATGGCAAGTGGATGTTGTGGCCCATATACACCTACATCTATCTTCAATTAAGCAGCAAAATGCAGATGCGTTGTCACTTTTAAAGACTAATATGGAATGCCTCATTTCCAGCGAAACACAGCAGTATTAAGCTGCTATTTTAAGCTAGTGTTCTGTGTGAGCGTGGTCTTTTCGTGGTTTAGCCGACCCATTCGTGCTCAAATTATGTAGCTGCAGCGTGGCTCTACCACGTTTAGAAAATTATACAAAATTAAACTAATTATCGCTATTAAATTAATCGTTTCATGTAAATATAAATGAATAAGTGAGTAAAATATACTTTATTGTACACTAGTAAACAAGAAAATGAAAACATAAATTATATAGAAATACAAATGACGGACTTATCGCTTAGAAGCGATCTCTACCAAATAACCACATTGCAGAGGAAATGACCTGTGAGAAATGTGTCATGCAAGAATCATTGTAAACATTGTAAATTATTGTCGACACAAAAGATACGCTTAGTAAAGTTAAATTACTAAAGTTCTTATCAAAAATATCATTCTCTCACCCACAAAGCGTAGACCAATACAAAAGATCTCGCTAACTGATCGCTAACTGACCGCAACTTTTCTGCAACAAAAGACTTAATACCTATTTTCCTTTCTTGTGGTATTAAATGTAAGTTAGATATTTATCTCAATTGAAAAACTATCTATACTATCTATATACATTTCTACAAAATCCAACCAACGTTTAAAATTACCGCAGAAGTTTTAAATTATAGTTACTTGTTAGTTTAATAGTTTTTAGGTTATTGTACACCTTGAGATGAATACAGAACTTGAGCAGCTTTAAAATCAGTCGAAAGCATAAGTTCACATAAGTTCACTCCGTTTTAACTGCATCAATACATTGCATCAATCATAGATTTAGTAACTAACTAACGTTAGAGTAGATTGGCAATGCAAAAGAGCAAGAGCATAATTTACCCGTATGTTAGAGCGAGAAAGATAGACTAGACCATTCACGTACACGCTATCAGTCTGTATCAGCCTGGTGTCATTCGTGAACAAAACAAATCGCGCTTGTATTTGCAAAATCGCAGGTTTTAAAGTGAAAATTAGTGTTTAATAGACGTAGTTAATTATGACTAGGTGCGTGGTACCTAAATATAACTCACCTCAGAAAGAAACACCACATTATTATACATTTTACTCGTAGGTACGATTGAAATGTTAGCTGTCTAAATGCTGTCTTTTAGAGCAGGTAAAAACAATTTGTACTTCAATGGATAGGAAATATTATCAGATTTTATAATAATAATCATGAATGAATTTAAAATAATTACAAATACGTGAAATTCTGCTAATTTTAACCTCACTTTTGTAGAGATTGACATTATCGATAATATCTTATCGAAATGTTCTTAACAAGCAAAGGTATATCAAGTATATACATGCA
The DNA here is from genome assembly GCA_029286625.1 of Parnassius orleans. NCBI lineage: Eukaryota > Metazoa > Arthropoda > Insecta > Lepidoptera > Papilionidae > Parnassius > Parnassius orleans. The sequence continues at coordinate 120,262 of JAGSMP010000581.1, forward strand.
GCATTATTCAACTTAGTAATATTTATTTTTATTTTTAGGTTACCGTAGTTAAATATTCTTCTAAACGTATGAAAAATTATTTTTAATAGAATTAGGGTGACAAACGAGCACACAGTTCACCTGATAGTAAGTGGATGCTGTGACAGGTTTTCACAAAATATTGATATTCGACAAAAATGGTTGAAAATTATAAAGAGAAGAATTGGTTCCCAAAGAAAATAGTCGACTATATGCAGCAAGTACTTTGAAGAAAAAGTTTTCATAGAGGTGCCCACTGGGTAGTGCGTAAGAATATATCCACTACCCCATATCATCCCGTGGGTGTTGTAAGAAGCGACAGAGGGAAACAAATCAGGAGATGGGCAGCAGCGGCTTCCTTATAACGACAAAAAAAATTGTGTGTGTACTTATGTACGCACGTAGGAAGATAGAATTCTTTAGCGTAACAAAACAAAAATAACTAAGAATAACCTTAAATATAGTTATCAGTTCTCACGAAAACTTGAGAGACAGTCACCCACTGAAGTTGTCGCTTTGAGGTGTCAGTATGCGCGCACATCGTAACAACTTCATAGTGTCATATTTAGCTGTCGGTGTGTACGCGCATCGTAAAAAATTCACTCTCATCATTTTTCTCAAACGCCCCAAAAGAAGTATAACTTCAAAAATATAAAAACTGCGGTTGCCAACCCGCTTGCCAAGCGTAGCAACTATAGGCAACCCATGGGAGTTTCCTATGTTCAGCAGTGGACTTTAATAGGCTCTAACAGTAACATAGAGGTGCATTAAGGGAAAAACTATAACACATCCAACCATAAACACTTATTAATAAAATTACATATTATTGAAGCTTATTTTATTATAAGAATATTATAATTTATTTTTTATAGATATGTACCTGAATAGCAATAGGTATCTGAATATGTTTCGCAATATTCTAAAAATTGACATTGCAGTCTTTTAATACCTTTTTAGTATACATTTCCTATCGCAACTTGGTTTTAGTTACTAACTTTTAATTTATGTACACATCATAACACGCATATCATTTTTTAAGAACAGCGTTTCTTTCAGTGAATTTATATTAAATTTTTTAAAAGTTTATGTAGTAACTAAGTTGTAGGACCCCATTTCTGTCTGGGAGGTCATCTGGGTAGGTATTACCCTCTTACCTAGTACCGGTATAAATACAGGCTGTAAGGCATTCCATCTCAGTCCGTATAGGTAACAACGAACTTTAGTTTGAAGTTTGCTGCAAGTTTCCATATTACAGTAACCACTTACCATCGTCAGGTTGACTGTGGCGTTGGATACTTCAGTTTTATAATATTTTAACTAATAAATCCTAATAAATTTAATTTTTTTAATATCTGAATTACACCTTTTATTGGATCGCAGACACGATATTTCAATATCTATTTAATTAGTGTAGCCATTCAGCAAGGAAACGCATCCAGCGTTCTTGGCACAATACCACAAGGATCAGGACTGTATGATAATTTAAGTTTTTAGTTTGTTTTTCTTATATACAGTTTTTTTAAATATTAAAAAAATACAAACAATAGAATGTATTTCAATATTTTATTATGTCCACAATAAGCCGCCATGTTAGTTTTTATGTGACTTCATGCAGCTTCAAAACCGCGAAAGGGCACAATGCTTTTAAAGATATCTAATATGTCAATATACGATGAGTAGTTTAGAAGATCTGAGGGAACATACATACATACATAGCGTTATATAAGTGTAACCATCCTTTTGGCTTCTCGATAGTTGGGTAAAAATATTCAATAACATCATCTGCGTCAAATCAGAAGACACGAATATACTGCAATCGGTATCGATAATTATAGTTGAGACAGGCAATGCATGGTGTAGCACTATTTGTCACCCACACATGCACATTACACGCACACTTTTGTATTTTGATTTTGGTCTCGCCCTAATCACTTCATTGCCATCATGTGTGGCATCAATACAGTGCTTGTCTATAATATTTATATGTTTCGACGTATGAAATTTTATTTTCTTTAAAACTTCATTTCATATATAACGTCATTTCACATGCACACTTATGTATAGTTATCGTTTTGTTATGTATTTATACAGCTCAACCAAAATAATACTATATAATTACCAAATAATATAATTATATTTATTACTACAGAAGCACTGATAATTGTAACATAGCTGTTTTTTAAATAGAATAGAATAAAAAAACTAGATTACATATTATATGTATATTAAAATGTTCCGAAAGAACATACAAAATATAAAATGTCCATATTGTCTAATATATATGGATGTTTATTGCAATAATATTAATACTTCTTATAATCTTTTATACTCCTATAATCCTGTCCTGCGCCGATGGCTAGTCTCCGTTAAGGCTGGCCGCCGTGACAGAAATTCGGTCTGCAGGACATTATTACTGTTATTATTATTACATTTTTATACACATCACAATGTCATCGTAAAATTTCACCGGAATTATTTGTTTCTCAGCACCAAATCGACTTTTACATTTGAAATGTTTCAAAATGTATCCGTATAATATAGTGTTACATGATTCATGACGATCACAGGTTTATTGTTAAAAATTCAAGAAAAATACAGTGTGAATACAGTATTGCTTTTTCCGAAAGAGAGTGGCGACAAAACTCGTAATTAAATATGGAGAAAATTATATAATACATATGTGTCTGTTTCCATTAATAATGCGGGGATATTTTCCGTAGTTGCCACACTTGGCAGGAGGGTTGGCAACCGCAGGAAGATGTTGCTGCCTATCTCCTGGCTTAGTTTCTTTCTACGCCTCTTAAAAGACCAACGGCATGTTGACAGTCATGACATGATATTATAGACTTGAGACGTGGTCCTTTACTGCTGACCGTATAAACTTAAGGCCGCTCAACGAGCTATAGAAGGCCTAGGAGTTGATCTCCCTGATAGAATCCGCAACGATGATATCTGCAAAAGAACTAGAGGTAAAACCAGAGAACCAGTAAGCTGAAGTGGCAATACGCGGGCCATATATCTCGACAAACTAACAACCGATGGGGAAGAACCTCTAGAGGTCGGAGGAGGAGAGTGGTATCTTAAGCAGCGACTAATTGAAACTGAAACAGAAGATGGGCAGCAGAATCTTGCTGATTACTACTCAAAGTAATAAATAACTGCAATTGTCAACCTGCATGCCATGCGTGGCAACTATGAAACGTAAATTGCTTCATAGGGGGGAAAATAAAATGCTTTATAAGACAATTTACGGGGGAAGTGTATGTTCAGCAGTAGACTTTGATGAAGGCAGGCTAAGTCTGTAATGAATAAATTACAGGATCCTAAGTAGGTACATCCAACTACCTTCTCTGCTAAGAAGGATGTTTTCTTAACAACTCAATCTGCTCCGTGACAATGGAAGCTCCAAAGCACTCGAAACGATGAGAATTAAAATAAGCTAAATTAAACACTATTAAATATTATAATACGTAAAAATATTCCAAAACGTTGCACTGAAAGTTTTATTTAATGTGTAGTTTTGAATAAAACTATTTTACGGATTTTATCGCGTTTAATTTTACTATTTTGATTCCCGACGTTTCGGGTGCTTTACTTTGCTTATGTCATAGTTAGCCCGGCTACCTTCAGTTTTTTGAATATTAATTTTTGGTCCGATCTACGCAGAATGAGCTTACAGTATCTTGAAGTCTTGCAGTGGTATGCTTGGGTTTGGATTTAATTTTGTTAATTATAGGATCCCAAGCAGATGGCAGCACCCATCCATCTTCTCTATTGAAATGATGATGTTTTTTACTTTCAATGGCCTCGCGTATCATCCTTGGTAGGATTTGGTGTTCTTTGGCGAGGATTTGTGGTCTATCAAATCTGATGTAATGGCGGGGACGAACTTGAACATGTTCACAGACTGCAGACTTCCCAGAGCGTCGGTGCCTCACGTCAGCTATATGTTCTTTCACGCGAGTTTTAATGGATCTTTTTGTTTGTCCTATGTAAGAGATACCACATTCACAATCAAGCTTGTACACTCCTGCATCTTGTAGAGGATATTACATTTGACGGATGGTAAAATTGACTAATCTTCGGCGGCTTGAAGTATGTTTTAATAGAAGCTCGCTTCAAAATGTAGCCAACCTTGGCTGTGACTCCTCTGACATAGGGTAGTACAGCAGGCACACGCTCGACTGTGACCGGCTTCACTTGATCACTGTGACGTAGGCGCGGGACCCAAGCTTGTTGTTTTGTAATACTTGCTCAACGTGCTGAAGCTCGGCGGGCAGATGTTTTCTGTCACAGATCCTCGTGCTCTCTGAAACAAATATTTTCCCACGGTAGCTATCTGTGATGGATGATGGTGCGATTCACCATTTAAATATCGATTGGTATGGGTCTTTTTCCTATACACAGTGTGACCAATAGTGTTATCAGGATTTCGGATGACTAAAACATCTAGGAAAGCTAAAGAATTTTTTGCCTCTAACTCCATAGTGAATTGTATTTTAGAGTTTATAGAATTAAGGTGGTTTAAAAATGCAGTTAATATTTCAGATGGTAAAATTGTGAAAGTGTCGTCTACGTACCGTTTTTAGAATGTAGAGCAGTAAGAAGGGCTTTCTCCTCAAAGTCCTCCATGAGATACAGGTGAGCCCATTGCTACACCATCTACTTGCTTGTAGAACCACAATAGATAGCCAGATGTAAGGCAGTGTTTCAGTAATACTGCATATTCTGTAGGCATGTTGTATTCTTTTAGCTTCCTGGTTACAATTGAGATGCAGTCTTCAATAGGTAAGCATGTAAATAGTGACTGAACATCAAAACTGACCATAGTTTCATTGTCAGCGAGATGTAGGTCTTTTATCTCTCTAACAAAATGGTACAAATCCTTCGTGTGTGCTCTGGTTTGTCCGCTCAGCGGTGACAGAACTTTTGCCAAGTGTTGAGCCAATTTATAAGTTTGTGAGTCGATCTGGCTCACTATAGGACGAAGTGGAGCGTTTGGTTTGTATATTTTTGGTAACCCATACAACCTCGGTGGTTTGGTACACGGTGATATCATCGAATTTAGGTCGAGATCTAATTTTTCGAAGTAATTCTTTAACAGATCGCTTGTTGTTTTAAGCACATTGGTTGTAGGGTCTGTTTTGACCCTTTTTTACGTACTTTCGTCCGATAAAAGTTGTTGTATTTTAAAATTATAATCTGACGTATCCATTACTACCGTAGCATTTCCTTTATCTGCACGGAGAATCGTGAGCTCTGGTCTGTTACGTAAGTTGTACAACGCTTTAATCTCGTCTTTGGGTAGATTTAGTTTCGGCACTGAACTTCGATGTAACAAGGACGAAATGTCTTGACGTATGGCCTCTAAATCTTCCTTTCCCACATTGTTTTTAAACAGACAATCCTCAACGTTACAGATAATTTCCTCATACGGGATTTTTCGCGGTTTTATTGCGAAATTCAGCCCCTTCGATAATACTTTTATTGTAGGTTCGTCCAGTGTTTGTTTTGACAGATTATAGATCGTGCTTTGTTTATTGTTAGCGTCTGTGGTCAACGGTTGTGTTTCGTTTCTACGTTGACATGGATGTTTGGCATTTGATTTGATCGTTAATTTTTGGTATTTTTCTATTTGTTTATTTTTGCATTCATTATATTTAGATTCTTCACGTTTGTCTAAAGTTCGATGCAATTATTAAAATCAAAAGCCGTTAAAACTGTCTTTAACTCACTGGACAAATTGTCTATGGTATTATTTATGAATTGTAGATCGAACCGTTTTTGCTGAATCAAAGTTCGTAACAACTTTTTACTTGCCTGATTTAAGATCTTAGCGCTTCCTCGAATGTCCTTTTTGGTTGATATTTTGACACACGTAGGAATGAGATTATGGTCTCTGCATCTCTTCAAGAAATTTAAAGATGTTATATATCTTGCACGCTTTGTTTTAAGATCTTCTAATTGGCGAATTTTATTTGTTTTTACTAGTCCGTACTGGTTTACATAATGATTTCTTATATTTACGCGAACACTACACATTGAATAAAACTATTTTTACGAATTTTATCGCGTTTAATTTTACTATTTTGATTCCCGACGTTTCGGGTGCTTTACAGCACCCATGGTCACAGGAGGGACTGAGGTGTTTGACGTCTCGATGTCATAGTTAGGACGGCTACCTTCAGCTATTAGATTTTAGTCCGATCTACGCAGAACGAGCTTACAGTATCTTGAAGTCTTGTGGTACGCTTGGGTTTGGATTCCAAGCAGATGGTAGCACCCATGCATCTTCTCTATTAAAATTGGGATGTTTTTAATTTCAATAGCCTTGCGAATCATCCTTGGTAGCAATCGGTGTTCTTTTTAGAGGTTTTGTGGTCTATCAGATCTGATGTATCGATCAGAGGTGGGGACTATCTTGAACATATTCACAGACTGCGGACTTGCCGGAGAGTCGGTGCTTCACGTCAGCTATATGTTCTTTCACGCGGGTTTTAATGGATCTTTTGTTTGTCCTATGTAAGAGAGACCATATTCACAATCAAGCTTGTACACTCCTGCATCTTGTAGAGGATATTACATTTGACGGATGGTAAAATTGACTAATCTTCTTCGGCGGCTTGAAGTATGTTTTAATAGAAGCTCGCTTCAAAATGTAGCCAACCTTGTCTGTGACCTCTGACATAGGGTAGTACAGCATGCACACGCTCGACTGTGGCCGGTTTCATTCGGTCACTGTGAAGTAGGCGCGGTACCCGAAGCTTGTTGCCTTGCAATACTTGTTCGACGTGCTGAAGCTCGGCGGCCAGATGTTTTCTGTCACAGATCCTCGTGCTGTTTGCCTCTAACTCCATTGTGAATTGTATTTTATAGTTTATGGACTTATAGCCGCTTCTGTAAAACAAATTATATTTGTTTTACAGAAGGGCTATAAGAGCAATCTATGATTTAAAACCTAAAGAGTCGCTCAGACAAAAATTTAAGGAAATTAATATATTAACTTTGGCCTCCTCAATACATTTATGAAAATGTAATGTACGTAACAAAAATAAAAGTAGTTATACAAGAATAAGTGATATTCATTCTGTAAATACTAGGAACAAACACAAGCTAGTAGTACCAGTTACTCGACTCCACCGAGTCAGTAATTCATTCTTGGGGCGATGTATACGCTTTTACAACAAAATCCCAGAAAATATACAAAATTCGACCTGCTCAAAATTCAAAAACTTTATTAAACATAGTTTGTATAAAAGGGTTATTATAATGTTAAGGAATTTATGGATGATAATAACCCTGGAATGAGGTGTTCGCTGCCAGGCTGTTTCTAATTTGTTTTGTGTGGTTAATTGTGTAATATACATGATTGTAAGCTGTTGTTTAAAAAAAGTCCCGCTGGGTTTCTTGCTGGTTCTTCCCAGGACAGAGATTTTTTCGAACCAGTGGTAATTAGACAAAGAGTGACTTTCAATAAGTATTATTTATAATCTATATTGAATAAAAAGTTTCTGTTTCTGTTTCTGTTTCAAACGTGATAAAATCCGCAAAATTAGTTTTGTTCATTGTAGTGTTCGCGTAAATATAAGAAATCATAATGTAGTTTATTAGAATATTCCTGCATTTCTGTAAATATAACAAATTATCCATCCATCCATCCATTACAGCATATATAAGTCCACTGCTGAACATAGGTCTCCTACATAGATTGCCTTATAAGGGGATTATTTTTATATAAATCGAGCATGCGGCACATCTTATTTTATTTTTATAGGATAGGCTGACAAGCGAGCAGACAGTCCACCTGATGGTAAGTGGTTGCTGTGACCCATAGACATAGTCTACATCTATCTTCAATAAAGAATCAAAATGCAAATGCGTTGTCACCCATGAGGACTAAAATGGAATACCTCTTTTCCAGTAAAAAGGGTCTCCGGTTCTCTACACTCACCATAGGAAACACAGCAGCGTTAAGCTGCTATTTTACGCTGGTATTCTGTGAGAGCGTGGTCCTTCCCCGGTCGAGCTGACCCATTCGTGCTACAAATATACTATTAATATAACTGTAGAATAAAGATATCTATAAGTTTTAATTAAACTCGGTTTGCTAAAGTTTGTGATAAGAGAAACGAACGACGGGCTACTGTGCCGCTATAAATACTGGAAATGCAATAAAAATCTAAGCACCTTGTTTCGCGTTCAGATTTAAATTGGAGAGGTTTAATCAAACCCATTCTAATTGGAAAACTTCGCAACCACCATTCATTTCGACTCTTTGTAGAAGCAATTGGATCGAATTCACTGGGATTTTAAGCTAAGTAAGCAAGCATGTTGACTTATAAGTATATATATTTTTATGTATATATATATATATATATATATAAATTATATTGAAGCACTTACTACCCGTGCGTTATTTCATCAATCCATTTCGTCCTGTTGGAGTCTTAAGAGGCGACGGTGAGAAATGCAAAAATAAATCTTATGGCTTCCGATAGATGGCGTTGTAACCATACCATACAAAGTTACCAATCGCTCATTAATTTATTACAGCCTTTCAAAGTCTACACTAAATATAGGCCTCCTCATACATTGGCTCATAAGGAAGATATTTGTCATAGTTAGCACGCTTGATAGTCGCGTTGGCAATCATAATGTTTTATTTTCTAGTTTTTTATGAGAAAGAACCCTGCTGGCTGTCTCCTGGCTTTTTTCCCTCTGTCACCTCTTACGACACCCACTTGTTATGGGTTAGTGGACATACACAACCATTATACGGTAAAACTTATCATACAAGGCTTATAACACAGACTGTAAGGCATTCCCAAATTCCGTGAAATTACTAAGAGGAGAGAAGAATTTTTGGTTGTCGTTAGAGGTGCGACAGTCTCAACTGGCGTCTACGTGCTACAGTAGACGCCAGTTGAGACTGTCCCTACCTAGTAGTATATTTTTTTTACTTTTTAAAATTAGTATGTTATTTTTTTTTGGCATTACATTACATTGGCATTTCATATGGCCAGCCATATGAAAATAACTGAACAATGTTAAATTTTAACATTTTTAAAAACATTTAACAACTTCCCTGTCCGAGAAATAGACACAATAGTTAAACAATTGAAATGTTCATATATGACTAATGGGAGAGTGAAATGATTAAAGTTCTTGGAGATAAAAATTGCGCTTTGTGCTATACTGTAGTGAATGGGTATTTAATGAAATGAAATCACAGTAATCCCCAGCGCCAGAAAAAAAGCAATCGTACAATGTAAAGCGGCTTTAAACGGAAAAATATTTACAAACGAACATTGTTCACTACTGAAGCCAAAGAGAAATTTAAATTCTGTTTTAACTACAAAATATCATCGTTTAAATATTTGGCCGTTCTTCTTGTAGCTACAGAAATAATGGTCGTAAATTTTACACTTCTTAAAATACATTTTCTAAAATTAGTCTCGGTATTATGAATAATAGAGAATTAATTTCTGTGGAGTCAAGTTCAAGCCTAAAAATATTTTAAGAAGACTTTTGTAAAAGAGACACCTTAACTTCCCGTAGATGTCGTAAAAGGCGAACCTGCCAAACGGTTATTCCAATCAGGCAATCTTTGGGGAAGGCCTATGTTCAGAAGTGAATTTTAAATAGGCCGTAATAAATGCATGAATGAACAAGTCCAAAGGTTATAACAGCAAATATAAAAACCCGACTGCGTTTAAAAGTTTAGTAAAAAGAGAAAAGCTTTACCCTATGTCACTTCTACATCTAAGATGTTAACGATATCCTATATGTTAAGATTCATCAAGCCATTTCAACTATAGAACGTGCTAAAAATAGACATACATACATATATTCATACAGTCGAAAAACATTACTCTCCTTCTGGGATAGTCGGGTAAAAATGAGACGCAAAAATTAATATGTAAATGAAAACGTTTATTAACATTGCATTGGCATAAGTATAATTGTCGGGTGTTTGAGTTAATTTTAGCGTAGAAATTGGTTCCGTTAGGACTGCTTAATTTTGATTATATTATGTATGTATATCGCAAGTTATTGAAGTTGGCGTGTCAGTAATTGCCTTTAGAGCTAACGTCTTGCTACACGCTCAGTAATGTATTTTTTTTATAGAATTAGGGTGACAAACGAGGACAAGGTTCACCTGATGCTAAGACAATAGACACTACATTTATCCTCAATTAAAAATCAAAATGCAGATACGTTGTCACTCCTGAGGACTAAGATGGAATGCCACGTTTTCAATAAAAACGGTCCCCGGTTATTTAAACTCACCATACGAAACACCAGTATTAAGCTGCTAATCATAAACTGCAGCGTTGCCCTACCACATACAAAATATTAATCACTTTTGTCATTTATTACAGCCAATCATTAGTCCAATATTGAGCTTTGGCTCTTTATAATCACCTAAAAAGGGATTAGGTTACCCTTTTTTGGTAATTACAATTAATTAATTGACTGAATTAACATTACTATTCAAATAAAAAATTTCCACTTCTAATATAGTAAGTAAATCTTATTAAACAGATGTGACATTTGTGGTACACCGCGTTTCACAAGATTAAATCTGTTATGAATTAAATTTCTAGCTGAAACATCCACATAGTTTAATTAAAGCTTTGTAGGTTTTGTATGTGCATTGATGACAGATATAGAAGCGGTGACATCGTTACTGATCGTAGCGACGTATTACAACATGGATCACTGCCTCGTTGGTATAATGGTCGTAAACGCGGTTGCTGATTATGAGGTCCCTGGTTAAAATCCCGGGTCTGGCCAAAATCGGTAATAATCGAGTCAGGAAGTTGGCGGTGTTTCACCCCGTGCCTCGGAAAGCACGTATATCCGTTGGTCCTGCACCTGATCTTTCTCCCGTCGTGTTGGATTACCGTCCCATCGGACTACAAGAGTGAAGGAATAGAGAGTACACATGTGCTTGCGCATACACTCGGGCACTATAATCCTCTCCTGCGCAGATGGCCGCCGTGACGAAAATTCGGTCTGGAAGATATTATTACAACACGGGATCGCGTAGGACCCAATACCAGAGCCCTGACTAATAAGTAACATTTTTTGGTTTCTATACCAAACGAGTCAGTATAAATGAAATACAATGATTATTCGTTTCAAAATAAAAGTAGTATCAAGTGGCAGACAAGTACTGGAAAGTGCAGTACCACGTTATACGTTATACTACGTTATACCAGTTACCCCTTACACGTTCTTGATGAGTGATGGAGGTGAAATGGAGTGACGACCAGATAAAACAAACAAGTTGTGTGTGCGTGTGTGTGCGTGTGTGCGCGCGCGCGTGTGTGTGTGTGTGTGTAGGTAAACCTCTTATAACTTTCGAACGGCTTAGATTTTTACCGGTAAATTTTAAAAAATCTCAAAAATAAAACTTTCCAAACAATGTTTTTTTGCAATAACTTTTAAACAGATGTAACGATCAATTCCAAAATCTAATCAGCTCCTAAACATGAAAAACGACGTCAATTGCTGTGAACCGCTTCAAAATCGGTTAATGCGTCGAAGAGAAATAGATTACGAAAAATTTCGAAAAAAAATGTTTTTACATAACCTATGAATTTATAGTGTAATCGTTTTTTTATAATAAATTTTATTATTATTCTTAAAATACCTCGTCGATTTCCACCAATTACATCAAAATTGGTTGACCCGTTCGAAAGTTATCGTTGTCAAAAAAATTCAAAAAAGTGTTTTTTTTAATAAATTCGCAATTTCTGCTCGGATCGTTTTTGATGTAATAAGTTAATTATTAGTTCGTAAAATATTTATTGAGCGTTTTGAGATCGAACATAGCGGGAAGTTCCAGGGATAGCCTGCAGGATCAAATGTATTTTTTAATAGATTAAGAGTGACAAATTAACACAAAGTCCACCGGATGATAAGTGAATTGTATGGCCCATAGACATCCACATCTATCCTCGATTGAGAGTTTTAATGCAGATGCGTTGCCAGACCTGAGTTTCTAGTAAAAAGGGTTTTCGGTTCTTTATACTCACCATATAAAGCACAGCAGCATTAAGCTTCTATTTTACGCTGGTATATTTTAAAGCGTGGTCGCACCTTTCTAAAGCCGACCCATTTGGGCTACAATTATACTATAACTGCAACGTGGCTGCAACGTCCGATCACGTTTTTTGCTGTGGCAACCCTAGTGATAAGTTGTAAAAGTAATTGGTCCCGATAAATTTAAATAATTTAAATATTGTAAATTCATAATATCCACCTCAATTTTATGTTATAGTTAATAATTACTGCCGCTTTGTATTTAAAATTTAAGAAAGTCGGTACATAAATATTATAACAACATTTTAGTGTTGGAACAAAAAGTAACAGGTAACGAACACTGTTTTAAAATCATTGTAATTCTTATTTCATATCATTCCTTTTATAAATTATAGATCTATTCTATTAATATTACTCAGTTTTACATTCTTTGCGTGTTTCTTTTGAATTATTTTAACGATAATTTGATTTGAGATCTGTAAATAGAAAAAAAACAACAACAACTCGACATTGGCTTACTCTGCTCTTCTGTTTTCGATCCTTGTTTTCTTTTATTATTTACAATAAATAGTAAAATGAATACTCGCAACGCCAAGACGCGCCAGATGGAGAACCAACTCCAGCTTGCGCTTCAAGAACTTAAGGCGTCCAAGGAGCAGTGTGAACTGTTGCTTAAGGAAAGGGATGATAATGAAAAGAAATAGTTTGCATAATTGCCAAAATACACAATTGAAATATGATATGGTTTAGTTACATACAGATTACACAAGAGTTATAAAAAAAGAGATCAGCTATAGGGAACGGTTAATGAGTTTGACCAATGCAGCAAGGAATATGAGGAAGCTCTCAGGTTTATGGCTGCATTGAAGTTACAGTTGAATGAGGCTAATGAGCAAATAGCACAATTTAAAACATACATAGATAACCTTAACGCCTCCCAGACTCAAAGCCTGTTCTCTGAGCTTGTGCAATGTAATACTTCAAAATTTTACAGCAACCTGCAACAATAGATTTGACTGGTGAAGACTCTTCCACTTCAGGAGACACAGTAAGGATTAATTGCAGCAAAACCAAATTGAAGAAGTATATAAAAGTTAATAAATACATAAGAAAAGTACAAAATTAATAAAAATAAGATTAATACCAAAATTATGTTAATTTATGTAAAGAAAAGCAAGCATTGATATATGAACTTAAGTTGTATTCAATTGAGGTGGATAACATAAAAAATGTTATGAGACTGACGTAGAGTGCCTTAAATCAGAAATTTTATCACTTAATAACTCCTTCAAACTGTGTCCAATAAATATAAATAAGCCCAAAACGAAATAAAAGAACACATACTGGCTATGGATAATCTGGTAAAGACATGTAAATATAATGAGGGCGTTTTGACTCCTAGTTAAACATCAATGTAAGTGTCAGCATTCAATACCAGCTTCTTCAGAGTCGGTGTGTGCTGATAATATACCACCACCAAAACTCTATGACAGTGCCATAGCAGAGGAGCATAAAATAAAAATGACTCAAATATTAACAAAAATAATATAATTGTGTATAGCGATGACATGGGAAAAATCTAGGCATAACTTTAAATAAATTTTAAAGGGACAAAAAGTACAAATTGCTGCATGCCTGGAGCATCTTTTAGTGACATCCTAAATAAAATTATAGTTACTAAATTTTGCCCAAATAGTACAATAAAAACAAACAGTTATTAAGATATATTGAACAACTTAATAACTTAAATGTACACAAAATTGTCTTGTTCACACTGCCTTACATATAGGGATTGCCACAGGAAAATAATCTAAGACATAATTTAAATATACAAATGAATAATTTAATATGTAACAATAATTTAAATTTGACATGTAATTTTGATAATAATGAGAAATTTCATTTAATTGACATAAATAATTTAATAAAAAGTTTTGGCCAAAGATAGGTATTACCTATCCAAATATAATTTAAGACTGGTAGCAATTGTGCTATCTTATTATTTACTTTTAACTCAGCCAAGTTTTTGGCTTGCTTTTATTGAGCATGATAATCATTTGACATTTAATTTGGAATCAGTTCCAACTAATTTAAATTAGTAAATGCGACAATAGAGGCAATCTCTAGCAATAATAAGAGTTTAATTAATTTTGAATGCAGCCCACAAATAAGTAATAAAATTGTTTACACCTGGTGCATCAAAATATACAAGGCATGATGGGCAAACAATTGAAGTTGAATTGTTTTTAAATAGTAACAATATACATATCCTTTGTATTACTGAACATTGGCTAAAAGATTATAATTTCATGTTTAATTTCAGAAATCACCAGGTATATAAGACTAAGACTACAATAGAGAAAAAGTTTACGTGGTGGCTCTTAATATTAGCAGATAAATCATTATTATATAAAGAACGTAAGGATATTGTGAGCCTCTCTGTTGAGCGAACTGTAGAAATGGCTTGTGTCGAGCTCGAGCACCTCATTGTTGTAAGTGTTTACAGACCCCCATGTGCTACTTTTGACTATTTTGAAAGAATTGTGGAAGAAGTTTTGCTCAAACTTAATAAACAGAACAAGTCTGTTGTAATATGTGGAGACTTTAACATCAATCTCCTTGAAACTTCTTCCATTAGTATTAAGTTTAGCTCATTGTTTAAATCATATAATCTTGTTAATTTATTCTTAGAACCAACACGTATTGCTGGGCCTAGTGCAACCTGTATAGATAATATTTTACAGATATTAAGCCCTTGCATAAATCAATTATTCAAAATTTAAGTTCGGACAGTTGGTATCATTGCCTTACATACACAAAAAACAGAAAAATAAGAAAGTTGTGTTTGGTCCAATAAATGACCATCGCTTGAGAGGTTTAAGTAATATAATAAAAGACTTCCATCACTTTCATTTAAAAATAGTGCTAATTATTTGTATGGTATGTTATTTAAAATTATAACTTGTGAATTTAATAGAGTATTTACTTCTAAAACTTTTCTTTTAACAGTCGCAAATCATTTAATGAATGGGCGACAGTAGAATTATAAAAGTAGGCGAAAGTTATATGTGCTTTATAATGAAAGATCATATAATACTAGTGTTATATTTAGAGATTATGTAAAACAATTTCTAAAATATTTAAAAAGTGTGCTACACAGCTAAGGCTTTACATTTAAGTAACAAAATTAAAACTGCATCCAACAAAATTAAAATGACCTGGAGAATAATAAATAGTGAAACAGGCAAGATCAAACCGCACAACTCGGATTTTCAATTGAATATTAAAACAGTTTAACTCGATCTGATCAAGAAGTTGCTATGGCTTTTGAGAAACATTTTACTGATGTTCTTTTTGACAACAAAATCATTAAATTCTTTAACTACTGTCACCGAATCATTGCTTAGACAAAATGTAAAAGCTTGTTCAAATACTTTTAAATTCCATAGAGTATTGCTAAAAGATATCATTAAATATTTTAAAACTATTGATGTTAAGAAAACGGCAGACTTATGGGGATTTCGTTAAAGTTATTTTATCTATAATAGATATAATAGCACCTTATCTAGCCACTATATTTAATACAAGCGTCGAACCTGGTGTGTTTCCTGATTTAATGAAACAAAGTAAAGTCATACCTTTATTTAAATCTGGTAGTACATTAGACCCCGCCAACTTAAGACCGATTTCTGTACTACCAACATTTAGTAAAATTTTTGAAAAATAATTTTAGATCAGATCTTAAGTTTATTTAATATTAATAAATTGCTACATAAAATCAATTCGGTTTTACAAGGATCGCTCGACAACTGACGCTGGAGTTGAGCTTATTAAACATATCTTTTGTGCATGGGAGAATCGGAGGATGCTTTGGTATATTTTGTGACCTTTCCAGGCCTTCGACTGTGTTCACCATGAGACATTAATCAGGAAGCTACAGTACTATGGAGTCAAGAACACAGCGCTTAAACTTATTATTTCATATTTAACTAATAGAATGCAGAAAGTTATTATCAATGGTAAAAGTTCTTCCGGGTCACCTGTACTAATGGGTGTCCCTCAGCGCTCGATTCTCGGACCATTCCTATTTCTAGTATATATTAATGACTTACCTTCCTTGTAGGATAATCATGATATAGTATTATTTGCTAATTATAATTCTTTGATTTTTAAACTTAAACGTCAATAATTTAAATGTGACGAAGTGAATAATGCTATATCAAAATTAGTGCATTGGTTTAACGTTAATAAACTAAAATTAAACTGAAATAAAACTAAATGTATTAAATTTACAACAACGAATGTTAAAAATCTGGGTACCAATGTGTTTTAAATGGGAAGAACTGAGCCCTGTTGAATCCACTGTTTTTCTTGGCATCACTCGACGCAAAGCTTCAGTGGGGCCCCATATATCCAAACTAGCAAGCAGACTAAGTTCTGCAGCCTATGCTGTAAAAAGATTAGAGGTCTCACTAGTGTCGAGACAGCTAGACTAGTTTATTTCAGTTATTTCCATAGCATAATGTCTTATGGGATTTTGCTATGGGAAATGCGGCTGATTCAGAAACTATTTTTGTTTTACAGAAGAGGCCATTAGAGCTATTTACAACCTAAAACCGAGAGAGTCTCTTAGAGATAAATTTAAAGAAATAAATATATTAACTTTGGCCTCTCAGTATATTTACGAAAATTTAATGTATGTTCACAAAAACAATGGTAGCTTTAGTAAAAAGTGATATACATTCTGTAAACACTAGGAACAAACACAAGCTAGTGATACCAGTTTCTCGACTCCACAGAGTCAGTAATTCATTCTTGGGGCAATGTATACGCTATTACAACAAGGTCCCGGAAAGTACAGGCTCTCTCTATTACTAAGTTTAAATGTTTTGTTAAGCTGAAACTGTATAAAAGGGTTATTATACTATAAATGAATATATGATTGATAATAACCCTGGGAATGAGGTGGTCGCTACCAAGCAGTTTCTAAAATAAATTTTGTACTTAAATATTTTGTACAACCATTAAGGTAAAACTTACTTTAAAAAAAGTCCTGCTGGGTTTCTTGCTGGTTCTTCCCAGGACAGAGGTTTTTTCGAACCAGTGGTAAAGTAAAAATGACTTTCAATAAGAATTACACATGTAATCTATATTGAATAAAAATTATTCTATTCTATTCTATTCTATTCGTCCATCGAATATCTTATAAATTTAAATATATGAAATACCTTATAAATTTGAATTTTATCTTATAAACTTTATCTTATAAATTTAAATTCATAAAATATCAAAAGTATAAGAACAATTCCTTTTAATATTCGATTCAAAATAACAAGTGTTAAAGTTTTGTGCGTCACAGAGACACTTTCTTAAACTCACTCAAACTGTCGTCCAGAAGGAAAATTAATCCTAGACACAACTAAGGTAAGGTTAGGTTTTTATTTAGAAGCACAAGCATAAAGGGTCTGAACAACTTAAGACTAAAAATTTATTAAAGTGTCCTCTACTTTGTTTGTCCACCCGTTTTACAATCCACCATATTATGGCATACAGCAAAATAAACATATAGATGTATTAATTTTGTCGATCCAGGTTTGGAAACTAAAAAAAATATTTATATAATCTTGTTTCTTTAATAATCCATGCAAACGTTAATTAAAAAGCCGGTCTAATAGCATATTCATTTTTGAGAAATAGTAATAATATGTCCTCCAGACTAAATTTCAGTTACGGCGACAGTCTGAACGGAGACGCCATCTATTCAGGACAGGGTTATAGTGTCGGAGTGTACGCGCAAGCAGGTACACCCTCTATTCCCTCACTCTCATAATCCAATTGGAAGGTAATCCAACAGAACCGAAGAGATATCAGACGCAGGAGCAACGGCTTTTACGTGTTTTCCGAGGCACGGGGATGAAAAACCGCCAACTTCCTGACTCCGGGTTGCTACTGAGTTTGAACTTTTAAACTAAAAAATGAATGTATTTTATCTGGTTTGATTATGTTTGATTTTAGTTACATAATAAGAATTATTTTTAGTAATAATGAGTGTGTTTAATATGTAAAACTCGTTACCAATAGGAAAGTGGGATAACATTCCACAAGTAAGTAAATTTACAGCTAATATTAAACAAATTAAAACTATTTGATAATATAGGTACTTAAAAAAATGTAACTAATTTTAATATCGTGATTACCAACATGTTTGGCTTTATATTACTGACTTTTGATAAACAATAAAATTCAATAGGGTTGTCGAGTTCCTTGTCTATAATACTTATCGATGTTCTTTTCTACCCATATGCGTTAACACCCAAAGTCGCCGACAACAAATAATTATCAAATGTTTATTAATTAACAGGTTTCCAACTAAACCTAGACTAAAATTATGGTTAAAAAGAAGAAAAATTGGGAATTGGCGTCCGAAACAAAATGATTATCTTTGTTCTAAATACTTCACATACGACTGTTTTATTGGACATGAGAAAGGCACCTTTGAAAAAGTGCAGTACAACCTACAATATTTTCTGGTAGTACCAATACCAGTAAGTAGAAAAGTATTACATTATTATTTCGAATGTTTTTTTATTTCTTCTCTCCTTGTTTTCCCCCAGACTCAAGGGCCATAGCCAAGTGTAGGAAGGTCGTCTGATGATGACTTTGTTAAACGACGACTTTGTTACATGACGTAAATTTGTTAAATCTGTTTAAATTTGACTAATTTATTAAATCAAGAGAATAAATTTATATTGGGACTGCACAATTATTAATGTCCTTTTGAGTTTGCGTGAGTTTAGGGGTAGGTTGGGGGTTAGTAGCCGTGGCTTGGTAACCCATGGTAAACGTAGGCGACTCTGGCCCAAGGTGGCCACTCTGAGTACTTGGATGTGTGTTAGTGGGCTGCGGCTAGAAGAGAGTCCTGTCTCTATATCGCTTCAGCCGAGGTGGAGTAGCAAAGAAAGAGGATTGTTAGTATGGCGATGTGCCACTCGGCTATCCTCCGCTACTTTGGCGGGGCTGTACCACTGGTGCTTCCGAGTGCTCATTTTTCCTGGCTCCATGGCTCCAAATATCGAGCTCGGGGAGTCCGTTATGCAGGTGGAGTAAAAGGCCGCGAAGGGCAGTGCACCTTGTGTTCCTGGTGCACCTTATATGAGAAGGAAAAGGGGGAAGAGAAATCCTCAACTAAGGAGGGGTCCTCGCTGGTGGGACCGCTGATGTGTTTGAAAGCGTTTCCGTGGCCTTGCCAATGTGTGGCGAAGGTGGAACACCATGGGGTTTTAGTAGGTGCGAGTCCGACATAATCCGTTCTTGCCCCCGCGAAGCAGGTATGCGTAGGCATTTCCTCATTTGAAACCCGGAACAAAATCCGTTCTGTAGTTACGAATAAAAACATAGATAGACCAACGCAGCGTCGATCTTGGTTTTATATGAGGTATAAAGCTTGCGTCTAAGGCCTAGGTATTAATTGATACATTTATTTATGTTCGCGACGGTGAAAAGTATTTGGAAACAAAGTGATTGAAAAATAATATTAAAAGTATTTGTGACAAACCTAGGTGAAAAGTGCAATAGTATAATTTTACAACATGTTTACAACCTTAGTATTATAGTAAAGAGCATCGTTTGGTAATAGCTAAGAAAATAACTCTTATTTGTACTAACAAAAAGTCGACCAATCAAAGCGCGACACGTATATAACATTCTAGAAATTATTAATTAACTAACTATTACTAATTCGCCCGCATGGTCACTGGAAATGAACTATCCATTGCTTTTGAATTGAAAGAAAGCTGAGTTTTATAGATTTGTCAGAGATGCAGCCATTAAAAGGAAACTGAGCAAAATTGATTCGTCAGTCTATTTAAATGTTTTGAAACGCAGTGTATAGGGAAGCATGAAAATAGCCTGTTTATTCCAAATGGAAATGGGATATTTTTTAATTAAAGGAAACTGAGCATAATTATCCGTCAGGGATGCAGACTTTTGAAAAGAAACTGAGCTAAATTGATTCGCCAGAGATGCAGTTTTCTGAATTGAAAGGAAACAGAGCCAAATAAAAGATACGTCAGAGATGCAGCCTTTTGAGTTGAAAGGAAACTAATAATAATAAATAATAATAAATGTTTTTATTGACATATAGACTTAACAAATGTAAGCAAGAACAGTGAGTTATACATCTAAACAATGTTCAAGATAAGATAAACAATATTTTCTGTTGGACCCCAAACTAGGATAATCCTGTAGAGCGCAAGTTATCTAAAGAATTGTACACAGTCTAACGAAAAGAATAACAAATTTTCCTAGTGTAGTGTAATTTTACTTGAATGTGTGTGTGTGTGTGTGTGTGTGTGTGTGTGTGTGTGTGTGTGTGTGTGTGTGTGTGTGTGTGTGTGTGTGTGTGTGTGTGTGTGTGTATATGTTTATGTTTGTTTGTTTGTTTGTGTGTGTTTGTATGTGCGCTTCTAGTGGCGTTTGACTAGATCTTCAGTTTCCTCATATGTTATTCATTCTATCGTCATTAGCCAGTTTCTAATATGGTGACAGACCTGTGAGGTGTTGAGTTCTCTGATGTTATGGTATCGAGATATTTTGTTATAAGTGCGTGGATGTAGAAAACGGTAGGTGACTAGCAAAAGACGTTTTAATGTTAGACGGGGATTTTGTATAATTTTTTTAAAAGATGTTGGTAGTTAGGCAGGTTTGGAGCGTTTTTATGACATCTCCTTATTACTTTTAGGATGAACAATTGGCGAACAGATAGTACACGAGACAAATTATAGACCTCTCTGGTGGGGAATCGCACTGGTTTTTTAAGCATGACCTTAAGCAAAGCTCGTTGCGATCTTTCTATTTTTAACATGTGAGTTTTGCAGCACCTCCCATGCCGTAATACAGTATTGCACAATGGACTGGCACATTGCATAGTATAACATTTTGAGAATATTTATTTCAGCACTGTTACGTATTAGTTTGAAAACATAAATTAGTTTTCGAACTCGAGCAGCCAAATTGGTAATATGGGGACTGAACGATAGATTATGGTCAACCACTACCCCCAAATATTTTATTGTGTCCGCTGCACCTATCGTTTGGCAATTGCACGTTGGGAATGTATAAGATAGGACACCAAAAGGAGAATTTGGTGTTGTGCATCTATGAACCTTTAAATTGACGAAAGAAGAAGGTCTAGAAGCCCGAGTCTTATGAAACGCTACGTATTTAGACTTAGCGGTATTCAAGGTGAGGAGGTTTTGTCCAGCCATTGAGCTATACGAGCAAGACCATGTTCAGCCAATTTATATACTTCTTTCCACCTGTGATCATGAAAAGCACTACTGTGTCATCTGCGTAACAAATCAGTTCCGCATTATTGATATTTAAATTTAGGATATCATCCATGTAGATAGCGAACAGGGTCGGTCCAAAATACTTCCTGTGGGACGCCATACAGAACAGGAAGATTGTCACTTGAGATTTTGAACTTGGACGCACTGTTTCCTGTTTGCTAAGTAACTATGGAACCAATTCCAGACCGTACCCTGATCCCCACGGCCTCCAATTTCTTCAATAGGATAGCACAGACACGGTATCAAAGGCTTTATGAGGTCCAAGAAGACGCCGATACATGCTTCACCTTTATCTAAATAATCCGTGATCAACTCTGTTAGCAAAACTACAGCATCCTCCGTAGATTTACCTCGCCTAAATCCGAACTGTCTTGAGAAAGAATATTGTGTTTCTCAATGTAATTAACAAGACGTTTGTTAATCACTTTTTCTAGTATTTTTGAGAAAATACACAAAATAGATATTGGTCTAAAGTTATCCGGGTTGTCTTTTGGACCAGTTTTGTGAATTGGACTGACAATAGCTAATTTCTATTTTTCAGGAAAGGTCCCACTTGCTAAACTTAAATTAATAATATGCGTCAACGGTTCTAGAATAACATTTTTAATAGTTTTTATTAATAAAGGGGTACTACTATCAAAACCGGGAGCACTATCGTTCTTAAGTGACTCAATCACTGTGGAGACTTCGGTTGTATCCGTTGGAAAGAGATACATTGAAGCCTGATGACAAAGTTGATAATTAAATTCAGAGGCCAACGTTTCATCTGTAATATGTAAACTATTTAGAATTTTATCAGCTAACTTTTTACCTATTGTGGAGAAGTGTTGATTACATGCGTTCAATGAGTCTCGCGGGTCTCCCATAATTTTGTGAGTTCACTGGCATCGGTATTACCTTTGCGTATCTCACAAATGTTTTTATACATTGCCAGAGTTTTTTGTTCTTATTATGTTTATGTAGTTCTGCATTTTCATAGTTCGCTTTGACTCTATGTAATAAATCATTGCAGAAATTACGGTACCGTTTGTACGTTAGTTCTAACACGAGATCATTGGGGTGCTTTTTACTTGACTATGTAGCCTGTCGCGATGACGCATGCACTCATTAGGCCAGGAGTAATCCAAGGCCTGAGATTGAATTTTGAGCGACTAATCCTTACCCGACGAGTGTGTGTGCGCGTACCGACGTTTCAATCAAACTGAGATTAATAGGTCCGTCAGAGGTGCAGCATTTGGAATTGAAAAGAAACTGAGCTAAATAGGAAATTTTGAATTGAAAAGGAAGATCTGTGGGAATTCGATTAATTGATTGTGGGAATTTTGAAAAAACTAACTGAACACTATTTTAAGACGCTACTGTACACAATGTTATATGATTTTCCATTCAGGAAAGAATGTAGATTCTGGGCATTTGACACACGCGAACATGCTACATACAGCTGACCATGAGAGAAGCATGGTTTTTCTAAGTTGACCCCCACTACCTGTAACGTTTGCCCTTGCGCTTTATTAATTGTCATTGCAAAACTGAGCTTAATAGGAACTGCAACCTTTTGAATTGAAAAGGAAGATCTGTGGGAATTATAGGATCCGTGGTATAACAATATTTTCACCTTTTCCTACGCCTGTCAAAATTGTAGCACTGATTATGTTCCGTCCAAGATGTGTCACACGCAGCCTTGTCCGTTACATAACCGAGGAGCATCTAAATTTCGCATTAGCATAACTGGGACGCCTAATTTTAATTGAAGCTTATGTGAGGCACACCTGACAACTCTAGAGAATTTAGAAACTCTACGGATATGAAGTGCTCTGTTCTGTGTCCATAACTGTGTCTACTGACAAATACTCTGTTATTTCTCCTGCTACTTCGCTTAATATATCTGAATTTATTTTGATAACGCTCTCATTTTTGGTGCAAGAATCGCCCTTTCACATAACCATTTGTCTTCATGCATGTTGTTCGTTAAATCTGAATAAACGCTCGCAATTAATTCGGAATGACTCTGTACTAAATTACAAAATCTCTCGTCAATTTAACGCAGCCTCAGCATCCGTTTCCAACCGCCCATCGCCAATTTTTAATAGTGTATCAGCATAGTTTCCAGCATTGATATCATTATACAAATGCACTCTCATATTCGTAGTTAAACTGAATTTTGTCACCTTGTTCCATAAAATAGACGACTTGAGGCAAGCTTTAATTTCATCTGCAGGTGTACCCTTTTGAATGACAGGTAAAGTTTAGCGAAAGTCACCAGCCAGTAAAACCACCATTCCTCCATTACATCGGTATTGCTGCGCAAACCCTGGAGCGTTCGATTTAGTGCTTCTACAGCTTTTTTATGCGACATTGTACTTTCGTCCCACACTAAAAGTTTGTATTATCGTAGCATTATACCTCGTGCACTATTTTTGCTAAAGTTGCAGATCGGCGATTCTTCCTGGGCTAGATTTAGAGGGAGTTTTAAAACAGAATGTGTAGTGCGGCCCCGCTTAGCAGCGTGGCGGCTATACCGGAAGAAGCTACGGCCACAGGAATGTTTTATCTTTCCGTACTTGCGTTAATAATAAATTTAACAAAAATGTCTTCCCAGTTTCTCCAGGGCATCTAAAAGAAAAGCACCATTTCCAGATTCAATTTGTCCTAATACTTTGTCAAAACTCGGTTTTGTTCGGGAAGCAAGCGGGTACAAATTCGGCTACTTGCTGCTGCAAAGCGTATCGTAGTTTGTTTCACGTATAAATTCATCACTTAGTGCATTCGGTTGTTCGCTGAGGGCTTATCATTCCAAAGTCGCTTATTTTTTTGCCTAACAATGCCATTACTTTATCTTCAATTTTTCCAAGTGCTTCATTATAAATGTGTTCATTTTATGTCATGTTCGCGTGTGTCTGCTGTAACCTTCGCAAAATATCTTCCGCCATGTACTCTTTATATTTGTCCCACAATTTATGTGCATTAGATAGCCTGCAAGATGATATGAGAGTTGCATAAAGATCCCTAATTTTGGCTGGTGACTGGCACTGCACAGCTTCCTCCATGGTTTCATCCCAGTGATTATCGTTTTCTAAAGATGCAGAGCTTCACATGCTTCTATAAGTTGCGCATTCCTGACCGTTGACAGTTTTAAGGTCTTTATATCCTGTAGGACCCCGAACATGGTGCAGCAGCAATCGTAAACAGAAACATTCAAAATTAGTTACATGGACGGTATACACACGACCAAGGGCATCTGATGACTTTACACGGGCCAATTTGCAACAGGCGCCTTGAATACGGCGTTTCACCTTCCTAGATGTGTTCCAAGTATAATAGCGGGGACTTCAGAATATAGCAATTTTTGCAAAGGGTCGGTTTGACAAAGTTGAAAGAAGGCTGTTAGTGTAGTTTTTGCGGTGATGCAATTCTTTCTGGAAATTTCTTTCGGTGAAAATACACGCTCCATTTTCAAAGTGCACAGCAAGGTGAGTAACTGTTGTGCCTTTCGTAAAGGAAGCCAAGGAGACGCCACGCTGCCTCGTTACTGCTGACATAACGCCCTGCTTGAAAGGTCTGTACTTCATTAACGGATTTGCCTCACCTTCACTCCGAGATTAAATATTGCTTGGTCGCTTCCTTTATTTATGTACTTACAGATATACTTGATTGCGTGACAGAGCTACATGCTTCTACATTCATTTTACATAGAATGGGTGAATACGGGACAATCCAGCTGTTATCTAAGGTTTCGAACGCTCCAGAGCGAGATTTGATTGTAACTTTCCTGCCACCATCTTCGGGAGCTCTGCGTCTGTATAAAGGGTAGCCATTGTCATTGTGCACTGTTTCTTTTAATAGCTGTTTAGGGATTTCTTTGTACATTTTCCCTCTTTCATACATGGCGATATTGAATTTCGTGCCCATGGACCGTGAATCATATTTCGGACGATGGTATCATAAATTATTTATCTTGCTCAGGATCCGAATCTGCGCTTATTATGTCGTCTATTTGGCTGGCCGCAACTTCTTTAAGCCATATTCGAATGTGGGCATGCGGTAATCTCTTTTGCCATTCAATTGAATACATGAAGCACTGCACCTCTCCGAAAATTTTCCTTGTTAATTACATACATTAATTTTGTACTTTTAATCTAAATACTCTAGCAACTAAATTGTGTCTGTCAGTATTTTTTTGCCCGGCATTAGCTCCTCGGTTATTTCTTTCCATGTGGGATTGCAAGTAAAAGTAACAAAAGATCAGGTCTTCCGTAAGTTCGTACATAGGCGAATGCGTCTTGTGTGTACTCATGTAGGTAAGGGACTGTTAACGAATGATGAGGGCAGAATTACCATTTTACCTAAATCTCTGGGGTTTACATTGGCGTCGCTAGAAACTGCATCTTGTAAATGTATATGATTCTCAACGCAGCTTTTTGATTTAAAGATATAACGGAGACGTTCACTCTACCTTCACATACATGTCTACCAAATATTGATGAAATAATTGTCTACACCGGCTAAGAGGTTAAAATCATTTTCTCGCAACATCATATGATACGCATAAAATCCATACATGATATTTTTTGTTCGGAGTAGGCCTTTGTGACCGGGTTAATGAGTGGAATTTGAAAATGATAACCCTCTTGTCCTTTGCAATAAATCAATAGGTATTGCTGAGCGTCATAAAACTTGTGTATCGGCTACCCGTTGCAACGTATCATTACGTGCTCGCAATACAATGTCTCGTGAAGAAAATTGATCACCACTAATTACGGCTGCTATTTCGTTTATCAAAGGTGCATTGTAGTGCCTTTCATGCTCTCCTCGAGGTCCGATCTGCGGAATGACTTTATAATCCTCCTCAGGTAGGTTTTCAAAGCAGTTTTAAATGTTTTGACTAAAATGTTACGTTCATGCAAGAATCTTTGAATTTTGAACACTGTGTCTCTCTCAATTCCCTGGATAAATTGGCAGCGACGGTCTACCTCAATTTCTTCGTCACCCATAAAATATACTTTAAAAATTTATGCTGTTCGTTTTCAGCTGGAAAAGTGAGTTCTATGGTAAATTTCCTTGCATCGTAAATGTAGCGAAAATCCCGGCATTATTATTTCCGGTCAACTCGAAGGATGTCATTTGAAAGCATGAGTTATATTTCCGGATCCTGTTTAAAAAGCGCCGTGTTTCATTAGCATCATATAAAAGAGAATTTTCAAAGGTGCTCTGATTCCCGTAACGGAAGAGACATTGCCATTGAACAGCATGCCTGCGTTCTCATCTTTCGATTTTAAAGCGCTGCATAATCGACACGCCTTGTCCATCAGTCCGATAACAACTAACCTGTGATTTTTATAATTAATCAACGGATCATAATTGAATGCTGCGTCATTAAAAACCGACCAATTGTTTCTTTGAAAATTTTGTCGACGTTCAGCTTGGAGCTGTGCATTTGCATCTCTTCGCGCCTGTGTCTGTTCTGGTGTTTCAGATGCCCTTATAGTAGATTGACGTTCAGCTTGCTCAATGAGTCTGTGTTGAGTTTCATCAGATGTTTCCGCGGCTCTTAAGGCGGCCTGACGTTCCGCTTGTTCGAATAACCTTTGCTGACTTTGAGCAGCTCTTAAAGCAGCCTGACGCTCTGTCTGTTCAAGACGCCTTTGCTGACGTTGAGAAGGTGTCTCAGATGCTCTAAAAGTAGCCTGACGCTCTGCTTGTTCTTGCCTCTTCAGTTCAGCATCTTCTAAAGATTCTAGCGATCGAGCTAATCTTTTCGCTTGTCTTTGAGAAGATACTTTGAAAGGCTGGACTTACGTTTGCGAGGCATTATGAAGAAGAAAACCTATTTATAAAAACGTTAAAATACCTAAAAGAATTAAATTTTCTTTTAAATATTTTTTAAAGCAAACTAAAATATCTAAAAGGAATAAATATTCCTTTTAAATATTTTTAAATCAAAACAACAAAACAATTCAAGACACAACACGAATCTGAAAACGATAGCAAAAAAAATCGAATCAACTTAAACCAAATCACAAAACAAATCGCAGAAAACCGAAATCGAAAGTAGTCAATATAAATATAACCAACGAAAAAGAAGAAGTGTATATACCGTATACACTATCTATACTATTAATTCCTTTGAAATATCCTTTGAAATATTGTTAAACAACCTAAAACAACGAAAACCAATTCACGATTCTAAATAAACAAAATCCAAAATCAAAGCCAGAGTCTAAATATGTATAAAGGAATACCAACCAAATCAACAAACCGATCCAAGAAAATACACAAATCCAAAATGAAAGCCAATATAAATCCATTCATCCTTAACCAAATCACAAAGCAAATAACAAACAACCGAAATCGAAAGCAGGTAGTCGAATAAGCTACGAAATAGAAACAATTTAAGGGTATAGGTACTGTATGCACTATAAGTTGACGCGCGGCTCAACGGCGGGAGTTAGTACATGTCAGGAAACATTTCGTTACCGCGTTTAAAAACCTAGTAACGACATCTAGCGGAATCAATTTAAACTATGTATACGTTAGTTAATAAGAACTCTCAAAATATTTTTCTTATAATTTTGCACAATTTTTCTTATTGTAATACCGATTCATTCATAACACATATAAGAACTGTATTCATTTCCGTTCAATAAATATTACGAAGGCTTATTAATAAGGCTTACTAAGAACTGTTTCTACCATTGTTAAGTAATAGTTAGGGTGAAAGCGTGACAGGTGGTGATAGTATTTCTGATCCATACTTATAATCACGCCTGTAACCCTTGCGGGGTAGGCAGAGCATCAACGGATTACTTAATATCGTCTGCGAGGTTATCGCTCATTCTGTGAATTACGATGCACAAAACGTTTGAAGAAAATCAGCTGGTGAATTTTATGTTTTTATCGCTCTCTTCCCGGTCCTGCGTAAAATACAGATCCATACATTTTTCATCTTAATTTTGGTAAAAGACATAATAATCCAGATATTCTGACCTTCTGTGTTCGTCCATCGTACCGTCGTCCGTCTTGTAGAATCACGGAGCGCCACCTAGCTGAATTTAATTTTGCAACAAAACTGTAAAAAGAGTTATTATGATATAAATGAACACATGGTTGATAATAACCCGCTGGGAATGAGACAATTATTCTATTCTATTCTACTCATATTATAATCATTTCAGGAATCGAAATATGTTTTATCTTCTTTATTTTATATATCTCATATTCCACTAAAATCAAAAAAGTGTATGCGCCAAGTTTGGTTCAAACAACGTTTCGCCGAAAGAAGAGTTAAAATCTGAACAAGTGCCAAGAACCATAGCAGTTCCCAAAATCATCTTTTAAATCAATTGAAGAACGTTGTACATTCGTGTAAATATGATTCACTACCGGATCTCTGTCGGATTACCGTCCCGTCGGACTATGAGAAAGAGAGAATATAGAGTGCACCTGTACTTGCATATACATTCGTGCACTATAATCCTGTCTTGCGCAGATGGCTAGGCCCGTTGAGACTGGCCATCGTGACCGATAGTTGGTCTGGACATTATTACTACTTATTTAAATTTATTCAATATGATAGGTTTCCAATTTGTTGTTGTTAAAAACATTAGCTTTATTTACGATTTAATATCTAGCGTTAAAATATTAACATTAGAGATTAAATTATAAGGAATGTGTTTTTTTTTTATCACTATGTCCCTGATAATGTACATCTTTAGATAGATAGATAGAAAATTCTTTATTGCACTCAAAGAAATAATGATTTGGTACAAAGGCGAACTTAATGCCGAAAAGGCATTCTCTGCCACTAACCTTGATAGTGTGGTGAGAGCTATGGGTAGAGCTGCAACAGAAAAAACTAACTTATTTTCACATATTATTCAAAACATTTCATATAATATAAATATGTGACTTCATACATATACACATATATACATATACATACATATATAAAAATGTATATATACATATAAACAAAAATACATACTATACCAATAAAATGCATACAATCTAGTATAGGAAATTATAATATTATATAAACCAATAACATTAATCGAGTAATTTTAAATCTTTCAAAGTACTTTCGCAACCATGATGATTTATCAAGTATATTATATATACCTATTTCATGGATCGTCTGAGATATTGAATCGCATAAGAGAAGCATTATTACAAAATTTATGATATCTTGTTGAGTTATGACATCACTATTATTAAAATTTTTAAATTAATTAGATAATGATAATTAATTCTATTTTTAATTTTATATTTGTATAGATGACATTCTATTTGTCAGTTTTTTTTTTTCTCTCAATATAGACGTAAAGGCGCCATTAGGAATGTGTTAAATGTAATAGGTCTCATTACACGATTTTTTCACTACCTAACATATTGTGAATATTTTATAAACCTACACCGAGGATTATTATATTTATTATAACATGCTTAACTTAACTATTTTACTTTTATTAGCTAGAACGGAAATAAATATATTTGTACACCTCACTGTGGTGGAATACACCATACCTACTGTAAATTTTACTAACACTTAACTCACTGTATTCACAAATTAATAAATGAATTTGAATTAAATATCGTCTTACCCTACCAAATGACACACATCCATCCATCTATTACAGCCTATAAAGTCCACTGCTGAACATGGATTACAGGGAGATTTTGCCATAGTTACCACGCTTGGCAAGCGGTTGCAACTGCAGTTTTTATTATTTTGAGTTGTATTCAGAAAGATCCTGCTGCCCATGACCTGTTTCATTTTCCCTTTGTACCATATGGGGTACCCTCGGGACTATATTGGGTAGTGGATATTCTTACACCGCCACTACACGGTTATTGATACACGTGCGCACGCTAAAAAATGAAGTTGCTATTTTCATGACCTTGAAATATTATATTCTTCAGACATGAAGTTTTCCTCGCGATTTTTTCCTTCACTGCCGAATATGTGGTAAATCACTACTAAAATTACAAATAAAAATTTAATTTGTGCCGGTTTTGCTTGAGCACACAGCTATTACAGCTTTCAAATCATTTTTAAAGAATAAGTTTGACAAACAAGTACACAGTCCACCTGATGGCAAGTGGATGTTGTGGCCCATATACACCTACATCTATCTTCAATTAAGAAGCAAAATGCAGATGCGTTGTCACTCTTAAAGACTAATATGGCATGCCTCATTTAGTAACGAACACAGCAGTATTGCTGCTATTTTGCTAGTGTTCTGTGTGAGCGTGGTCTTTCCTGGTTTAGCAGACCCATTCGTGCTCAAATTATGTAGCTGCAGCGTGCTCTACCACGTTAGAAAATTATACAAAATTAAATTAACTATCGCCATTAAATTAATCGTTTCATGTAAATATAGAAAATAAAAACATAAATTATATAGGAATACAAATGACGGACTTATCGCTTAGAAGAGATCTCTACCAAATAACCACATTGTAGAGGAAATGACCTGTGAGAAATATGTCATGCAAGAATCATTGTAAACATTGTAAATTATTGTCGACACAAAAGATACGCTTAGTAAAGTTAAATTACTAAAGTTCTTATCAAAAATATCATTCTCTCACCCACAAAGCGTAGACCAATACAAAAGATCTCGCTAACTGATCGCTAACTGACCGCAACTTTTCTCCAACAAAAGACTTAATACCTATTTTCCTTTCTTGTGGTATTAAATGTAAGTTAGATATTTTCAATTGAAAAACTATCTATACTGTCTATATACATTTCCACAAAATCCAACTAACGTTTAAAATTACCGCAGAAGTTTTAAATTATAGTTACTTGTTAGTTTAATAGTTTTAGGTTATTGTACACCTCTAGAAGAATACAGAACTTGAGCAGCTTTAAAATCAGTTAATAGTATAGTTGTAGCACGAATGGTCGGCTCGACTGGGGAAGGACCATTCTCACAGAATAATTAAAGGTAAACAGCTTAATGCTGCTGTGTTTCGTATGGTGAGTGTAGAGAACCGACCCTTTTACTGAAAAAGAGGCATTCTATCTTAGTCCTCACGGCTGACAACGCATCTGCATTTAAATTCGCAAACGAAGATAGATGTAGATGTCTATATGCCACAGCAACCACTTACCATCAGGTGGACTGTGTGCTCGTTTGTCACCTTATTCTATAAAAAAAATCTATACAGCTCAACCAAATGATAATACTATATAATTACCTGTATAATTATCAGTTTATATTATTATAGAAGCACTGATTATTGTAACATAGCTGTTTTTAAATAGAATAGAATAAAAAAACTAGATTATATATTATATGTATATTAAAATGTTCCGAAAGAACATATAAAATATAAAATGTCTATATTGTCTAATATATATGGATGTTTATTTCAATAATATTAATACTTATAATCTTTTATACTCCTATATCCTGTCCTGCGCCGATGGCTAGTCTCCGTTATTGGCTGCCATGACTGAAATTCGGTCTGAGGACATTATTATTGTTATTATTATTACTTTTTATACACATCACAATGTCATCGTCAAATTTCACCGGAATTATTTGTTTCTCAGCACTAAATCGACTTACATGATTCATGATGATCAGACGTTTATTGTTAAAAATTCAAGAAATATACAGTGTGAATACAGTATGGTTTTACGAAAGAGAGTGGCGACAAAACTCGTAATTAAATGTGAGAAAATTATATAATACATATATGTCTGTTACTAATGCGGGATACTTTCCGTAGTTGCCACGCTTGGCAGGAGGGTTGGCAACCGCAGGAAGATGTTGCTGCATATCTCCTGGCTTAGTTTTCTACGCCCTTAAAAGACCAACGGCATGTTGCCAGTGACGACATAATATTGACTTGAGACGTGGTCCTTACTGCTGACCGTATAAACTTAAGGGCTCAACGAGCTATAGGAGGCTTAGAGTTTATATCCGTGATAGAATCCGCAACGATGATATCTGCAGAAGAACTAGAGGTAAAACCAGAGAACCAGTAAGCTGAAGTGGCAATAGGCGGCCATATAGCTCGACAAACTGACAACCGATGGAGAAGAACCACTAGAGGTCGGAGGAGAGGTATCTAAGCAGCGACTAATTGAAACTGATACAGAAGATGGGCAGCAGAATCTTGCTGATAACCACTTAAAGTAATAAATAACTGCAGTTGTCAACCTGCATACCATACGTGGCAACTATGAAACGTAAATTGCCATAGGGGAAAATAAAATGCTTTATAAGACAATTTACGGGGAAGTTTGTTCAGCAGTAGACTTTGATGAAGGCAGGCTAGGTCTGTAATGTATTACAGGATCCTAAGTAGGTTCATCCAACTACCTTCTCTGCTGAGAAGGATGTTTTCTTAACAACTCAGTCTGCTCCGTGACAATGGAAGCTCCAAAGCACTCGAAACGATGAGAATTAAAATAAGCTAAATTAAACACTACTAAATATTGTAATACGTAAAATTATTCCAATATAAAACGTTGCACTGAAAGTTTTTATTTAATTTGTAGTTTATTAGAATATTCTTGCATTTCTGTAAATATAACAGATTATCCATCCATCCATCCATTACAGCATATATGAGTCCACTGCTGAACATAGGCGTCCTACATATATTGCCTCATAAGGAGATTATTTTTACATTAAACGAGCATGCGGCACATCTTATTTTATTTTTATAGGATAGGCTGACAAGCGAGCAGACAGTCCACCTGATGGTAAGTGGTTGCTGTGACCCACAGACATCTACATCTACCCTCAATAAAGAATGAAAATGAAAACGTTGTCACCCGTGAGGACTAAGATGGAATGCCCTTTCCAGTAAAGGGTCTCCGGTTCTCTACACCACCATACGAAACACAGCAGCGTTAAGCTGCTATTTTACGCTGGTTCTGTGAGAGCGTGGTCCTTCCCGGTCGAGCCGTCCCATTCGTGCTACAACTATACTACTAATATAGCTGCAGCATGCTCTACCAATATAAATTACCACTCTTATGGTAAACGACCGTCGACCGCCGCCCATGAACAACTGCAACACCAGAGTAATTGTGGTGCGTTGCAGGCCTTTATTTGATTTTGCTATGTTGCCACGCATGGCGCGGGTTGGCAACCGTAGTTTTACTATCTTGAGCTGTTATCACGACGATGCTGCTGCACATCCCGTTTTCAGTTTCCTCTGTCGCCTCTACGACACCCACGAGACAATATGGGGTAGCGGACATTTCTACACCGCGACTACAAGGTAATATGTTACATGATACAGAAATAGCCTAATCGTCCATTTTTGTATTCATAATTGTACTTAAAATTGTATTTTTAGTACAATTATGAATCCAACTAAGTTCAAAATGCTTGTTCTACGAGTGGTTCACGACTGCAGTCGAATGGCGGAGTTGAACTTACAACTCTTTAGTTTTGCAGTCCGTATCTTTAACCATTAGGCTATAATAATGTCCTCCAGACCGAATTTTGGCCACGGCAGCTAATTTCCGGATCATCCGCAGGACTAGATTATAGTGCCCGTGTATGCGCAAGCGCAGGTGCACTCGCTATTCCCTAACTCTCATAGTCGGATGAGACGGAATACCAACACAACCGGAGAGAGATCAGGCACATGATCAACGGCTTTACGTGCTTTCCGAGGCGCGGGGGTGGAACGCCGCCAACTTCCTGACTCCTGGCTGCTAATGAGGATTTCTTGAGTTAGAAAACCAATAACTTTCTTTGAGCCGACTCGATTCGAACCTGGGACCTTATGACCAGCAACCGCGTTTACGATCACTAGACCAAGGAGACAGTGAAAAATATTGACGAAAATATTGACTATTGAATAATTAAATATAATTACATATTGTCATTTAAAATATTAACATAGATATAATAAGATTTTTTTATAGGATAAGCGAGCACACAGGCCAACTGATGGTAAGTGGTTGCTGTGGCCCATAGACATCTACATCTATATTCGTTTGCGAATAAAATGCTGATGCGTTGTCAGCCGTGACTAAGATGGAATGCCTCTTTTCCAGTAAAAAGGTCCTGATTCTCTATACTCACTAAAGAAAACACAGCAGCTTAATGAGCGTGGTCTTTCCCAGTCGAGCTGACACATTCGTGCTACAAATATACTATTAATATAACTGTAGAATAAAGATATCTATAAGTTTTAATTAAACTCGGTTTGCTAAAGTTTGTGATAAGAGAAACGAACGACGGGCTACTGTGCCGCTATAAATACTGGAAATGCAATAAAAATCTAAGCACGTTGTTTCGCGTTCAGATTTAAATTGGAGAGGTTTAATCAAACCCATTCTAATTGGAAAACTTCGCAACCACCATTCATTTCGACTCTTTGTAGAAGCAATTGGTTCGAATTCACTGGGATTTTAAGCTAAATAAGCAAACATGTTGACTTATAAGTATATATATTTTTATGTATATATATATATATATATATATATATATATATATATATATATATATATATATATATAAATAGACACACTACCCGTGCGTAATTTCATCAATCCATTTCGTCCCGTTGGAGTCTTAAGAGGCGACGGTGAGAAATGCAAAAATAAATCTTATGGCTTCCGATAGATGGCGGTGTAACCATACCATACAAAGTTATCAATCGTTTATTAATTTATTACAGCCTTTCTAAGTCTACACTAAATATAGGCCTCCTCATACATTGGCTCATAAGGAAGATATTTGTCATAGTTAGCACGCTTGATAGTCGCGTTGGCAATCATAATGTTTTATTTTCTAGTTTTTTATGAGAAAGAACCCTGCTGGCTGTCTCCTGGCTTATTTCCCTCTGTCACCTCTTACGACACCCACTTGTTATTGGTTAGTGGACATACACAACCATTATACGGTAAAACTTACCATACAAGGCTTATAACACAGACTGTAAGGCATTCCCAAATTCCGTGAAATTACTAAGAGGAGAGAAGAATTTTTGGTTGTCGTTAGAGGTGCGACAGTCTCAACTGGCGTCTACGTGCTACAGTAGACGCCGGTTGAGACTGTCCCTACGTAGTAGTATATTTTTTTTTTACATTTATAATTTAGTATGTTATTTTTTTTGGCATTACATAAGTAATTACATTAAATAAATAACTGAACAATGTTAAATTTTAACATTTTTAAAAACATTTAACAACTTCCCTGTCCGAGAAATAGACACAATAGTTAAACAATTGAAATGTTCATATATGACTAATGGGACAGTGAAATGATTAAAGTCCTTGGAGATAAAAATTGCGCTTTGTGCTATACTGTAGTGAATGGATATTTAATGAAATGAAATCACAGTAATCCCCAGCGCCAGAAAAAGAAGCAATCGTACAATGTAAAGCGGCTTTAAACGGAAAAATATTTACAAACGAACATTGTTCACTACTGAAGCCAAAGAGAAATTTAAATTTGTTTTAACTACAAAATATCATCGTGTAAATATTTGGCCGTTCTTCTTGTAGCTACAGAAATAATGGTCAAATTTTACACTTCTTAAAATATTTTTAAAATTGGTCTCGGTATTGTGAATAATAGAGAATTAATTTCAGACTAAAGAACAAATGTTTTGACATTGAGAACTGAAATTATTCTCCATTTTACATCTAAATTTATTCTGGGCAGTATCACCATCAGATGAGTATCTAGTCAATTTCTAGCCTAAAAATATTTTAAGAAGACTTTTGTAAAAGAGACACCTTAACTTCCCGTAGATGTCGTAAAAGGCGAACCTGCCAAACGGTTATTCCAATCAGGCAATCTTTGGGGAAGGCCTATGTTCAGAAGTGAATTTTAAATAGGCCGTAATAAATGCATGAATGAACAAGTCCAAAGGTTATAACAGTAAATAAAAAACCCGACTGCGTATAAAAGTTTAGTAAAAAGAGAAAAGCTTTACCCTATGTCACTTCTACATCTAAGATGTTAACGATATCCTATATGTTAAGATTCATCAAGCCATTTCAACTATAGAACGCAAAAATAGGCATACATTCATATATTCATACAGTCGAAAACATTACTCCTTCGGATAGTCAGGTAAAATGAGACGCAAATAATTTATATGTAAATGAAAACGTTTATTAACATTGCATTGGTATAAGTATAATTTTCGGGTGTTTGAGTTAATTTTAGCGTTGCATTTGGTTCCGTTAGGACTGCTTAATTTTGATTATATTATGTATGTATATCGCAAGTTATTGAAGTTGGCGTGTCAGTAATTGCCTTTAGAGCTAACCTCTTGCTACACGCTCAGTAATGTATTATTTTTTTTTATAGAATTAGGGTGACGAACGAGGACACAGTCCACCTGATGGTAAGACAATAGACACTACATTTATCCTCAATTAAAAATCAAAATGCAGATACGTTGTCACTCCTGAGGATTAAGGTTGAATGCTACGTTTCCAATAAAAGCGATCCCCGGTTATTTAAACTCACCATACGAAACACCAGTATTAAGCTGCTAATCATAAACTGCAGCGTGGCTCTACCACATACAAAATATTAATCACTTTTTTGTCATTTATTAGCCAATCATTAGTCCAATACTGATTTTGGTTTTATAATTACCTAAAAGGATTAGGTTACCTTTTGGTAATTACAATTAATTAATTGACGGAATTAACATTACTATTCCAATTAAAAATTCCACTCTAATATAGTAAGGTGTTATTAAACAGATGACATTTGTGTACACCGCGTTTCACAAGATTAAATCTGTTATGAATTAAATTCCTAGCTGAAACATCCACATAGTTTAATTAAAAGCTTTGTAGGTTTTGTATGTGCATTGATAACAGATAGAAGCGGTGACATCGTTATTGATCGTAGCGGCGTATTACAACATGGATCACGCCCGTTGGTATAATGGTCGTAAACGCGGTTGCTGATTATGAGGTCCCGGGTTCAAATCCTGGTCTACAAAATCGGTAATAATCGAGCTCAGGAAGTTGGCGGTAGCCACCCCGTGCTTCGAAAGCACGTATATCCGTTGGTCCTGCACCTGATCTCCCGTCGCGTTGGATTACCGTCCCATCGGACTATGAGAGTCAGGATAGAGAGTACACTTGTGTTTGCGCATACACCGGGCACTATAATCTCTCCTGCGCATCTGCGCGTCGCCGTGACGAAAATTCGGTCTGGAAGATATTACAACACGGGATCGTGCAGGATGGGTTACCAGATCTGGTATCTCATCACCAGGGCTCTAGTATTGGGATACCAGAGCCTGACCATAAGTAACATTTTTGGTTTGATACCAAACGAGTCAGTCTAAATAAAATACAATAATTATTCTGTTAAAAGTAGTATCAAGGGCAGATGGAAATCAGTGCAGTACGTACGTGTGTGTGTGTGTGTGTGTGTGTGTGTGTGTGTGTGTGTTTGTGTGTGTGTGTGTGTGTGTGTGCGTATGTGTGTGTGTGTGTGCGTGCGTGCGTGCGCTTGCGTGCGTTTGTGCGTGCGTGCGTGCGTGTGTGCGCGTGCGGTGCGTGCGCGCGCAGCGTGCGTGGAGTGCGTGCTTGCGTGCGTGCGCTGGGTGTGCGTGTGCGTGCGTGCGTGCAGTGTGCGTGCGTGCGTGCGTCCGTGCGCGGCGTGAGGTACGCGTGCGTGCGTGCGTTCGTGCGTGTGTGTGTGCGTGTGTGCGTGCGTGTGTGTGTGTGTGTGTGTGTGTGTGTGTGTGTGTTAAAATTTTAAGAAATCTCAAAAATAAAACTTTCCAAACAATGTTTTTTTTTGCAATAACTTTTAAACAGATGTAACGATCAATTCCAAAATCTAACCAGCTCTTAAACATGAAAAACGACGTCAATAGCTGTGAACCGCTTCAAAATCGGTTAATGCGTTGAAGAGAAATCGATGACGAAAAATTTCGAAAAAAATGTTTTTTACATAACCTATGAATTTATAGTGTAATCGTTTTTTTATAATAGATTTTATTATTCTTCTTAAAATACCTCGTCGATTTCCACCAATTACATCAAAATCGGTTGACCCGTTCGAAAGTTATCGTTGTCAAAAAAAAATCAAAAAAGTGTTTTTTTTTAATAACTCGCAATTTCTGCTGACGTTTTTGTTGTAATAGTTCGTAAAATATTTATCGAGCGTTTAGAGATCGAACATAGCGGGAAGTTCCAGGGATAGCCTGCAGGGTCAAATGTATTTTTAATAGATTAAGAGATACAAATGAGCACACAGTCCACCGGATGATAAGTGAATTGTATGGCCCATAGACATCCACATCTATCCTCGATTGAGAGTTTAAATGCAAATGCGTTGCCAGACCTGAGTTTCTAGTAAAAAGGGTTTTCGGTTATTTATACTCACCATACAAATCACAGCAGCATTAAGCTTCTATTTTACACTGGTATTCTATAAAGCGTGGTCGCACCTTTCTAAAGCTGCTCCATTTGGGCTATAATTATACTATAGCTGCAACGTGGCCGCAACATCCGATCGCGTGCATTGAATATCTTATAAATTTAAATTTATGAAATACCTTATAAATTTGAATTTTATCTTATGAACTTTATCTTATAAATTTAAATTTATAAAATATCAAAAGTATAAGAACAATTCCTTTTAATATTCGATTCAAAATAACAAGCGTTAAAGTTTTGTGCGTCACAGAGACACTTTCTTAAACTCACTCAAACTGTCGTCCAGAAGGAAAATTAATCCTAGACACCACTAAGGTAAGGTTAGGTGTTTATTTAGAAGCCCAAGCATAAAGGGTCTGAACAACTTAAGACTAAAAATTTATTAAAGTGTCCTCTACTTTGTTTGTCCACCCGTTTTACAATCCACCATATTATGGCATACAGCAAAATAAACATATAGATATATTAATTTTGTCGATCCAATTTTGGAAAATAAAAAAAATATTTAAATAATCTTGTTTTTAATATTTTAATTAACGTTTGCACGTTAATAAAAAGCCGGTCTAATAGTATATTCATTTTTGAGAAATAGTAATAATATGTCCTCCAGACTAAATTTCAGTTACGGCGACAGTCTGAACGGAGACGCCATCTATTCAGGACAGGGTTATAGTGTCGGAGTGTACGCGCAAGCAGGTACACCCTCTATTCCCTCACTCTCATAATCCGATAGGAAGGTAATCCAACAGAACCGAAGAGATATCAGACGCAGGAGCAACGGCTTTTACGTGTTTTCCGAGGCACGGGGATGAAAAACCGCCAATTTCCTGACTCCGGACTGCTACTGAGAATTTTTTAATTGAGAAAAATCCATAAGCTGATTTTATCCAGACCCAGGGCTAGAACCCGGGACCTCATATATGTAGGCATTTTTGATGTTTTCAAGAGTGACAAGTGAGCACACAGTTGACCAACGTAGAGACCGCTAGAGACGGGTTTTTTTTTCTTCTCTCCTTGTTTTCCCCCAGACTCAAGGGCCATAGCGAAGTGTAAAAAGGTCGCCTGATGATGACTTTGTTAAACGACGACTGTTACATGAAGTAAATTTGTGAAATCTGTTTAAATTGACAAATTTATTAAATCAAGGAATAAATTATATTGGGACTGCACAATTAATGTCCTTTTGAGTTTGCGTGAGTTTAGGTAGGTTAAAGTAGCGCTGGTAACCCATGGTAAACGCAGGGCGACTCTGGCCCAAGGTGGCCACCTGAGTACTTGGATGTGTTAGTGGGCTGCGGCGAAGAGAGTCCTGTCTCTATATCGCCCAGCCGAGGTGGAGTAGCAAAGAAAGAGGATTGTTAGTATGGCGATGTGCCACCGGCTATCCTCCGCTACTGGCGGGCCACCACTGGGTGCCTGAGTGCTCATTTTTCCTGGCTCCATGGCCCAAATATCGAGCTCGGGAGTCCGTACAGGTGAGTAAGAGGCAGCGGCAGCGCCTTGTGTTCATGGTGCGCCTTATCTGAGAAGGTGAAAGAGGAAATCAACGGAGAGGGTCCTCGCTGGTGGGACCGCTGATGTGTTTGAAAGCGTTTCCGTGGCCTTGCCAATGTGGCGAAGGTGGAACACCATGGGTTTTAGTAGTTGCGAGTCCAACATAATCCGTTCTTGCCCCGAGAAGGTAGATATGCATTTTCATTTGAAACCGGAACAAAATCGTTCTGTAGTTACGAATAAAAACATAAATAGACCAACGCAGCGTCGATCTTGGTTTTATATGAGGTAAAAGCTTGTGTCTAAGGCCTAGTATTAATTGATACATTTATTTATGTTCGCGACGGTGAAAGTATTTGGAAACAAAGTGATTGAAAACAATATTAAAAGTATTTGTGACAAACCTAGGTGAAAAAAAGCAGTATAATTTTACAACATGTTTACAACCTTAGTATTATAGTAAGAGCATCGTTTGGTAATAGCTAAGAAAATAACTCTTATTTGTACTAACAAAAGTCGACCAATCAAAGCGCGACACGTATATAACATTCTAGAAATTATTAATTAACTGCGTAATATTTAGTCCCGAAAATGATGGCAATAATTTTTATGCTCTAGAAGAATTGTAAACATGGTATTGAATTAGATTAAGGTTTATAGATTAAGGAAATAAAAGAATATTTAGCGTAACGAAACTTATTTCCTACTAGCTGTTACCCGCGGCTTCGCCCGCATGGTCACTGGGAAATGAACTATCCATTGCTTTTTGAATTGAAAGAAAGCTGAGTTTTATAGATTTGTCAGAGATGCAGCCATTAAAAGGAAACTGAGCAAAATTGATTCGTCAGTCTATTTAAATGTTTTGAAACGCAGTGTATAGGGAAGCATGAAAATAGCCTGTTTATTCCAAATGGAAATGGGATATTTTTTAATTAAAGGAAACTGAGCATAATTATCCGTCAGGGATGCAGACTTTGAAAAGAAACTGAGCTAAATTGATTCGCCAGAGATGCAGTTTTCAATTGAAAGGAAACAGAGCCAATAAAAGATACGTCAGAGATGCAGCCTTGAGTTGAAAGGAAACTAATAATAAATAATAATAAATGTTTTATTGACATATAGACTTAACAAATGTAAGCAAGAAAGTGAGTTATACATCTAAACAATGTTCAAGATAAGATAAACAATATTTTTTGTTGGACCCCAAACTAGGATAATCCTGTATCTTGGGGTCCGGGAGCGCAAGTTATCTAAAGAATTGTACACAGTCTAACGAAAAGAATAACAAATTTTCCTAGTGTAGTAATTTACTTGAATGTGTGTGTGTGTGTGTGTGTGTGTGTGTGTGTGTGTGTGTGTATGTTTATGTTTGTTTGTTTGTTTGTGTGTTTGTATGTGCGCTTCTAGTATGTTTGACTAGATCTTCAGTTTCCTCATATGTTAACGTCATTAGCCAGTTTCTAATATGGTGACAGACCTGTGAGGTGTTGAGTTCTCTGATGTTATGGTATCGAGATATTTTGTTATAAGTGGATGTAGAAAACGGTAGGTGACTAGCAAAAGACGTTTTAATGTTAGAGACGGGATTTTGTATACCTTTTTTAAAAAGATGTAGTTAGGTAGGTTTGGAGCGTTTTATGACATCTCCTTATTACTTTAGGATGAACAATTGGCGAACAGATAGTACACGAGACAAATTATA
This sequence comes from Parnassius orleans, assembly GCA_029286625.1. NCBI lineage: Eukaryota > Metazoa > Arthropoda > Insecta > Lepidoptera > Papilionidae > Parnassius > Parnassius orleans. The sequence goes on from JAGSMP010000581.1 coordinate 162,278, forward strand.
GACTCTCTGGTGGGGAATCAATTGGTTTTTTACATGACCTAAGCAAAGCTCGTTGCGATCTTTCTATTTTAACATGTGAGTTTTGCAGCACCTCCCATGCCGTATACAGTATTGCACAATGGACAAGTACATTGCATAGTATAACATTTTGAGAATATTTATTTCAGCACTGTTACGTATTAGTTTGAAAACATAAATTAGTTTTCGAACTCGAGCAGCCAAATTGGTAATATGGGGACTGAACGATAGATTATGGTCAACCACTACTCCCAAATATTTTATTGCGTCCGCTGCACCTAGTATTGTTTACAATTGCACGTTGGGAATGTATAAGATAGGACACCAAAGGAGAATTTGGTGTTGTGCATCTATGAACCTTTAAATTGACGAAAGAAGAAGGTCTAGAAGCCCGAGTTCTATGAACGCTACGTATTTAGACTTAGCGGTATTCAAGGTGAGGAGGTTTTTGTCCAGCCATTGAGCTATACGAGCAAGACCATGTTCAGCCAATTTATATACTTCTTTCCACCTGTGATCATGAAAAAGCACTACTGTGTCATCTGCGTAACAAATCAGTTCCGCATTATTGATATTTAAAATTAGGATATCATCCATGTAGATAGCGAACAGGGTCGGTCCCAAAATACTTCCCTGTGGGACGCCATACAGAACAGGAAGATTGTCACTTCTGAGATTTTGAACTTGGACGCACTGTTTCCTGTTTGCTAAGTAACTATGGAACCAATTCCAGACCGTACCCCTGATCCCCACGGCCTCCAATTTCTTCAATAGGATAGGCACAGACACGGTATCAAAGGCTTTGGCGAGGTCCAAGAAGACGCCGATACATGCTTCACCTTTATCTAAATAATCCGTGATCAACTCTGTTAGCAAAACTACAGCATCCTCCGTAGATTTACCTCGCCTAAATCCGAACTGTCTTTGAGAAAGAATATTGTGTTTCTCAATGTAATTAACAAGACGTTTGTTAACCACTTTTTCTAGTATTTTTGAGAAAATGCACAAAAGAGATATTGGTCTAAAGTTATCCGGGTTGTCTTTTGGACAAGTTTTGTGAATTGGACTGACAATAGCTAATTATCATTTTTCAGGAAAGGTCCCACTTGCTAAACTTAAATTAATAATGTGCCTCAACGGTTCTAGAATAACATTTTTAATAGTTTTTATTAATGAAGGGGTACTACTATCAAAACCGGGCGCACTATCGTTCTTAAGTGATTCAATCACTGTGGAGACTTCGGTTGTATCCGTTGGAAAGAAGTACATTGAACTCTGATGGCAAAGTTTATTATTAAATTCAGAGGCTAACGTTTCCTCTGTAATAATTATGTAAACTATTTAGAATTTTATCAGCTAATTTATTACCTATTGTGGTGAAGTGTTGGTTACATGCGTTCAATGAGTCTCGCGGGTCTCCCATAATTTTTGTGAGTTCACTGGCATCGGTATTACCTTTGCGTATCTCACAAATGTTTTTTATACATTGCCAGAGTTTTTTGGGTTCTTATTATGTTTATGTAGTTCTGCATTTTCATAGTTCGCTTTGACTCTATGTAATAAATCATTGCAGAAATTACGGTACCGTTTGTACGTTAGTTCTAACACGAGATCATTGGGGTGCTTTTTTACTTGACTATGTAGCCTGTCGCGATGACGCATGCACCTCATTAGGCCAGGAGTAATCCAAGGCCTGAGATTGAATTTTGAGCGACTAATCCTTACCCGACGAGTGTGTGCGCGTACCGACGTTTCAATCAAACTGAGATTAATAGGCCCGTCAGAGGTGCAGCATTTGGAATTGAAAAGAAACTGAGCTAAATAGGAAATTTTGAATTGAAAGGGAAGATCTGTGGGAATTCTGATTAATTGATTGTGGGAATTTTGAAAAAAAAACTAACTGAACACTATTTTAAGACGCTACTGTACACAATGTTATATGATTTTCCATTCAGGGAAAGAATGTGCAGATTCTGGGCATTTGACACACGCGAACATGCTACATACAGCTGACCATGAGAGAAGCACGGTTTTTCTAAGTTGACCCCGCTACCTGTAACGTTTGCCCTTGCGCTTTATTAATTGTCATTGCAAAACTGAGCTTAATAGGGAACTGCAACCTTTTGAATTGAAAAGGAAGATCTGTGGGAATTATAGGGATCCGTGGTATAATAATATTTTCACCTTTTCCTACGCCTGTCAAAATTGTAGCACCGATTATGTTCCGTCCAAGATGTGTCACACGCAGCCTTGTCCCGTTACATAACCGAGGAGCATCTAAATTTCGCATTAGCATAACTGGGACGCCTAATTTTAATTGAAGCTTATGTGAGGGCACACCTGACAACTCTAGAGAATTTAGAAACTCTACGGGATATGAAGTGCTCTGTTCTGTGTCCATAACTGTGTCTACTGACAAATACTCTGTAATTTCTCCTGCTACTTCACTTAATATATCTGAATTTATTTTGATAACACTCTCAGTTTTTGGTGCAAGAATCGCCCTTTCACATAACCATTTGTCTTCATGCATGTTGTTCGTTAAATCTGAATAAACGCTCGCAATTAATTCGGAATGACTCTGTACTAAATTACAAAAATCTCTCGTCAATTTAACGCAGCCCTCAGCATCCGTTTCCAACCGCCCATCGCCAATTTTTAATAGTGTATCAGCATAGATTCCAGCATTGATATCATTATACAAATGCACTCTCATATTCGTAGTTAAACTGAATTTTGTCACCTTGTTCCATAAAATAGACGACTTGAGGCAAGCTTTAATTTCATCTGCAGGTGTACCCTTTTGAATGACAGGTAAAGTTTAGCGAAAGTCACCAGCCAGTAAAACCACCATTCCTCCATTACATCGGTATTGCTGCGCAAACCCTGGAGCGTTCGATTTAGTGCTTCTACAGCTTTTTTATGCGACATTGTACTTTCGTCCCACACTAAAAGTTTGTATTATCGTAGCATTATACCTCGTGCACTATTTTTGCTAAAGTTGCAGATCGGCGATTATTCCTGGGCTAGATTTAGAGGGAATTTTAAAACAGAATGTGCAGTGCGGCCCCCGCTTAGAAACGTGGCTGCTATACCGGAGGAAGCTTTTATCTTTCCGTACTTGCGCTAATAATAAATTTAACAAAAATGTCTTCCCAGTTCCTCCAGGGCATCTAAAAAGAAAAGTGCACCATTTCCAGATTCAATTTGTCCTAATACTTTGTCAAAAACTCGTTTTTGTTCGGGAAGCAAGCGGGGTACAAATTCGGCTACTTGCTGCTGCAAAGCGTATCGTAGTTTGTTTCACGTATAAATTCATCACTTAGTGCATTTTCGGTTGTTCGCTGAGGGCTTATCATTCCAAAGTCGCTTAATTTTTTGCCTACCATTGCCATTACTTTATCTTCAAATTTTCCAAGTGCTTCATTATAAATGTGTTCATTGTATGTCATGTTCGCGTGTGTCTGCTGTAACCTTCGCAAAATATCTTCCGCCATGTACTCTTTATATTTGTCCCACAATTTATGTGCATTAGATAGCCCGCAAGATGATATGAGAGTTGCATAAAGATCCCTAATTTTGGCTGGTGACTGGCACTGCACAGCTTCCTCCATGGTTTCATCCCAGTGATTATCGTTTTCAAAAGATGCAGAGCTTCACATGCTTCTATAAATTGCGCATTCCTGACCGTTGACAGTTTTAAGGTCTTTATATCCTGTAGGACCCCGAACATGGTGCAGCAGCAATCGTAAACAGAAATATTCAAAATTAGTTACATGGACGGTATACGCACGACCAAGGGCATCTGATGACTTTACACCGGGCCAATTTGCAACAGGCGCGCCTTGAATACGGCGTTCCACTCCTTCTAGATGTGTTCCAAGTATAATAGCGGGGACTTCAGAATATAACAACTTTTGCAAAGGGTCGGTTTGACAAAGTTGAAAGAAGGCTGTTAGTGTAGTTTTGGCGGTGATGCAATTTTTCTTGGAAATTTCTTTCGGTGAAATATACACGCTCTCCATTTTCTAAGTGCACAGCAAGGTGAGTAACTGTTGGGTGCCTTTCGTGTAAAGGGAAGCCAAGGAGACGCCACGCTGCCTCGTTACTGCTGACATAACGCCCTGCTTGAAAGGTCTGTACTTCATTAACGGGATTTGCCTCACCTTCACTCCTGAGATTAAATATTGCTTGGTCGCTTCCTTTATTTATGTACTTGTGGGTTAGATGCTAGGCAAATGAAAATGACTTCACTCTTCCAAGAATGTATATATTTCACTTTATACTGGTACGGTTTAAAAATTACAAGTATGTAGCGAAACAAAAGAGATGGAAAAGAAATACCAGTAACTGGATGTATGGGAATACTCGAGGTTGAAAAGCCGAGAATAAGTTTACCGCGATTTAAAGGAACCGTTATTACGGCGGCGCGAGCGTGGGGTCTAGCTCTGAGGTCGTTTGAATGCAAACTGCCGGTTAAAAACGAAGGCGCCCGGACTGTCACGAAAGCGGCTTGAACGGGCCGAGCATTGCCGACCTCAACCGACACGAATATCGCGTCGGCGCGTACGCCGTTCACTAAACAAACAAAATATATGACAAAATTGCATGTCGCCACATCAGCCCCCGGAGACCTTTTAGGTCGATAGAAATCAGGAATCGTACTTGGCAACCGTAGCGAGACGTCCTGAATTGCGGAGGAGTTGGAAGTGCTCTTGTACCATCGTTAGTCCCATGCATCATAGGCACAGTCGCCGACGCACCAGAACTACCTGGTTCATCCGTCAGGATATAGGCCGGTTTCAACCTGTCGATAGAGACGTTAACTATTCGTTAACGTCTCTATCTAACGTTAACCAGCAACGTCAATTTTGAAATTTTTACCGCGCTCTATTACCTTATACGGACCGGCATAAGGTGGTTGTAAAGATCTCCGTACAAAGTCCTGTGGTAAAAATACATGTGAAACAGTCGATAAGTCTTTAAAAACGAAGATTTTACGCGTGCCGTGTCGAGTAACTGTTGTAGGTTGTAACTTTTCATATGTAAACGCAACCTCTCCAGAAATTAGGTGTAATCAGTCAGTCTATCAGCAGTCGGTTGAAACAAGTCGCCGGGTAACTTAAGCGGTTTTCCGTAAACTAGTTCAGCAGTAAAAGCAGACAAATCGTCCTTTCATGCACTACGAATACCCAGAAGTACAAGTGGAAGCTTCTCAGTCCAGCTCTCGTCTGCGTGGCACATAATAGCTGCCTTAAGTTGTCGATGGAAACGTTCCACTAGACCATTGGCAGCAGGATGATACGCAGTAGTTTGTATATGTCGTGAACCTGTAAGCGCTGATATCTGACTAAAAAGATGGGATTCAAACTATTTCCCCCAATCTGTGGTTACCTTTTATGGGCAACCAAAACTTAATATCCACGATGATATAAAAGCTTTTGTTACACTCCGCCTCTGATGTCCTTTAACGGCACTGCCTCCGGCCACCTGGTAAACCTATCTATAGCTGTGAGGCAGTATCGGTAACCATCAGAGACGGGAAGTGGACCTATCAAGTCAACATGAACATGAGAGAAACGGGCCGTAGGAAGCTTAAAGTCCTGGATAGGGGCGTGTACGTGTCTCGATACTTTCGATCTCTGGCATGAGATACACGAGCGCGCCCAATTCCGACAATCCTTCCTAATGCCCGGCCATACATACCTCTCAGTCACCAGTTTAATAGTGGCTCTAGCACTTGGATGACTAAGTCCATGAATGTTGTCAAAAACCATTTTACGGAATGCAGGTGTTATGAATGGTCTATGTCTGGGCCCAGATATGTCACAGAAGATTTTCGTACCACCAATACAGACCTTCTGTAACTTGAGGGACGAACCGCTTCGTAAAATATTTTGGAGTTCTGAGTCCGTATCCTGAGAAGCTGCTAAGGCAATAGGGTCTAGCGAGCGTATTATTGCATCCGTTCTTGATAACGCATCCGCGACAACATTGTCCTTCCGGTAATGTGTCGGATATCCGTTGTGAATTGGGATATAAAATCTAAATACCTAAATTGTCGCGGAGAGCAAGCGTCGCGGGACTCTAAAGGCTGAAATAATCGGCTTATGATCAGTCAGTATAAAGAACGGTTTTAATTCTATCATATGTCGAAAATATTTTACTGATTCGTAAATAGCTAAGAGTTCACGATCATATGCACTGTATTTGACTTGCGTTGATGAAAGCTTGCGCGTAAAGAATCCTAACGGCTGCCAATGACCCAGGACCTTCTGCTGCAATACTGAACCAATGGCGGAGTTGGATGCGTCAGTTACTATGGCCAACGGAGCAGACGAATCCGGATGAGCTAGAAAGGCAACATGGCGCGCCGCAAGCATTAAAAGCGCTTTCTGGGTTAGCAGTCCATTAATGTCGCTCTTGCTTCTCACCGATGGACCACTAAGTAGTGCATGGAGAAGACTGCAGCTTAGCAGCATCCTGTATAAAGCGTCTATAAAAGTTTAATGCTCCTAAAACCGCCTAAGGTCCCTGATCGTTTTAGGTAGGGAAAGTCAAGAATAGCCTTCACCTTGTCACCAACCGGTTTAGTGCCTTCAAAGAAACCAGGTAGCCAGAAATTCCACCTGCGCACGGCGAATACACACTTATTTATATTTAATAAAATACCGTATTCGTTGAAACGCGAAAATACCACGTAGATGTTCCTGGTGCTCCACCTCATTAGCGGAAGCAACTAATACGTCATCGATGTACGCAAAGCAGAACTCGAGACCCCTGAGGACCTCGTCCATGAAGCGCTGAAAGGTTTGCGCTGCATTTCTCAGGCCAAAGTTCATTAGTGGGAACTCAAAAAGTCCGAAGGGTGTCGTAATAGCTGTTTTCTCAACATCTTCTATCGCAACCGGTATCTGATGGTACGCTCGCACTAAGTCTAATCTACTGAAAATTTTACTATTAAAGAGATTGTGCGAAAAGTCAGCAATGTGGCGTACTGGATAACGATCTGGTATCGTGCGAGCATTGAGTGCACGGTAATCCCCACAGGGTCGCCAACCTTCACCTTTTTTTGGCACTAAATGGAGGAGGTGACGACCATGAGCTCTCCGACCTACGCGCTATACCCGTACGAACCATTTCTTCAAACTCCTGCTTCGCAATTTTAGGCGGTCAGGTGCTAGTCGCCTTGGTCGCGAACACACAGGTGGGCCTGGGGTCGTTCTGATATAATGCTGCGTATGGTGCTTGATTTTCGGCTCCAAAGGAGCTCCGACCGCCGCATATATCAGGATATTCTTGGGTATCCGATGGAACGGTGAATCACCTGAAATGACCTTTATGTGAGGGCACGGGCAAGCAAATGCAATCGAGGCGACTGATGTAAGCGAAGTGCAATTATCAATTAATCGCGAATTACGCACGTCAACGAGTAAGTTATAGAAGGATAGAAAGTCTACACCTATTATCGGCTTGCTCACATCAGCTATTATAAAACGCCAAGAAAATGCGCGCTTAAACCTAAATCTAAACATAAACTTAACCAACCATATGTAGCGATTACAGTATTATTTGCAGCAAAAGCTCATAATTGGTTTTATTGCGTCGCTGCATGCGCACTAAGCTCAATGGGTAAACACAAGTCAGATCCAGTGTCGATTAAAACTGCACTTTACAGCGTCAGTAACAAACAAACGCTTAGCGTTCGACTTACACTCATCAGCGGTCGCAGCGATCGACCGCCCAACTAGTTTTTGGATAATCACAAGGGCTTTATACATAGCTGCTTTCTCGCGTAGTTGAGTGGTACCAGCAGTATCGCTGGCCATCAGCGCGAGCACGACTTCTTGACTGACTGCGGCGCCGGCTGCTGGTTCGACCTCCTTTCGGGAAGTCACGACGTCTTCTTGCTGTCGACATTTCGTCAAGCCTCTTGGTCAGCGCATCAATCTTCCTATTTAGGTCTTCGAATGCTGGAGATGAGCATGAAGTGGATGTGGTAGCTACTTGTTGTGCTGACGTTTGTGGCGTGGCCTCAGCTACTTTATCAGCTAATTGGGCAAGTTGGTCGAGCGGAAGGTTATCTTGCAGCCACTATAGTTTAGCAAACTGGGTAGCCGACTCGACCATAAGGTACGCAGGAACTCATCTGAAACCCTGATCCAGCTAAACTGCGAATATGCCGCAAAATCTGGCTCGGCTTGCGATCTCCCAACTCCTCATTCATGAGCAACTGTTTGATTTGCTCGCTTCTTGAAGCAGATAGTCTAGCAATCAACTCACGTTTTAATGTGTCATATTTCTCGTTCGCCGGTGGTCTAATTATTAAATCTTCGACTTCCGCAGCAATTTTTGGATCCAACACTGATATAACATGATAATATTTTGTGACATCCGATGTAATATTCGCTAATGCAAATTGGCAATCCAACTGTGCAAACCAAGCGTCGGTTTCTCAGGCCAAAATGGCGGCATCTTAATGCCTGGCTCGAAGTACCGCTTCACTGCCACTAGTGCTGCTTTTCGAGACGTCAGCGCTAACATCTTGCCACATTTTTGATGTACTTTGTACGCTGTGTTCTTCTCGGGTCACCACTTGTGGGTTAGATGCTAGGCAAATGAAAATGACTTCACTCTTCCAGAATGTATATATTTCACTTTATACTGGTACGGTTTAAAAATTACAAGTATGTAGCGAAACAAAAGAGATGGAAAAGAAATACCAGTAACTGGATGTATGGGAATACTCGTGGTTGAAAAGCCGAGAATAAGTTTACCGCGATTTAAAGGAACCGTTATTACGGCGGCGCGAGCGTGGGGTCTAGCTCTGAGGTCGTTTGAATGCAAACTGCCGGTTAAAAACGAAGGCGCCCGGACTGTCACGAAAGCGGCTTGAACGGAGCCGAGCATTGCCGACCTCAACCGACACGAACATCGCGTCGGCGCGTACGCCGTTCACGAAACAAACAAAAATATATGACAAAATTGCATGTCGCCACATACTTACAGATATACTTGATTGCGTGGACAGAGCTACATGCTTCTACATTAATGTGGACATTAAACATTTTACATAGAATGGGTGAATACGGGACAATCCAGCTGTTATCTAAGGTTTCGAACGCTCCAGAGCGAGATTTGATTGTAACTTTCCTGCCACCATCTTCGGGAGCTCTGCGTCTGTATAAAGGGTAGCCATTGTCATTGTGCACTGTTTTTTTTAATAGCTGTTTAGGAATTTCTTTGTACATTTTCCTTCTTTCATACATGGCGATATTGAATTTCGTGCTCCATGGACCGTGAATCATATTTCGGACGATGGTATCATACAATTCTTTATCTTGCTCAGGATACCGAATCTCGGCGCTTATTATGTCGTCTATTGGCTGGGCCGCAACTTCTTTAAGCCATATTCGAATGTGGGCATGCGGTAATCCTCTTTTGCCATTCAATTGAATACATGAAGCACTGCACCTCTCCGAAAATTTTCCCTTTGTTAATTACATACATTAATTTTTGTACTTTTAATCTAAATACTCTAGTAACTAAATTGTGTCTGTCAGTACTTTTTGGCCCGCATTAGCTCCTCGGTTATTTCTTTCCATGTGGGATTGCAAGTAAAAGTAACAAAAGATCAGGTCTTCCGTAAGTTCGTACATAGGCGAATGCGTCTTGTGTGTACTCATGTAGGTAGCAGGGACTGTTAACGAATGATGAGGGCAGAATTACCATTTTACCTAAATCTCTGGGGTTTACATTGGCGTCGCTAGAAACTGCATCTTGTAAATGTATATGATTCTCAACGCGCAGCTTTTTGATTTAAAGATATATAACGGAGACGTTCACTCTCTACCTTCACATACATGTCTACAAAAATTGATGAAATAATTGTCTACACCGGGCTAAGAGGCTAAAATCATTTTCTCGCAACATCATATGATACGCATAAAATCCATATATTTTACTTTTTGTTCGGAGTAGGCTCCTTTGTGACCGGTTAATGAGTGGAATTTGAAAATGATAACCTCTTGTCCTTTGCAATAAATCAATGGGTATTGCAGAGCGTCATAAAACTTGTGTATCGGCTACCCGTTGCAACGTATCATCACGTGCTCGCAAGACAATGTCTCGAGAAGAAAATTGATCACCACTAATTACGGCTGCTATTTCGTTTATCAAAGGTGCATTGTAGCGCCTTTCATGCTCTCCTCGAGGGGTCCGATCTGCGAAATGACGACTTTATAATCCTCCTCAGGTAGGTTTTCTAAAGCAGTTTTAAATGTTTTGACTAAAATGTTACGTTCATGCAAGAATCTTTGAATTTTGAACACTGTGTCTCTCTCAATTCCCTGGATAAATTGGCAGCGACGGTCTACCTCAATTTCTTCGTCACCCATAAAATATACTTGTAAAAATTTATGCTGTTCGTTTTCAGCTGGAAAAAGTGAACCTATTCTATGGTAAATTTGCCCTTGCACCGTAAATGTAGGCGAAAATCCCGCATTATTATTTCCGTCAACTCCGAAGGATGTCATTTGAAAGCATGAGTTATATTTCCGGATCCTGTTTAAAAAGCGCCGTGACTCATTAGCATCATATAAAAAGAGAATTTTCAAAGGTTCTTCTGATTCCCCAAGTAACGGAAGAGACACTTTGCCATTGGAACAGCACATGCCTGCGGTCTCATCTTTCCATTTTAAAGCGCTGAAAAATCGACACGCCTTGTCCATCAGTCCGATAACAACTAACCTGTGATTTTTATAATCAATCAACGGATCATAATTGAATGCTGCGTCATTAAAAACCGACCAATTGTTTCTTTGAAAATTTTGTCGACGTTCAGCTTGGAGCTGTGCATTTGCATCTCTTCGCGCCTGTGTCTGTTCTGGTGTTTCAGATGCCCTTATATTAGATTGACGTTCAGCTTGCTCAATGAGTCTGAATTGAGTTTCATCAGGTGTTTCCGCGGCTCTTAAGGCGGCCTGACGTTCCGCTTGTTCGAATAGCCTTTGCTGACTTTGAGCAGATGTTTCAGTAGCTCTTAAAGTAGATTGACGCTCTGCCTGTTCAAGACGCCTTTGCTGACTTTGATCAGGTGTTTCAGTAGCTCTTAAAGTAGCTTGACGCTCTGCCTGTTCAAGACGCCTTCGCTGACTTTGAGAAGGTGTTTCAGAAGTTCTTAAAGTAGCTTGACGCTCTGCCTGTTCAAGACGCCTTTCCTGACTTTGAGAAGGTGTTTCGGATGCTCTTAAAGCAGCCTGACGCTCTGTCTGTTCAAGACGACTTTGCTGACGTTGAGAAGGTGTCTCAGATGCTCTAAAAGCAGCCTAACGCTCTGCTTGTTCTTGCCTTCTCAGTTCAGCATCTTCTAAAGATTCTAGCGATCGAGCTAATCTTTTCGCTTGTCTTTGAGAAGATACTCTTGAAAGGCTGGACTTACGTTTGCGAGGCATTATGAAGTAAGAAAAACCTATTTATAAAAAACGTTAAAATACCTAAAAGGAATTAAATTTCCTTTTAAATATTTGTTTTAAAGCAAATCAAAATATCTAAAAGAAATAAATATTCCTTTTAAATATTTTTAAAATCAAAACAACAAAACCAATTCAAGACACAACACGAATCTGAAAACGATAGCAAAAAAAAATCGAATCAACTTAAACCAAATCACAAAACAAATCGCAGACAACCGAAATCGAAAGCAGTAGTCAATATAAATATAACCAACGAAAAAAGAAGTAAGTGTATAGGTACCGTATACACTATCTATACTATTAATATTCCTTTGAAATATCCTTTGAAATATTGTTAAACAACCTAAAACAACGAAAACCAATTCACGATTCTAAATAAACAAAATCCAAAATCAAAGCCAGAGTCTAAATATGTATAAAGGAATACCAACCAAATCAACAAAACCGATCCAAGAAAAACACAAATCCAAAAATTAAAGCCAATATAAATCCATTCAACCTTAACCAAATCACAAAGCAAATAACAAACAACCGAAATCGAAAGCAGGTAGTCGAATAAGCTACGAAATAGAAACAATTTAAGCGTATAGGTACCGTATGCACTATAAGTTGACGCGCGGCTCAACGGCGGGAGTTAAGTACATGTCAGGAAACATTTCGTTACCGCGTTTTAAAAACCTAGTAACGACATCTAGCGGAATCAATTTAAACTATGTATACGTTAGTTAATAAGAACTCACAAAAATATTTTTCTTATAATTTTGCACAATTTTTCTTATTGTAATACCGATTCATTCATAACCACATATAAGAACTGTATTCATTTCCGTTCAATAAATATTACGAAGGCTTATTAATAAGGCTTACTAAGAACTGTTTCTACCATTGTTAAGTAATAGTTAAGGGTGAAAGCGTGACAGGTGGTGATAGTATTTCTGATCCATACTTATAATCATGCCTGTAACCCTTGCGGGGTAGGCAGAGCATCAACGGATTACTTAATATCGTCTGCGATGTTATCGCCTATTCTGTGAATTACGATGCACCAAAACGTTTGAAGAAAATCAGCTGGTGAATTTTATGTTTTTATCGCTCTTCCCGGTCCTGCGTGGAAAAATACAGATCCATACATTTTCATCTTAATTTTGGTAAAAAGACATAATAATCCAGATATTCTGACCTTCTGTGTTCGTCCATCGTACCGTCGTCCGTCTTGTAGAATCACGGTGGCGCCACCTAGCTGAATTTAATTTTGCAACAAAAACTGTATAAAAAGAGTCACTATGATATAAATGAATACATGGTTGATAATAACCCCTGGGAATGAGACAATTATTCTATTCTATTCTATTCTACTCATATTATAATCATTTCAGGAATCGAAATATGTTTTATCTTCTTTATTTTATATATCTCATATTCCACTAAAATCAAAAAAGTGTATGCGCCAAGTTTGGTTCAAACAACGTTTCGCCGAAAGAAGAGTTTAAATCTGAACAAGTGCCAAGAACCATAGCAGTTCCCAAAATCATCTTTTAAATCAATTGAAGAACGTTGTACATTCGTGTAAATATGATTCACTACCGGATCTCTGTCGGATTACCGTCCCGCCGGACTATGAGAAAGAGAGAATATAGAGTGCACCTGTACTTGCGTATACATTCGTGCACTATAATCCTGTCCTGCGCAGATGGCTAGGCTCCGTTGAGACTGGCCGCCGTGACCGAAATTTGGTCTGGAGGACATTATTACTACTCTTATTTAAATTTATTCAATATGATAGGGTTTCAAATTTGTTGTTGTTAAAAACATTAGCTTTGTTTACGATTTAATCTCTAACGTTAAAATATTAACATTAGAGATTAAATTATAAGGAATGTGTTTTTTATCACTATGTCCCTGATAATGAACATCTTTAGATAGATAGATAGAAAATTCTTTATTGCACTCAAAGAAATAAAGATTTGGTACAAAGGCGAACTTAATGCCGAAAAGGCATTCTCTGCCAGCTAACCTTTGATAGTGTGGTGAGAGCTATGGGTAGAGCCGCAACAGAAAAAACTAACTTATTTTCACATATTATTCAAAACATATAATATAATAAAAATATGTGACTTTATACATATATACACTTATGCACACATATACATATACATACATATATAAAAATGTATATATACATATAAATAAAAATACATACTATACCAATAAAATACATACAATCTAGTATAGGAAATTATAATATTATATAAACCAATAACATTAATCGAGTAATTTTAAACCTTTCAAAGTACTTTCGCAACCATGATGATTTATCAAGTATATTATATATACCTATTTCATGGATCGTCTGAGATATTGAATATAATGATATATGAGATACTGCGCATAAGTGAAGCATTATTACAAAATTTATGAGATCTTGTTGAGTTATGAAATCACTATTATTAAAAATTTTAAATTAATTAGATAATGATAATTAATTCTATTTTTAATTTTATATTTGCATAGATGACATTTTATTTATTTGTCAGTTTTTTTTCTCTCAATATAGACGTAAAGGCGCCATTAGGAAATGTGTTAAATGTAATGGGTCTCATTGCACGATTTTTTCACTACCTAACATATTGTGAATATTTTATAACACCTACACCGAGGATTATTATATTTATTATAATATGCTTAACTTAACTATTTTACTTTTATTAGCTAGAACGGAAATAAATATATTTGTACACCTCACTGTGGTGGAATACACCATACCTACTGTAAATTTTACTAACACTTAACTCACTGTATTCACAAATTAATAAATGAATTTGAATTAAATATCGTCTTACCCTTACCCAATGACACACATCCATCCATCTATTACAGCCTATAAAAGTCCACCGCTGAACATGGATTGCCACGTGGGGAGATTTTGCCATAGTTACCATGCTTGGCAAGCGGGTTGGCAACTGCAGTTTTTTATTATTTTGAGTTGTATTCAGAAAGATCCTGCTGCCCATGACCTGTTTCATTATCCCTTTGTACCATATGGGGTACCCTCGGGACTATATTGGGTAGTGGATATTCTTACACCGCCACTACACGATTATTGATACACGTTCACACGCTAAAAAAGGAAGTTGCTATTTTTCATGACCTTGAAATATTATATTCTTCAGACATGAAGTTTTCCTCGCGATTTTTTCCTTCACTGCCGAATATGTGGTAAATCACTACTAAAATTACAAATAAAAATTTAATTTGTGCCGGTTTTGCTTGACTTAGTGTAATATTTACGGCGAGCACACAGCTTTTACAGCTTTCAAATCATTTTTTAAAGAATAAGTTTGACAAACAAGTATACAGTCCACCTGATGGCAAGTGGATGTTGTGGCCCATATACACCTACATCTATCTTCAATTAAGAAGCAAAATGCAGATGCGTTGTCACTCTTGAAGACTAATATGTAATGCCTCATTTCCAGTAACGAAACACAGCAGTATTAAGCTGCTATTTTAAGCTAGTGTTCTTTGTGAGCGTGGTCTTTCCCTGGTTTAGCAGACCCATTCGTGCTCAAATTATGTAGCTGCAGCGTGGCTCTACCACGTTTAGAAAATTATACAAAATTAAATTAACTATCGCTATTAAATTAATCGTTTCATGTAAATATAAATGAATAAGTGAGTAAAATATACTTTATTGTACACTAATAAACAAGAAAATAAAAACATAAATTATATAGAAATACAAATGACGGACTTATCGCTTAGAAGCGATCTCTACCAAATAACCACATTGCAGAGGAAATGACCTGTGAGAAATGTGTCATGCAAGAATCATTGTAAATATTGTAAATTATTGTCGACACAAAAGATACGCTTAGTAAAGTTAAATTACTAAAGTTCTTATCAAAATATCATTCCTCACCCACACGTAGACCAATACAAAAGATCTCGCTAACTGATCGCTAACTGACCGCAACTTTTCAACAAAAGACTTAATACCTATTTTCCTTTCTTGTGGTATTAAATGTAAGTTAGATATTTATCTCAATTGAAAAACTATCTATACTGTCTATATACATTTCTACAAAATCCAACCAACGTTTAAAATTACCGCAGAAGTTTTAAATTATAGTTACTTGTTAGTTTAATAGTATTTAGGTTATTCTACACCTCGAGACGAATACAGAACTTGAGCAGTTTTAAAATCAAGCGAAACATAAGTTCACATAAGCTCACTCAGTTTCAACTGCATCAATACACTGCATCAGTACAGTGCTTGTCTAAAATGTTTATATTTTTCGACGTATGAAATTTTATTTGCTTTAAAACGTCATTTCATATATTTCATTTATTTATATATATATATATATATATGAGGGTTTCCATCTGGTTGGGTTCTTAATAATTCATTTTGTATTTTTTTTGTTATATTTAATGTAAACTTATGTATAGTTATCGTTTTCTTACGTGGTAGAGCCATGCTGCAGCTATATTAATAGTATAGTTGTAGCACGAATGGGTCGGCTCGACCGGGGAAGGACCACGCTCTCACAGAATACCAGCGTAAAATAGCAGCTTAATGCTGCTGTGTTTCGTATGGTGAGTGTAGAGAACCGGAGACCCTTTTTACTGGAAAAGAGGCATTCTATCTTAGTCCTCACGGCTGACAACGCATCTGCATTTAAATTCGCAAACGAATATAGATGTAGATGTCTATATGCCACAGCAACCACTTACTATCAGGTGGACTGTGTGCTCGTTTGTCACCCTTATTCTATAAAAAAAAATCTATACAGCTCAACCAAATGATAATACTATATTATTACCTGTGTATAATTATCAGTGCTTCTATATTATTATTATAGAAGCACTGATTATTGTAACATAGCTGTTTTTTAAATAGAATAGAATAAAAAAAACTAGATTATATATTATATGTATATTAAAATGTTCCGAAAGAACATATAAAATATAAAATGTCTATATTGTCTAATATATATGGATGTTTATTTCAATAATATTAATACTTCTTATAATCTTTTATACTCCTATAATCCTGTCCTGCGCCGATGACTAGTCTCCGTTAAGGCTGGCCGCCGTGACCGAAATTCGGTCTGGAGGACATTATTATTGTTATTATTATTACTTTTTTATACACATCACAATGTCATCGTCAAATTTCACCGGAATTATTTGTTTCTCAGCACCAAATCGACTTTTACATTTGAAGTGTTTCAAAATGTATCCGTAAAATATAGTGTTACATGATTCATGATGATCAGACGTTTATTGTTAAAAATTCAAGAAATATACAGTGTGAATACAGTATTGGTTTTTACGAAAGAGAGTGGCGACAAAACTCGTAATTAAATGTAGAGAAAATTATATAATACATATATGTCTGTTACCATTAATAATGCGGGGATACTTTCCGTAGTTGCCACGCTTGGCAGGAGGGTTGGCAACCAGGAAGATGTTGCTGCATATCTCCTGGCTTAGTTTCTTTCTACGCCTCTTAAAAGACCAACGGCATGTTGCCAGTGACGACATGATATTATAGACTTGAGACGTGGTCCTTTACGGCTAACCGTATAAACTTAAGGCCGCTCAACGAGCTATAGGAGGCCTAGGAGTTTATCTTCGTGATAGAATCCACAACGATGATATCTGTAGAAGAACTAGAGAACCAGTAAGCTGAGGTGGCAATAGGCGCGCCTAAATAGCTATATAGCTCGACAAACTGACAACCGATGGGGAAGAACCTCTAGAGGTCGGAGGAGGAGAGTGGTATCTTAAGCAGCGACTAATTGAAACTGAAACAGATGATGGGCAGCAGAATCTTGCTGATAACTACTCAAATAATAAATAACTGCAATTGTCAACCTGCATGCCATGCGTGGCAACTATGAAACGTAAATTGCCTCATAGGGGGGAAAATAAAATGCTTTATAACACAATTTACGGGGAAGTGTTTGTTCAGCAGTAGACTTTGATGAAGGCAGACTAAGTGTGTAATGAATAAATTACAGGATCCTAAGTAGGTACATCCAACTACCTTCTCTGCTGAGAAGGATGTTTTCTTAACAACTCAGTCTGCTCCGTGACAATGGAAGCTCCAAAGCACTCGAAACGATGAGAATTAAAATAAGCTAAATTAAACACTATTAAATATTGTAATACGTAAAAATATTCCAATATAAAACGTTGCACTGAAAGTTTTATTTAATGTGTAGTTTATTAGAATATTCTTGCATTTCTGTAAATATAACAGATTATCCATCCATCCATCCATTACAGCATATATAAGTCCACTGCTGAACATAGGCTTCCTACATAGATTGCCTTATAATGGGATTATATTTATATTAAACGAGCATGCGGCACATCTTATTTTATTTTTATAGGATAGGCTGACAAGCGAGCAGACAGTCCACCTGATGGTAAGTGGTTGCTGTGACCCATAGACATAGTCTACATCTATCCTCAATAAAAAATCAAAATGCAAATTCGTTGTCACCCGTGAGTACTAAAATGGAATGCCTCTTTTCCAGTAAAAAGGGTCTCCGGTTCTCTACAATCACCATACGAAACACAGCAGTATTAAGCTGCTATTTTACGCTGGTATTCTGTGAGAGCGTGGTCCTTCCCCGTTAGAGCCGACCCATTCGTGCTACAACTACACTACTAATATAGCTGCAGCATGGCTCTACCACGTATAAATTACCACTTTCTTATGGTAAGCGACCGTCGACCGCCGCCCATGAACAACTGCAACACCAGAGTAATTGCAGGTGCGTTGCAGGCTTTTATTTGGATTTTGCTGTAGTTGCCACGCATGGCAAGCGGGTTGGCAACCGTAGTTTTTACTATCTTGAGCTGTTATCACGACGATGCTGCTGCATATCTCCGTTTTCAGTTTCCCTCTGTCGCCTCTTACGACACCCACGAGACAATATGGGGTAGCGGACATTTCTACACCGCGACTACAAGGTAATATGTTATATGATACAGAAATAGCCTACTCGTCCATTTTTGTATTCATAATTGTACTTAAAATGGTATTTTTAGTACAATTATGAATCCAACTAAGACAAAATGATTGTTCTACGAGTGGTTCACGACTGTAGTCGAATGGCGGATTTTAGTTTTGCAGTCCGTATCTTTACCCATTAGGCTATAATAATGTCCTCCAGACAGAATTTTGGCCACGGTAGCTAATTTCCGGAGACTAGCCATCTGCGCAGGATTAGATTATAGTGCCCGTGTATGCGCAAGCACAGGTGCACTCGCTATTCCCGAACTCTCATAGTCCGATGAGACGGAATACCAATACAACCGGAGAGAGATCAGGCAAATGATCAGCGGCTTTATGTGCTTTCCGAGGCGCGGGGGTGAAACGCCGCCAACTTCCTGACTCCTGGCTGCTAATGAGGATTTCTTGAGTTAAAAAACCAATAACTTTTTTTGAGCTGACTCGGGATTCGAACCTGGGACCTTATGACCAGCAACCGCGTTTACGATCACTAGACCAAAGAGCCAGTCAAAAATATTGACGAAAATATTGACTATTGACTAATTAAATATAATTACATTTAAAATATTAACATAGATATAATAAATTTTTTTATAAGTTAAGCGAGCACACAGTCCACCTGATGGTAAGTGGTTGCTGTGGCCCATAGACATCTACATCTATATTCGTTTGCGAATAAAATGCTGATGCGTTGTCACCCGTGAGGACTAAGATGGAATGCCTCTTTTCCAGTAAAAAGGATCTCCGATTCTCTACACTCACCAAACGAAACACAGCAGCATTAAGCTGCTATTTTACGCTGGTATTCTATGAGAGCGTGATTCTTCCCCGGTCGAGCTGACCCATTCGTGCTACAACTATACTATTAATATAACTCTAAATAAAGATATCTATAAGTTTTAATTAAACTCGGTTTGCTAAAGTTTGTGATAAGAGAAACGAACGACGGGCTACTGTGCCGCTATAAATACTGGAAATGCAATAAAAATCTAAGCACGTTGTTTCGCGTTCAGATTTAAATTGGAGAGGTTTAATCAAACCCATTCTAATTGGAAAACTTCGCAACCACCATTCATTTCGACTCTTTGTAGAAGCAATTGGATCGAATTCACTGGGATTTTAAGCTAAGTAAGCAAGCATGTTGACTTATATATATATATATAAATTATATTGAAACACTTACTACCGTGCTTTAATTCATCAATCCAATCCAATAATATCCAATCGTTCATTAATTTATTACAGCCTTTCAAAGTCTACACTAAATATAGGCCTCATCATACATTGGCTCATAAGGAAGATATTTGTCATAGTTAGTACTCTTGATAGTTGCGTTGGCAATCATAATGTTTTATTTTCTAGTTTTTTATGAGGAAGAACCCTGCTGTCTGTCTCCTGGCTTATTTCCCTCTGTCGACTGTCGGTCACCTCTTACGACACCCACGGGTTATGGGTTAGTGGACATACACAACCGTTATATGGTAAAACTTACCATACAAGGCTTATAACACAGACTGTAAGGCATTCCCAAATTCTGTGAAATTACTAAGAGGAGACAAGAATTTTTGGTTGTCGTTAGAGGTGCGACAGTCTCAACTGGCGTCTACGTGCTACAGTAGACGCCAGTTGAGACTGTCCCTACGTAGTAGTATATTTTTTTTACATTTAAAATTTAGTATGTTATTTTTTTTGGCATTACATAAGCCAGCCATATGAAAATAACTGAACAATGTTAAATTTTAACATTTTCAAAAACATTTAAAATTCTTGGAGATAAATTTTTATTTTATTTTATTTTATTTCAAACAAAATCCACAGCTCTTGTTACATCGTACGTACATCTTATGATCTTAAATTATAGCCAAAACGGATTTACATTATTTAAATAGTATTTTCAATTTATAACGGACATGTTGAAGGCAAGTAGTAGGGATTAAAATACATATTTTAAACATCTAGAAAACATTACAAGAAAATTAAAAGATTTTCAACATACATAATGCTTGTGTGCGCCTCCCTCACGCGGGCATATGTGTGTGTGTGTGTGTGTGTGTGTGTGTGTGTGTGTGTGTGTATGAGTTAATGAGTTACCCAAACTCACTACATCAGAAGTTTCAAAACATCCTTCTTAAACTTATCCTTACTGGAATGGAAAATATCAACTGAGTGGAATCTTTTATTATAAACTTTTTGTAAACGATTCACCAGAGAGTTTTGTGCATAGTTTGTCTTTGTCTTAACAACTGCAAACAAAGGTGTATGTCTCGTTCTACGTTTCGGAGTACAAAAGCAGAGAACTCTGTCAGCTAAGGTTACACAGTCAATACTTCCATTACATAAACCATGCAAAAATGCCATGTCCATTAGAGTACGTCTATCCTCAAGGCTTATTATATTGAAATATCTACAAGACTCTTCATAGTTATTAGTGTAAATAAAATTTCTATACTTTAAATGTCTCAGGAATTTGTGCTGAATTTGTTCTAAGTTATTTATATGAACAATGTAATGTGGGTTCCATATAGTACTGCAATATTCAAGGACGCTTCTAACATATGAAAAGTAAAGTAATTTAATACAGTTAATATCAGTAAAGGGTCTTCTTACGCGTAGGATGAAGCCAAGGTTTTGTAGGCCGAGTGCGTTATTGTTTCAATATGTTCTGAGAAGCTTAACTTGCAATCCAGTAATATCCCCAGATCCTTCACTAATTCTTTCTTAGTTATATTAAGGTGATTTATTTGGTAGTTGAAATTTGTAGGTTCTCTTTTCCTTGTGAAAGAAACGTAAAGACACTTGCTGACATTAACTCCTATACGATTTACTACATAATAGTTACCAAGACGCACAAGATCATCTTGAAGTTTCATGCAATCTACATAATCAGTGATTTTCATATATATTTTAGTGTCATCATCAGGTATTAGAAACTTAGCATTATGAAAACACTTGCCCACATCATATAGATAGCACACGCACAGTAGAGGACCCAAAATAGAACCTTGTGGAACCGGATGTTATTTCCACGAAGTCAGAACGGAACCCTCCTAAGACTACTGCCTGAGATCGTTTCCACAGATATGATTCCATCCACCTGAAAAGGTTACCTCGTATGCCCAGCTCAAAAGCTTACGTAGTAATATGATGTGATCTACGCGATCAAAGGCTTTCTGGTCAGTATAAATGACATCTACTTGCGACCCTCCATCCATATTTGAGTAGTATAATCAATAAATGCGCCTAAGTTAGTTGCTGTTGAGCGCCCTTTCACAAAGCCATGTTGTTCTGGGGTATTGAAGGTAATATGATGGGGTATATGTGCATATGAACGATTCTTTCTAGCAATTTACTTAACACATTGAGTATTGATATTGGCCGGTAATTTCAATTATTGTCTTCAACCCTTTCTTGTGTATAGGCACAACATGGGCTTCCTTCCAATACTTGGAAAGCAGTTCGCAGACTCCTATTGAATAATAGTGCTAGGAACAGATAAGGATTTTGCACATTTTACAAATAATAGGAGGCAATTTATCGCTACCGGCACCTTTCGTAATGTCAAGCTTACAAATTAAATTCTTAACTTTCTCTGGATTTATTTCAATATCTTGGATTACATTTAAATTTAAATTATCAGATCGTATAGTCAAATTATTGTCAATAGATTTAGTAAAATTACTTTTAAAAAAATCGTTAAATGACGAGCAGATTGCTATTGGGTTATTCACTTTAGTGTCTCCGTATGTCATTTCTTGAGGATAATCAGAATGGTTTTTATTGCTTAGACTTTACATAACTCCAGAAAGCTTTGGGGTTATGTTTATTATTCTCTGAGCGCGTGCAAGGTACAGTTTATAACATTGTTGCTGTAGTATCTTTTGTCGTTTTCTCAACTCCGAAAAGTCTGCGTAATCAATCGGATTTTTATGCTTCTTCCAACTAGAGTGCAATTTACTCTTTTCTTTTATAAGGTTAATTAGTGCTCTGCTGTACCATATTGGATAAGAATAATTACCACTAGATCGGATTTTAGGAACGAATTTTTCAATTAATTCATTTATTATACTGTAAAATTTATCAGTAACACGATCTAAACTTGTTTCCCTTGTGATAAAAGTCCAGTCTTGTTTCAAAAGTAAATCATTCATACTACGGTAGTCTGCTCGCTTAAATTGATATTTAGTCCTAAAAGAAGGCCTACGTGAAGGTACTAATATGTCCGTCGCAGATATGTACAGAGCTGGATGATATACATCTTCTATAACAAGCACAAATTCAGATTTTTGAACTTTATCGAAAGATGAAAAGATTAAGTCTAGAGTGTTCTTGCTACTGTTTAAGAGTGTATTGTATTGAGAAAGGCCTATGAAAGAACAACAAGATATAAGGTCAGATGCTGAAGTTTGAACTTCAACTGATCCTTTCCTACGTACAACTGGGTCTCCAGAAGTCCAGTCAATACATGGTAAATTAAAATCTCCTGAAACAATTATATAGTCATTTGGGTATTTATCACGAACAGCTAACAGTGTGTTAATGAGATCCTTTATGCGCGAAGATATTTGCTGATTAGGTGGTATATAAACTACCGAAATGTGTATGTCATATGAAGAGCCTATGTTACTTCCTGGAATGGTAATCCAAATGCATTCCAGATCGGTATTATTCCATTCTGGTCTCATGCGCGCCTGTAGCTTTGATTTACAAAGTAACATTACACCACCTCCTAATGATCCTCGATCTCACGAAAAATTTTATAATTATCGTCACTTAGTTCTGCGTCCAAAATACCATCACATAACCATGTTTCAGAAATCAACTATATCGATCTCAGACAGTAACAGATTATTATAAAACGTATTAGTCTTGTTCGTAGCCCTCAACGTTTTGATAAAGCAATGTAAGGTTGTTACTATTTTACTGTTTTCATCCATTTCTGACAGGGTAGTGGTGAAATCGATAAACGTACACTCTATAAAATGTTAAATATTTAAAGGAAAAATAAACTATTATTTTTAAGCCAAAGTTATTAATTAATATAGATAAATATTCGCAAACCTTAATGGTCAATGTATAACCATGTTAGGCCGTAGTATTTAATAGCATTTAAATGTGGCACTACGAGAAATTGCTTTGTTTAAAATAGGAGTGTAGTTCACATGAAAGGATATACTTGTGAGGTACTCTTGCACTGCATAAATAAGTGTGTAAATAGAGTTGAGTGAGAAGTGTAAAATATTTTATGTAAGTGTAAGGAGGATTATTGCATACATTGAAAGGTGAGTAATTATTAAATATCAAACAGTGTTTTACATTATTTTGGATATATCGGTTGATGAGGATATTGGAATAGGGTGAGGCCTCGTCCTTTCGAACGAAGATACGGCAGTTTTTGTCCAAACAAATTTATAATTTATCTCCTTGGCTTTTTGTTTGCATGTATTTAAAAGAATTTTATTTTCTTTTGTAAGGTGCTCATTGATGTAAACTCTGTTAGTCTCATCACCCATTCCCAAATCCTTAGCATTCAGAGCACGATACTTTGCGACCTGCTATAAGTTTGTCTTTGACGGCACGTTGTCTGAGATGCAACAATGGGCGTGCGCGGGCAGCACTCACAGCGCGCCGAGGTTGGACCTGTGCGAAATCGATATCAGTCTCCTGAATAGGAGCCCCAATATGCTGCGAGAGTTTCAATACTATTTGTTTAGTATCCTCGGCCTTATTCTCAGGAACCTGTTATCTCTATATTCTGCATTCGTGTCCACTGTTGTTGTCTCAAGTTTCGTCTTCCAATGCTTTAATCCTTGCAGCCTGTGCAGTAATACTATTTTTAGACTTTTATTTTCTTCTCTTATTTAATTCAGAAGTGGTCGTTGCAAGCAGCTTTTTAGTTCTACGAGCTCTTTGCGAAAATCCTCATATTGTCCACTAATAAACATTGAAGACTCCTGATATCCGGAACACTGGTTTTTATTATGGTTAACTGATCTGATAATTCCTTCAGGCTTGATTGTATAACAATTTAATTCTTGTCTTTCAGCCCCAAGACATCCTTCAATTTTTTTCCGTTATGTAGTCAAATGTTAAATCAGATTTTTACGCAACGTTACATTCAAGTTATCTGCGTTATCGAGAACTGCCGACTCTGTCTGGTGCGATGGGCGTATAGGTGTGTTTGTGTTATCCTTCTTAGGTATTTTACTTTTGCATTCCAGGCATCTCCATTACGCTTATTCTCATCATTTAACGCTCTATACCGCTGTGGTGAGATATTAGCGCATTGAAGGTCATACTTCTGTATACAACCAAGGCAGGTCATATCTTTTATCAGATAGTAGTGCTCTGCAAGCTCCACAGAATTGTTTATCCATTTTAGGCGCAATAGAATACTCTAAAACAACTTTAAAATTTTCTAGAAAAGTTTGTTAACTACTACATGTGCTAATTATTTTATCCAGGCGCTAAAAGATTAGCAAGTAAATATTGCCGTACTACGTCACAGGAGCGAATTGCGAGTTGGGGTAGGTCAGGAGATTGAGATATAAGATTTTATAAATATTAAAATGCTTTTACTCCACAATTTCTTGATGTTTTATTGTAGTAATTACACACACACAATCACCGTCATATAAGGTTCACACACATATGTACTAGTTGCAATGTTTCGCACTATAAACAGATATTTTGAATTTTAACTAGCCAAAATTCTAACGATGTTTTATCTTCAACTGCCTCAAATAAGTATGAAAAATGCTTTGAGCTATACTGTAGTGAATGGGTATTTAATAAAATGAAATCACAATAATCTCCAGCGCCAGAGAAAGAAGCAATCGTACAATGTAAAGCGGCTTTAAACGGAAAAATATTTACAAACAAACATTGTTCACTACTGAAGCCAAAGAGAAATTTAAATTCAGTTTTAACTACTAAACATCATCGTTTAAATATTTGGCCGTTCTTCTTGTAGCTACAGAAATAATGGTCGTAAATTTTACACTTCTAAAAATACATTTTTTTTAAATTAGTCTCGGTATTGTGAATAATAGAGAATTCATAGAAATTATATATCACAGAAGTGGACTAAATTATTTGACTTTGAGAACTGAAATTATTCTCCATTTTACATCTAAATTTATTCAGGACAGTATCACCATCAGATGAGTATCTAGTCAAGTTCGAGCCTAAAAATATTTTAAGAAGACTTTTGTAAAAGAGACACCTTAACTTCCCGTAGATGTCGTAAAAGGCGAACCTGCCAAACGGTTATTCCAATCAGGCAATCTTTGGGGAAGGCCTATGTTCAGAAGTGAATTTTAAATAGGCCGTAATAAATGCATAAATGAAATGAACTCTCCTGCGCAGGAGGACGTGATTTAGAATTTCCGTCACGGCGGCCAGGAGACGCGCTCCTTCGCGGAAATTCGGTCTGGAAGATATTATTACAACACGGGTTCGCGTAGGACCCAAGACCAGAGCCCTGACTAATAAGTAACATTTCTTGGTTTCAATACCAAACGAGTCAGTATAAATGAAATACAATAATTATTCGTTTCAAAATAAAAGTAGTATCAAGTGGCAGACAAGTACTGGAGAGTGCAGTACCACGTCATACGTTATATCACGTTATACCAGTTACCCCTTACACGTTCTTGATGAGTGATGGAGGTGAAATGGAGTGACGACCAGACAAAACAAACAGGTTGTGTGTGTGTGTGTGTGTGTGTGTGTGTGTGTGTGTGCGTGCGTGCGCGTGTGTGTGTGTGTGTGTGTGTGTGTGTGTGTGTGTGTGTGTGTGTGTGTGTGTGTGTGTGCGTGCGTGCGTGCGTGCGTTTGTGCGTGTTGAACGGCTTAGATTTTCAAAACTGTTTCAACCGATTTGTACCGGTAAAATTTGAGAAATCTCAAAAATAAAACTTTCCAAACAATGTTTTTTTGCAATAACTTTTAAACAGATGTAACGATCAATTTCAAAATCTAATCAGCTCTTAAACATGAAAAATGACGTCAATAGCTGTGAACCGGCTTCAAAATCGGTGAATGCGTTGAAGAGAAATCGATGACGAAAAATTTCGAAAAAAATGTTTTTTACATAACATATGAATTTATAGTGTAATCGTTTTTTTATAATAGATTTTATTATTCTTCTTAAAATATCTCGTCGATTTCCATCAATTACATCAAAATCAGTTGACCCGTTCGAAAGTTATCGTTGTCAAAAAAATTCAAAAATGTGTTTTTGTAATAACTTCCAAAGGAGACAGTTTCTTTTTGTATGGAGAATGGGCCCACCAAAAACTGTGACGACACTTAATGAAATGTATGTAGATTTACTCCTTATAATCTCTAGATTACTGTAGTGATATTAGTTTTACCATATCTAAAGGGAATGCCGAGAAATTAACAAACAAACGGCAACCTCACTATAACCTAAAATCTCAAACAAGCGACTGTCTAATAGTTTTTATCGATATTATATCTTATAATAGTGCACTGTGAATAATAAAAAAGTATAAAAAAGTTGTAGGTTCTTCAAAATCGTAGTGGATGGATTTTTTTTTAGTAGTACCGGAGTCAACAGTACGAATAAACAGACGCGGTGATGTATTGATTCTTAATTTTATTTATTATTTATTGTGATGTATTGATTACTAAGCACAGATCAAGAAAGAAAAAAAGACTGAGCACTGCATATATCTCAAGTGAAGCAAAAAGTAAGCCAAAACTATGCTTAACTAATTTTGAAAACCGGCGTACAAGTACTTATTTATCTAATATCATTTGCAACCAGTAATATGGTTTTAGGTGCATATCTGTGCGTCCAACGGTACGGTTGACACGTTCGAAAGTTATCGTTGTCAAGAAAATTCAAAAAAGTGTTTTTTTTTTAATAACTTCGCAATTTCTGCTCGGATCGTTTTTGATGTAATGAGTTAATTATTAGTTCGTAAAATATTTGTCGAGCGTTTTGAGATCGAACATAGCGGGAAGTTCCAGGGATAGCCTGCAGGGTCAAATATATTTTTTAATAGATTAAGAGTGACAAATGAGCACACAGTCCACCGGATGATAAGTGAATTGTATGGCCCATAGACATCCACATCTATCCTCGATTGAGAGTTTAAATGCAGATGCGTTGCCAGACCTGAGTTTCTAGTAAAAAGGGTTTTCGGTTCTTTATACTCACCATACAAAGCACAGCAGCATTAAGCTTCTATTTTACGCTGGTATTCTATAAAGCGTGGTCGCACCTTTGTAAAGCTGACCCATTTGGGTTACAATTATACTATAGCTGCAACGTGGCTGCAACGTCCGATCACGTGCATCGAATATCTTATAAATTTAAATTTATGAAATACCTTAGGGTAGGCCTGGGTATAGAATTTTTATCGATATATTTTGTCACACTGTCTTATCTCTATTATTAGTTGCGTGGACGTTCACTTCTGCTGTCGGAAATGGCAATCTCGGTTGTTTGTTCTGATTTCAAGATTTCGTCTCTTACTTGTTTGAGAGTATCGAAAATAGCAGGATAGGATGATTCATCAAAATGATGAACTTTAGTGAAGATGAGGTAAACCGTCTTATTTTCGTAATTAGTTTTAGAAATCGGTGTAATTCTTTTCAGAGCTATAAATTTCATCAACGTTTTCGGAGAAGGGATTATATCAGAAATATAGGGATTGGATTCTGTCTAAGTCTATAGATGTAGGAATTAATATGATTTTGCAATTTGTTTTCAAAAGGTTTTCGTTATGTTCCTTTAGGATTGTATTGTTGCTTCTTTTATTCGGATTTATTTTCAGAAATTGCGAGTAGTTGTCGTTGTTTAGATTTGGTTGCGTTTCTGGCGAAGGGATCTGGAGTGAGTCAAAGTCAAGGTTGAGGTCTGCGCTGTCAGGACTGAGGTCAAGATAAGGTAAGTTGGGTTCTAGGTCAAGCAGTTCTGGAGATAATGTCGGTTGTGCAGGATTCGGTGGATTAGTAGGTATAGTATTAGAATCAGTGTTAAGATCCTGGTTGAGCAGGTCTTCGTTTTCAAAGGAGAATGGAATAGGAGAAGGTAAGTCTAACAGAGGGTCTTGTAAGAGATTTTCAAGTTCGGAGTCGATGTTTTGTTGGGGAGAGTCAGGAATTGTAGGAGGTTCATCTTGAATAGGATTAACTGGAAATCGAGACAGAGCATCTGCATTCGTATTTATTTTTCCTTTCTTATGTATGATTTCATAGTCGAATTCTTCTAATTTGAGTCGCCAGCGAATTAGTCTGGATCCAGGGTCTTTACAGTTGAAAAGCCATTGTAAGGGCTTGTGGTCTGTAACTATTGTGAATCGATTCCCATAAAGGTAGGGACGAAAAGCTTTAGTTCCAAAGACGATAGCTAAGCATTCTTTCTCAGTAACACTGTAGTTACATTCGGCTTTATTAAGGGTTCGTGACGCATATGCAATTGGGCGGTCCTTTCCTATAGGACCTTGTGATAGAATAGCAGAAACAGCGAAGTTTGAGGCGTCACAAGTGAGGATGAAGGGTTTGGTAAAATCAGGGTAAGCAAGGACAGGTGACGTTACTAGTTTTTCTGTAACGTTTCGAAAGCAAGTTGCTGTTCGTTTTTCCAATTAAAAGTGTATCCTTTTCAGGAGAGAAGTTAGGTTTCGCTAGTTTGGAAAAGTCTGGAATAAAGCGTCTATAGTAGGATGTGAGTCCGAGAAAAGATTTAATGTCTTTGGGACATTTTGGTACGGGAAATTCCGTGATGGCTACGATCTTTTTTGGATCTGCTTGTACACCGTCTTTGTTAATGACGTGACCAAGATAAGCGACTTCTTTGCACAGAAATTCACACTTATCTGGTTGGAGTTTAAGGTTATAATCTCTGAGTCTATTGAACACACAGGATAAATTTTGGATGTGACTTGGAAGGTCAGGTGAGTACACGACGATATCGTCTAAGTATACGAAGCAGCGTGAGCCTTGTAGTCCACATAGGCATGTATTCATGAGTTTCTGAAAAGTTGACGGGGCATTTTTTAGCCCAAACGGCATTCTTGTGAATTGGAAATGCCCTTGAGGTACGGAGAAAGCAGTTTTAGGGGCGTCTTGCTCAGATACTGGAATTTGATGGAAGCCTGAGGCCAAATCTAAAGTTGTGAAATATTGACTTTTCCCCAATTGATCTAGAATTTCTGTAATTTGTGGGATAGGATAAGTTTCTCCGATGGTAATGTCGTTGAGTTTTCTGTAATCTATAACGACTCTCCATTTTCGCTTTCCTGAAGCATCTAATTTTTTAGGCACGACCCAAATGGGTGATGACCAGGGTGAATTTGAAGGTATCACTATTTTTTGTTCCAACATCTTATTTAATTGATTTTCTACTTCCTTTTTGTGGCATTCAGGGAATCTATAGGATTTGGTTTGAATAGGAATGTCTGTGGTCGTTCTTATGTTATGTTCAGTGGCTTTAGTAT
The DNA here is from genome assembly GCA_029286625.1 of Parnassius orleans. Classification (NCBI taxonomy): domain Eukaryota; kingdom Metazoa; phylum Arthropoda; class Insecta; order Lepidoptera; family Papilionidae; genus Parnassius; species Parnassius orleans. The sequence continues at coordinate 192,271 of JAGSMP010000581.1, forward strand.
AGGTAAGTTGTTCGTCTGGAAGGTGGAAGATGTCGGAGAAGTCTTTACAAATTTGTAGTAAGGCATTGGATTCCTCTTCATTGAGGTGAGATATTCTAAGTTGTTCGAGGACCCTTTTAGTTCGCGCAGTAGCGTTAGGTTGAGGCTTTGGTTCATCGTAATTAGGATAATTTTGACTATTTAAAGGTTCTATCGCTAGGTTAAGGTTAGATTGAAGGACGACGGGATTTCGGAGATGTTTACAACTGTAATGTTGACACGATTATTATCTTTTACTTTAACAATGCAATTTGCGATTAGTAACGAGGCAGAGATGTGTTGGTCTAGTATAACACCTTCTTTTATATTAGGATTATTTACAGTGCACTCAATAACGGTTTCCGAACGAGGCGGGATATTGTATAAAGGTTCAGTGAATTTTAATTTAATACAGTTCTCGTCTGTTTGCAGCACTCCTTGGTGATAGTCTATTTGACAACCTAGGTTCTTTAACAGATCGGTACCTATAATACCGTCATAACTGAGGCTAATATTTTTACAACGTGGAATTTGTGACTGTAAGGTTTGTTAGATTTTGAAATATTTGTAGTTTAAAACTCCCTAATGTTGAGGTTGTTTCACTTCCAGGGTCGATTCCTTTAGGGAGTATTATTTCATCACTTAATTCCGGATAGTGGTCATGGAATCTAATTTCAGTAGGTCTGTCGGCTACTGAAGTTTGATAGTGACATAAGGTAAGTACTTTTTCAGTATTCTTATTAATTTTATATAATTTCATATTATTTTTATTTTTCAGGTTTTGTAAGGAGTTGGGAGAAGAATCGTCTGGATTTGGAACTGGGATGGAAGCGGTGGATTTAGAAGATTTAGTATAAGATTTTTGCGATAGAGTGGATTTGGTAGATTTAGTAATTAGATCTGTGGATTTAGTAGATTTGGTATGTGATGCAGAGGATTCAGTGGGTTTTTAATTGATTTAGGAGATTCAGTGGAAACAGTGGATTTAGTAATTGATTTAGGAGATTCAGTGGAAACAGTGGATTTAGTAATTGATTTAGGAGATTCAGTGGAAACAGTGGATTTAGTAATTGATTTAGGAGATTCAGTGGAAACAGTGGATTTAGTAATTGATTTAGGAGATTCAGTGGAAACAGTGGATTTAGTAAGTTTAGTAGTAATAGAGGCATCGTCTTTGAAATAGTAGGAATAATTTCCCGTGCGACGCATATCGGGAAATTTTACTCGTTTAAATCGTTGCGATCAACTTCGTCGACGCCCTCTTCGTTATCTAGGTTTACGTTAAGGACCCTGCGCGTTGGGTTTGAATTAGGATTTTGGGCAAGGTTTGGTTGGCGACCGTAGGAGTTGGAAGCAGAGGGCTGATTTCTGCTATTGTTATATTGTCTTTGCGACAATTTTCAATACTGTGTCCTATATTTTTACAATAACGACAGATCATGTCGTTGGTATTGATTGGTTTGGAATAGTCAGGACGATAATTGCGCGAAATTGGTTGAGATTCGCGGCGAGAGTTTGTAATTTTTGGTTTATCATTGTAAAAGTTCACGTTCGGGTTTTGACCTTCTTTGTATGCTGGAAATAATTTTTTCTTCTTCTACCGCGAAACTTACAGCAGAGTTCAGTGAGTCAGGGTTACGACATCTGACTACTTGTGAGATGCGAGGATTGAGTCCTGTTACAAAAGTGTGGAGAGAGAGATCCTGTATGGCAGCGACACGTCCTGCTAGTTCTGTTTTTCTTTGGTTGGTATAGAAATATTTATTTCCGTTAGTAATTTCGCTAGGCACGTTTCAATTTTTAGTGCAAACTGATTAACTGTCTCGGTCGGGCTCTGTTTACAGTCTTGAGCTCCGTGAGTAGGTGAGCATAATGTTTCCTCTCACCAAATTGTTGTTTAATGAAATCAATGAACTGTTCGAAAGAATCGAAGTCTTTAATACTACACGTGCTCTCGGCTTTGTCAACTAATTGACTTAGTATAAATTTGAACAGAATGGGTTTTTGCGATTTTGTAGCAATTTCGAAAGCGCTTTGACAGTTAGTAATGAACGGATTTAATTTTTCTCGCGATCCGTCGAAGGGTTTGATGAACTTAAAAAGAATACTGAGTTCGATTTTTTCGTCGATTTCTAATTTGGGGCCTTTAGAGCCGCTAGCGCCATCTTCAGATTTAGAATTCATGGTTTAGTAACACAGAAAACAAAACAACAAAAAAAAAAAAAAAAAAAAAAAAAAAAAAGAATAAGAGTGATATACAAAAGGTCAGGTCCTCCTTATGCTAGCTTACTTATACACTATAGACGTTTGTAGGTGAGTTGCCGCAGCGCAGTCAAAACAAAGTCGAGCGCGAGTCTTATCAGCTCTAAGTTGGACGCGCAATGAGATAGTTTGTATTCGCACAAGGGAATAGTAGGTTGTTTTAATCACCACAGGAACGTAGCTGCTATGATGATGATCAGCATCGTTTCCACAGATCACTGTGGACTGCGGACCGTGGAACAGTGGTTGCTGGAGACCTCCGTTTCAACGGAGGATGGAGAGATGATAATTAATGATTTTGTACAAACACTTTAGCACTTTGGCACTTTAGCACTTTGGCACTTCACTTTAGGAACGCTATTATGACGTAGTAAGTTCTTCGGAGCGTAGTTGGGTAGGGATTTTCGTATCCCACCGCTGCCACCAAATATTATACGGGTTCCTCGGTAGGGTTTTTAAAAAGACTTTTAAATGAGCTGCACAAATAAACGTTTAATTACGAAATATGAACTAGAATTATGAACTAGAATTACGAACTGGCAGACACGAAAGCAAGAGATGGTAATGATTCGGCGTTTGAGATAGGACTGGCGCTCCTGAGGAGCGCTGGGCAGTAGTGTCCTTAATGCTGACACGGCGGTTTTGATGAGACACTTACCTAATCACTTTAAGATGATTATTAAGCATTTTACTTAACATTGACAATCTATAACAGTACGCTCTATATTTAAATGGTTTGAAGGATTTTAACATAAGAGGTGTCGTTAGATTTTCTTAGTTGTGGAAGTGACATAGGGAATAAATTGTACTCTTTTCAGTAAACTGTTTTACGTAGTCGAGTTTTTTTAAAATATGTTTTAACCTTTAAGCTGATGGCGCATTTTTATTTAAAATAATGGTGACAATAAGCGAGCACACAGTCCACCTAATGGTAAGTTGGTACTGCTGCCCATAGACATCTACATCTATCCTCGAATAGGAATCAAAATGTAGATGCGTTGTTACCCCTGAGGACTAAGATGGAAAGCCTCGTTTCCAGTAAAAAGGGTCTCCGGTTTTTTACACTCACCATACGAAACACCAGCATTAAGCTGCTTATCATAAGAATATATCTATAAGACATAGTGATGTTATTGACTATTGTTTACTTCTTCGTTGTCTGGATGTTCTTCCATCAAAAGAATTTTTATCCAAGGTCTTAACAGAATAACAATACTGCGGCAGTTGTTTTTTTGTAAACTTATGTTGTGTTGGTGATCGTTTCGTTGCTGCAGCCCAATATTAATAAGATTTTTTATCAATTCTCTTTATGTTGATTTTGTTGTACTGTATTGTTCTGTGGCCGAATAAATATTATTCTCCTCATTCATAAAGTGGTTATTGCCACGCTTGACAATACCAGATTCGTTTCTACCCTTAACGCTGCTTCCCATCACCTGAAGGTGCATTTTACAGCTGGTGTAAAGAGATCTATAGTCGTCTATGGAAAGCCAGCCGCCAAATTGAACTACGACACGACGCGACAAAAGAGTTACAAGCGTAATTGATTTTAATGCGCGGGAAGCCGAACTCAGTAAAGTGACATGAAATTTATTGGTTTTGTGAACTGTTTCAAAAAATATTTGTAATTTCATTTAACTTTAGCCATTTAGAGATTTTACTTCTTTACTCAATTAGTTGAATCTTAACACTCTATGCAAGCAATTCTTGTAAAATATTATGATGTGTATATTATTATAGTAAAGTTATTATAATAAAGTAAAGTTTATGTTACCAACTATACGTCTCACTGCTAGGCACAGGCCTCCTCTTGCTTCTAAGAGAGGGATTAGTTCACTTAAGTGCCCGTCGCGCTGCACCAATGCGTGTTGGCGGACTTCACATGTCTTCGAAATTTCATTTTATTTCTCTTTCTTGTTAAATTTCTCAGATACACAGATTTTCTCACGATATTTTCCTATACCATTGAGCATGTGTTCATTGGAACAAGTATGTACCATCATTATCATCATGTTTACGTGGCAGAGCCATGCTGCAGTTATATTATGGTTGCAGCACAATTGAGTAGGCTCGATGGTAGTAGGACCACGCTCTCATAGAATACCAGAGTAAAATAGCAGCTTAATGCTGACTTTCGTATGGTTTGCCCCCTCCTATATAAGGAAATATTTCAAATATATAGTTTACACTTTACATTTACTTATAATGAAATACCAAACAATACCAATAAGTCTAACATTTTGGTCCAATCTTCGCAGAACGAGCTTGTAGTATCTTGAAGTCATGCAGTGGTATAGTCTGGCTTGGATTTAATTTTACTAATCATGGGATTCCAAGCAGACGCTATCAATATTAAAACAATAATATAAGTTTTGTTTAAGTAATAGGATCATAGACAGCTGAAGAATACTCTGTGGATAACAATTCACAAAAATAAAGATACCATTGGAATCGTATAGTACTGCTCCTACATTTAACTGCACACGAAGTAGGTCAGTGAAGGAACGCTATCAAGTCGTTCTCCGAACATCGATCTCTGCGGCTTTTTACGAGTTTTAAAGGTTAAAACACAGCCTTTTGATCTCAGAAGATGCTTTACTACCGCAGAGTCTCACACTCTAGGATTTTATAAGGCGGAATAACATTTATGCCTCATTTATATATAAAAGAAAGGAAGAAAATGATATTTGAATGTCATGTATTGTGATTTTTGTCACATCAGATTTTAATATGATCTTCAGAACAGCTTCAAAAGTCGGAGCTAACTGTTAACACATAGTACATAGAAGAATCAAAGCCCCCAATTCAGAAGCGGGTTTTTTCATACGTGGTAGAGCCATGCTGCAGCTATATTGTAGTTGTAGCGCGAATGGGTCAGCTCGACTCGGGAATGATCATACTCTCACAGAATACAAGCAAGAGATAATAGCTTTATGCTGGTGTGTTTCGCAAGCTGAGGGTAGAGAAGCGGAGACTCTTTTGGAAACGAATCATTCCATCTTAGTTCACAGTAGTGAAACATATTCGTATTTTGATTCTAAATTGAGGATAGATGTAGATGTCTTTGAGTCACAGCATCCACTTACCACGTGGTCAGTGTGCTCGTTTATTACCCTTATTCTATAAAAAGCTGTTTTGAGAAGACTATTGTATTATTTTAAATTCTTTGAAGTCTGCTTTTACCTTTATTATAAGTTTAATTTATAACCCTCTTGAGTGGCATAAGAAATGACAAAAGCTCAAAGTAACAACTAGAAAAAAAAAACGAAATTAAAAACTGTAGCGTTAAAAAAAATCCTACTAATGATTTCTTATATTTACGCAAATACTACCCATTGAATAAAACTATTTTTAGGAATTTTATCGCGTTTAATTTACTTATTTTTAATTCCCTAACTATGACATCGGGTCCTCGGTCAAACATCTCAGTCCCCCTGTGACCATGGGTGCTGTAAAGCACCCGAAACGTCGGGAATTTAAACTAAATAAATTAAACGCGATAATCCTTAAAAATAGTTTTATTCAAAAATCCTATCCTTAAGTGTGGATTTCTTTCACACTTCTTCTTCACCATTGACGAATATATAGCCAAACATACACACGGAAAAAGAACTTACAGTCGATTTGAGAAACTCCTCTTTTTCTTGAAGTCGGATAAAAATGATTTTAATTCTTAAACAGTAGACGTCCTAAAATACATAAATATTTTAAAATTCATCCACAATTTCTTAAGCGGTTGTTTATTAACACCGTTACTAATGCTAATCACTTGTTTCTTGATTGCCAGAAATTTAGAATTGACATTAAGCAGTCTCAACGGAACTAATTATGTACATGCATGAATTAGCTGAAACACGCGACATTCAATAGCGATGTCGTTGATAAGATTTTTATTATACTTTAAAATTTTAACTGCTGATGGTAAATCAAGTGCTCTACGATGAAGGAAAACATCGTGAGGAATAAAATATTTTGAGAACATGGGAAGTTCGCCAACCCGCACAGGTGCTTGTGACGATTTTTTATAAAACTGAAAAGACAAACGAGATTACTGTCTAATAGTAAAAGGGTCCTGCAGTCCATGGACACCTACAGACAACTTCATGTAAAAAAGCTGCAGAAGCAGAAGCATTGTCACCTCTGAGGAGCAAGATGGAATGCCAGCCTGTAATTATATTTTACGTTGTAGAACCACGCTGCAGCTATATTATGGTTGTAGCAAAAACGTGTCAGCTCGACCGGATAAAGACCATGCTCTCAAAGAATACCAGCTCTAGCTCTACGCTGCTATGTTTCGTAGGATGTAGAGAACCGGATACTCTTTTTACTGGAATAGAAGTAGTCCATCTCAGTGTCAGGGTTGACAGCACACCTGAATTTTGATTCTTAATCGAAGATAGATGTAGGTGTTTACGGGCCACAGCATCCACTTACCATCAGGTATTGTGTGCTCGTTTGACAACCTAATCCTATAAAAAAGTGAGTGTATCTCCCGAACCACCACGGCTCTTCCTTTCTCAACTATTATTATGTAAAAAAGATGGTTTTATTAAAATCTATTACGAGAATCTATATCAAAGAATGTAACAAGCTTACCCATTATATTTCCCTACAGCGGTTTGCCTTAATAACTTTATCCGCGACGCGGATTAAGCTCCCAACGGAGATGTAGTCAATTTCTCGGTCCATTGGAGTGGCGCAATATTTTTATATTCTAAATAACTTGGTACTTTAAAACTTAGGAAAACATGTGTTGTTGCGTTGATTATTAATTATAAGAAATTTAAGTTAACAAAAATTCAGAATCGCTTTTAATGAAGACTTAATTAGGTGTTGTCTATGTAATTATGCATTTAATAAAATTGGTTTAAAGTTAATATTATCGAAATTTGCCAGATTTTCCGCCACCTTACTCTAATCGAAGTACCGCTGAGATGAGCGGCTACCAAAGTGTCTACGCACGTAGTGTCGCACACAAGGACTTTACCTCTCTCTCAAGGAGCCAAAGTCATACCGTTGATTCTCCTGCTATCGTCTTTAAATATTCCTGGCTCTAAAAAGGGAACGTTTACAGAGACAAGAGCTCTTTGGATAACAATGTTCAGAGAACCGTTACTGGACAACTTGCCAGCACTTTTCTTACATGTGTGCCCGGTAAGCCCAAACACGCCGACGCCGCTACCACAAGGGCACTTATGAGGTTGACAGATCGAAGCTCCTAGTCGGATTCCTACGGCTATGCGCAAACATTCTCCATCAAGTAATGTGCCAAAATTAATTGATGGCAAGTCCTTGCAAAAAACACCGATTCCTACCAAGGATAATACGCGAGGCTATTGAAATTAAAAACTAATTTCAATAGAGAAGATGGATGGGTGCTGCCATCTGGTTGAGATCCTATAATTCACAAAATTAAATCCAAAGCCAAGCATACCACTGCAAGAATTCAAGATACTGTAAGCTCATTCTGCGTAGATCGAACCAAAAATTAATATTCAAAAACTTAAGGTAGCCGGGCTAACTATGACATAGGGACGTCAAACATCTCAGTTCCCCCCGTGACCATGGGTTGCTGTAAAACCCCGAAACGTCAAGAATTTAAACATATAAATTAAACGCGATAAAATCCGTAAACATATTTTTATTCAATAGAAGGCAGGCCTTAGCTTGGTCACGAGGGAAATTATGAAACAAGCGCCATGCTATATTATGGTTGTAGTACAAATGGGTTGGTTCGTCCGGGTAAGGACTACACTCTTACAGAATACATCATCATCGTAATATAGCAGGATTTTGCAATTGTATTTTATATAGTGAGTGAAGAGAACCGGAGACCCTTTTTACTGGAAACAAGGCATTCCATCTTAATTCTCAGGGATGGCAATGCATCAACATTTTGAGTCTTTATTGATCATAGATATAGATATCCATGGGCCACAGCATCCACTTTCAATCAGGTCGACCTTCTGATCGTTTGTTACCCTTATTCTATATATAAGTCAGATTTACACAAATTTTCACTATGATGTTAACTTCACATCGAACTACATAAATAACTTTAAAAATATAGATTGTAGCTCCGTTGAGAGTAACGTACGAAAAGTAATATATGATACAATTTTATCGTCTATGAGACGTAAGCGACAGTATAAACAACCGGAGCAGAATTTAAGAATAGCATTCGGGCATACAAGCGACAAAAGAAGTCTTTAAAAGAAAACGAGTATTTTTGAGTATTTAGAGTCGAATTTGGTGCAGCTTTTAACCTCGATTTTAATTTACCGTCACTAACACTGTCTCTTTAAAATGCTTTTGAATCATACTATTTTGTTTGAATCGATGGGAAAAATTATTTTTCTTTATTATTTTTTATAAAGCATTTTGAAAGAATTTATAAATCTATATTACATTTTTATTATCAATTTAAATGTAAATATAAAATGCATAAATTACTCGACTACAGCGCCGACTGTCAGATCCAGATTTTTTGATTTTATTTTTTGGCGCTAAGCCACCACAATTGGTTCATTAATATAGAATTTGTTAGTAAATTTACTACAGTGTCACCTATTGAATCCTAGCATAGTTCTAAACCATCGTCGACCAACCAACAATCACTTCGTTCGGAAGTTACCAAAACGCTAACAGATGCAACAACAATTTTATATAAATAAATGTGTATGAATGTATTAAACTCACATTAATAAATAAGGTTATATTCATACGCTGTGATTGATGCCACATCTAGTCAGTAGCATTTCTTATACAAGATCCGTGTTTGCTTTTTTTGGTAGGTTTTAAAAATACCGAATTAATTTGTTTAATTAAATAAATAAGATATAATATGTAAATTAGCATTCAAGCTGAGTAAATTGTATTCAATATGCTTTTATACATTTATTTTAGTGTAAGTATTCCGCAAATAAAGAAATTAGTAATTGATTAATTTTATCAATGTTTTATTAATATCAGTTTTATGATTACGTATTGAATTATTTTGTTTCTTATCAGTGATTAAAATTATTGAAATAGATATTTTATCAATATAGATTATAAAATAAATAATACTTATTGAAAGTCATTCTTATATTTAATTATGCACTGGTTCGGAAAATAACTCTGTCCTGGGCAGAACCAGCAAGAAACCCAGTGGAACTTTTTTGTTGAAAATAGAACAGTTTACAAACACATATTAGGTTACACAAAAAAATCAAATTGCTTACTAGCGATCACGACATTCCCGGATGTTATTTGTAGTATTATTTATTTGTTTAAACTTTAATACACAAAAGAAAAATCGTACATATGGCGGACTTAATGCCTTAAGGCATTCTCTCCCAGTCAACCATTAGGCTAAGCAGAGATAAACATATGGGAGGTAGTGCAGCAAAAGTAAACTAATAATGAGAAAAAAGGTAACGAAGTTCGAAGAAACCAGAATATATAATATAAGGTAAATAAATAAGGTATTCTAGACATATATCATAAAATGTAAATATATTAATACAGACTTACACACATACATAAATCTACTTAAATATATTATATACATATATATACACATATATCTGTGCCATGATAAATAAGGAAAATATGTGACAATAGAATCATTCTTTAGGAAAAAGCGTTAATTCACACTTACAATGATTTACTAAAATGTTCACGAACTTTGTTTTTAAAAAGAAACTTGTTGGAAGCTTTTTTAATGTCAAGAGGTATTTCGTTCCAGAATCTTGTAGCCGTAAGAGTGAAAAAGTGGGACATATAACCAGTACGGTGTAAAGGCGTTAGCAACTTTAGATTATCCGAAGAACGGAAAACACAATTATGAGTATGTCCTAGGTACTGAAATCTAGATTTCAAGTACTCAGGAGCACAAGGATCGTTCAGGATAGTGAAAAGAGTGCAGAGTATTCTAACACATCTGCGCTGACGGATAGGTAGCCAGTTAAGCTGAGTATGAAAAGATGATACATGGTCATATTTACGGAGACCATAAATGCATCTGATGCAGTTATTGAGGAGACGATCCAATGTGTTAAGATGTTGTTGAGATAAGTCTGTGCAACACACATCTACATAGTCTATTATCGGCAGAATAAGAGTTTGAACAAGCAAAACTTTTGTAGCGGTAGGAAGAGAATTTTTCAGGCGATAAAGAGATCGCAATGTTGCAGTAACTTTGCGGCTTACCTCCTAGATCTGCTTGTTCCATGAAAGACAGCTATCAACGTACAGACCGAGATACTTAACATGTGGAGAGTATGGGATAGCATTGTTGTTGTACGAAATAAACGGCAAAGTGGAGATATCTAATTTGGATAAGTATCTAGAGCTACCTAAAATGATCGCTTGACTCTTAAAAGGATTCACGTTAATTCCAAACACAGTGGACCATTCAAAGATATAATGTAAATCTTCGTTTAGTAACGCTATTGAATTATTAATATTAGATGGTTCCGCTTGTGCATATAGTTGCAGATCATCGGCATACAGATGACAAGAGCACTTGAGGTTTAATGTGATAAGATTGATAAAAATTGAAAACAGAAGAGGTGAGAGAATACCGCCTTGAGGGACACCGGTTAATACATCACTCCAATTGGAGACATTATGGCCAGAACGCACGGCCTGTTGGCGCCCTCGAAGACATGATGAGAACCAATCCTGGGCTGAAGACGAGATATTCAAGTGAGATAGTAGAGCTAGCAAGAAAGAGTGGTCGACAGTATTAAAAGCGTTAGAAAAATCTATTAAAATAAGAACAGTTAATTTGGAATTTTCCATACCCTCTCGAATATCTTCAGTGACCTTGAGAAGGGCGGTTGTACTGCTATGCCCAGGGCGAAATCCAGATTGATATGAAGAAAGAATCTTGTTTTTAAAAATAAAAGTAGAAATTTGCTTATGAGCAACAGCTTCTAAAACTTTAGATAAAAATGGCAGAATAGAAATTGGTCTGAAATGAGAAATAAAGCTGCATTCGGTGGATTTTGGAAGAGGAATGACATAGGCTTTACGCCAGGGTGTTGGGAAAGCACCATTCTTCAACGAAAAGTTAATGATATGAGTTAACACCGACAAAACCGAATCAATTACGTATATAACCATTGTTCTACTCACATTATCACAAACAACAGCTTTAAATTTGATAGACAGGAGTGTTTTGCGTATCTCGTCTTCATTAACGGGAGAAGAAGTGAAAGAGTCATGAAAATAAGGAGGCATGGAAGATATGGAAGAAATAGCATTTGCTCTAGCACAGAGAATGACTGTTGTAATCGTCTGGAGAAAAACAGACATTATTAGGGGCAATGTGTTTTCCCAAATCCAAGAGTATTAAGAAACTTCCATATATCAGCTGAAGATGAATAAAGCACTTGTTCATAGATATAACGGCGTTTAGCAGCTCTCACCATCTGATTGCATCGATTTCTCGAAACTTTATATGCCTTCCACTTTTCATTTGTGCGCTTCATCTTAAAGGCACGGAATGCTCTGTCACGCTTTCCCATGGCCATTCTTACCCCTGCTGTTATCCATGGAACTGGAGGGCGTTTAAGTCTGACAATACGCTTGGGAGCATGTTTATCAAAGAGTTTTAGCATATTGCCTTTCAGGATATTGACTTTATCATCAACTGTAGATGCAGCAAACACAGAAGACCAGTCAATTTCATCAGCATCGCGCTTAAGCTTTTCAACATCCAGTCTAGCAAAACTACGAATAGAGACAGACACTAATGTAGGCTTGGGAGACTTTAATTTGTATGAAAGAAAGAACAAATCATGCCGTGAAAAACCAGAAGCAGAAAATTGGCCGTAGTTAGCAACATGCTCAACAGAAGAGATGGATATATGGTCGATCCATGTATCTGCAGAGTCAGTATTATGATGTGTAGCATTTAATGGCAGCATAGTGAGATTATGTGACGCCATGATCGACTTCAGTTTGTTTGATTTGAGAGAATCCACTAAGAGGTCAGTGTTAAAGTCTCCCATGACAATATGATGTGTGTAAGCAGAACAGAATGGCGACAAATTTTCTTGCAAAACGGAGAAGTAGTCCACTTGAGGTAGACAGTAGATGACTCCAAGGAACACTTTAACACTCTTGACATTAACTTCAACAAATATGTATTCCATTAAACTAGAATAAAAGGACGGAGAAGTATCTAAAATTTTGAAAGGTTACGTAAATAAATAGCGACACCCCCGCCTCTTTTGCCGGTACGATCACTACGGATTAAAATAAATCCCGGGAGACTGTAGGATGTAGAAGAAAGTTATGGTTTAAGATAGCTTTCATTTTATTATATATAATTATCAGAATGAATATCACATTTTTTAATCTACTTATTTTTTTACTATATATACTACATTTTCGTAAATGTATTGAGAGGCCAAAGTTAATATATTAATTTACTTATTTTTTATTAGAGACTTTTTAATCACTGGTTGCTGTTGTGGGCCTCTTCTGTAAAACAAATATAATTTAACTGTAAACCACGTATCTCCATAGCAAAATATCAAATTAAATTATGCTATGGAAATAGCTAAACTAAACTAGTCTGGCTGTTTCAACGCTGGTGAGATTTAGATTTTTTTTCCAGTATACATGAAGAAATAATATTGGAGCATGCGGAATGCCATTTTTTATTTTTGTAAACAGATGCGAATAACGATATGTTATCTCCCACAATCCCTTTAATTATGACACATTGTCCAATTTGGTGAAGTAGGAAGATATCCATTTTTTCATTTGAAGTTACAATAAATAAAATGCATAAGTATTCGTAAATTATTCCATTGAACCATTTAAACAAAATGCAGCCTAGCGTAACGCTCGTAAAAAGCACATTTTGTGTAGAGTGGGATCAACGTTAATATTTTCACTTTTATATGCATGATATTCATGCCGTGTAGAAACGTATTTACGCTCGTGTAACACGTGTACGTGAATAGAAATAAGTACTGTCGATTTACGTTTTAGAGACGCTGATTTTAAAATCTAGAGATATTTATTTCTTTTTGAGGTTGTACAATATGGTACAAAGAAATGAAACTTCGAAGGAGTCTCAGTAATCTATTTTAATGTACTATTTAACTTGTACACAATTATCTTAAAAATATTAAATAGGACGTGCTAACAGTTTGAGGGTCGAAAGGTAAAAGGGACATCGAATAATTCAATTGAACAGTCGTTGGCTATTGCCAGTACTACGTATGTAAACGTAACGATATGCTATTGGTAGAAGTACAAATAGATTTATAAGAAAGAAATATGGACCTTAAACGTAAACAATTACGGTAAAACTTGGTACTATTACCTAGCCTGACAAATCAAACGTACCTACACGTAAGACATAATAATTGCTATGCAAGTTACATTACATCTACTTAACTAATAAATACTTAAAACGCTAAGACGAAGCGGCGCGAACATCTTCCCGGGCCCTTGAAATCTGAGCTAAAGATTTCAAGTAGTACTTGCGTTATGTATGGGCAGGACACATAGCCGATTTATAGCTCTTCTAATCGTTCCATTAGAAGTTTTGACGTCCGCGACGCGTGGAACTCCATCCGAGCCAGGAAATATTTTGCTGATTCGCCCGAGACGCCAGCAGAGAGGCGGCAAGTTTTCTTCCTTTATCAAAACTAAATCGTTCAATTGCAGGTCCCTGCATTTCGCTCGCCATTTTGTGCGCTGGTGCAGTTCTGCTATATATTCGCGTGTCCATATTGTAATTTCTTTATTAAAATTATATTAAACAATTTTGTTGGAATTAAACAATACGTTTTATTATTTATAAGCCTATTTAGGTTTTTCGTTTTTACTATATATTTTGTATAGTAAAGTAATGGTGGAAGCCGATCCTTATCAACATCTAAGAAATTAGCGGCATGGTTTGACGTTAGTTTACCCAATATTTACCACTGTTATAGTCTATCAAAGTTTCACTGTTGAAAAGTAATCTATGAAACATGTATTATGTCTCCCCTTGGATTACTATAAAATGAATATTTGCCATAGATG
>JAGSMP010000582.1:0-147060 GCA_029286625.1 Parnassius orleans
ATTAAAATTATATTAAACAATTTTGTTGGAATTAAACAATACGTTTTATTATTTATAAGCCTATTTAGGTTTTTCGTTTTTACTATATATTTTGTATAGTAAAGTAATGGTGGAAGCCGATCCTTATCAACATCTAAGAAATTAGCGGCATGGTTTGACGTTAGTTTACCCAATATTTACCACTGTTATAGTCTATCAAAGTTTCACTGTTGAAAAGTAATCTATGAAACATGTATTATGTCTCCCCTTGGATTACTATAAAATGAATATTTGCCATAGATGCTACGCTTGGTAGGCAGGTTGGCAACCAAAGTTATTTATTTTTAGTTTTATTAGTTAGACGCTCTCCTGTTTTTTTTTTTATAGAAAGTGTTGATCGCCGCTTACGAACAACTGCAACACCAGCGGAACAGGTGCGTTGTCAGCCTTTAAAAATTAGTATTCTTGGTTCTTGAAGTTCCTTAACTCGTATCGGACTGGAAAAATCGCGGTTCCACAAAGAATTCTAAAACGAAAATAATAGTATATTTTTGTAGGGACTCCATATTGGTACAGCGTATTCTAATTGTGAACGAATGAGTGTTTTGTAAATAATTAAGAACGTAGATGATCGCTTAAAGTCTTTTATTGTTTAAAAGCTTTATTGATTATGTAATCGATATGGTAATCTAAATGTAATTTCGAGTCCAGCATTAAACCAAGGTCCCTGACTATGTTAACTTTTTGTAAGGGTATGCGATTGATACAATAATTAAATTTAAAAGGTTTTTTGTTCTTTGTAAAAGATATCACATTACACTTGGGCAAACTTATGTGAAGCTTATTATCTAAACGGTACTGAGAAAATCTGTCAAGATCTTTTTGAAGAAGTGAGCAGTCGTGAATGGTTTGACATTTTTTATACATTTTAAAATTATCAGCGTACATTAAAAAATGAGAATTGTCGAAACAGACCTTGACGTCATTTATGAATAAAATAAAAAGCAGGGGGCCCAAAGTTGATCCTTGAGGTACACCGGAAGTGACAAAAATAGAGTTAGATTCGTAACCATTTATATATATAGTTCTGTTAAAAATATAAGATGTGAACTAACCCAATAGATTACCACGATTTGCATTAAATGCAATTTTATCCATAAGTAATTTATGATCTACCTTGTAAAAAGCCTTCTGAAGGTTAGTGTATACAACAACAGTTTGATTTTTGTTATCCATGCTTTCGAATAAAAAATTCGTAAATGTTAATAGATTAATATGCGTGAATAAAACACACGCATATAACGGTTGGGTCATGCCTGTCCACATGTATACATTTGGCATACTTAGGTGGACTCAAACTAAACTTAAGGCTCTGGATAGAAAAGTCCGCACTATCATGACGTCCCATATGCATCATCCGAGATCGTCGGTAATGAGGCTGCACCCTTATAGCACGCATGGGTGTGGCTTTTAAGCACGCTCGCATAATCGCGAAGTGTGCAGCCACCGTAATTACTTTCGACGAGATGATCTGTTGATCAATCTATAGGGACGTAATTTCTTGTGATAAAGGGCAGCCCTCTATCCTTAGCCAACGAGCAATGGCAAGACCCGCAGCAGAGCATTTCGACTGGGAGACCGTATGAATGGAGAAAGAGCTCCACAGGAGGTTATAAAGACTCTACATGAGCTTTTCGTGAACAGTTGCCTCCCTCCACTGGCTACGTTTGGTGACTTTTTGGAAACCCTCGGTTTCGTCTGTGCGACACAAGATCAGGTTATTAAGACCAACAACTATCGGAGATACATCCTAATGGATGGTGCCAGATATCTGTCGAGCTTGTCGACATCCCAGTGAGTCACTAAGGCATGTCATTTCGGTTGTACGGCGCTTTCTAACTGAGCACTTGCAGGCACAACCTAGTAGGAAGAATTCTACCAGGAAATCGCTCTGAAATACGGTCTCGTGGACCGAAAATTGCCTTATTACAAGTACTTGCCGGAAGCCGTGCTCAAAATTACCGCGCCAGGCTCTATTGGGACCGGCCATCATCAAAGACAGGACAATTCTTGCGAATAAGCCTGATATTGTGCTGATGGGCCGGACACAGTCGAGGATTTTAATCGACCAACCTCGTGAAAGCCGAAACAGATAATCGAACAAAATATCTGGACCTGGCTCACGAGGTGACCAACATGTGGGTTGACCTGCTGACCGAAATTATACCTGTAGTCGTTTCTGCGAACGGGCTATTCAGTCAGCCTCTCGGGTCATCTGAGACGACTGGGATTCCGTGACGATCCGCTCCAAGCTCAAATGTGAAGGCGGTGCTCTTTGATACCGCGCATCGTTCGCCGGTTTCTTTCCTTTCTCCTAACCTCGGCGTTTGAGCTCCCCTACCGTTGGCTTGTTATTGTTACGTATTGTTTATGTATTTATTCACTATATTAATATATGTACATTCGTATATTAATCATTTCCATTTACATATTTATACAGTCCAACCAGATGAGAAAACTATTTAATATCAATTACAAAAACAACAATGGCGTAGGGAAGTGACATTATCGCCCGCTGACGTAACAGTTGAAAACAAAACTGCTACGTCGGCAGTCGATCAACGCTCTGTCAAGAGTGTGAGCGCCGTGACTAGGCAAAATTGAGTGCAAAGGTCCGTTTGTGCATATGGTCGAACCATGATGATAGTGCAATTCGAAGGTTGGTATAGGATCTCAGTGACGGCACTAGATAGAACGATCGCGTTTGAAATCATTTGAAAGGGCTCATAAAATGTGAGGTGACTGTTATGTTCTCAACTTTCTGATGGTGCAATCCGAAGGTGGGTATAGGATCTCTAGATAGAACGATCATGTTTGAATTCATTTGAAAGGGTTAATAAAGACCTAGGTGACTGTTATGACCTCACCTTTCTGAGGGTGCAATCCGAAGGTGGTATAGGATCTCAGTGGCGGCTCTAGATAGAATGATCGTGCTTGAATTCATTTTAAAGGGCTCATAAAGACCTAGCTGCTGTTATAAACTCACCTTTCTGATGGTGCAATCTGAAGGTGGGTATAGGATCTCAGTGGCGGCACAGATAGAACGATCGTGTTTGAACTCATTTGAAAGGGCTTATAAAGACCTAGGTCACTGTGAAGATCTTACCTTCATGATGGTGGACTTAGAAGGTAAGTCCTTGTATTAACACAAAGGCAATTTTTACCTATTATAAAATCATAATCGTTTCGACCGGCCGGGTAATATTCAGAGAATTAATTTTTTTTTTGTAATGTGGGACTGCTCTTACTAAATTTTCTTTTGAATATTAAATGTGGTATTTTTTCTGCATAAAAGTAGGTAAGTAGGTACCTGGAATACAGTCTGAGTGAGAGAGAGAGAGAGAGAGGTATAATAAAAGGGCTGAGGCATTCCATCTTAGTTTACGTGATAGAGCTATGCTGCAGCTATATTACGGTTGCGCAATCTGGTCAGGTCGACTGATCTTCTCCGACCAGAGGAACCTTATTTTGATACGGTAGTAGATTCAAAATAAAATACATTTTGACAAACTAAATTTTGTTCATTTAATTTCCGCAGCATCTACCATCAGTTCATTAAACTTTCTATCTTTAACAATACTCTTACTCTCCAGCCAATGCAGGTTATAATATAAGCCCACATACATTTTCAAAACCCACATACAATAAAACTCTGTCCGAATGAATAAGTATAAGGAATATGGAAAATCAGCACTTGATAGCAATTATCAACCGATTTAACACAAAATAAGGTTCATTTTATCGACTTTGCATTGATATACATACTTGCATTGACATAACATAAAGGCTTTGCCTGCTTTTTCAGGAACATAAATTTGTTAATAACCCCAAACAAGACTGGATTATAAAAGTAAAATGTCCCAAACCGCTTAGCGATAAACAAAAACCGCACTTTAGCCTTTTGTATTCAAATGAATGGCGTTAGCGTTACATTCATCCAACAACGGGCTCTAATTTATTCCTTAGACTCATTTAGCATGCAGGTTTGTTTGACGTAAAGGTCTCTATGTCTTTTGAGGTACTGTAATATACTACGCAACTTCAACTATGTACACCTGGCTGCAACCAGTCTTTCCCGCATCGGTTCAACTAACTTAAAAAGGCTATAAAGCGTCCTCGCGCCTGAGGACTAAAATTTAATTCTTTATTACCAGCAAAAATTGTCTAAGGTTCTCTACACTCTCAATACTGAATACTAATAACGCTACTATTTAACGCTAGTATTTTGTGAGAGCGTAGTCCTTATCTAGATGAGTTGACTGTTCTTGCTACAGCCAAATACTGCTACTACGTGGCTCTGTTGGTGCAATGTTTCGTTCTCATGTATGACATAAACACTTATGTATTACACTGTCAAATATCATCTTCATCATCATGACAACATCCTTTACAAATCCACTGCTGAACATAGGCTCGCCAAAGGAAGCCACAAAGCACGGTTCGCCACCTGCAACCATCGACTTCCTGCATCTCTTACCAGGTCGTTACTCCATCTAGTGGGGGCCGCCGTACACTACGCCTACTGGTATGAGGGCTGCCACTCAAAGTCTTCTTATAAAAATATTCTAAGTGTGAAATACATAGGGGTTAAGGAAAAAATAAAATCAAACCTTATTCTAAGAAAACATTAATTTATTTAATCGAAGTTCTACCGTATTATCCATACATTACTGTCATCTCGAGGCGAAATAATTTTATACTTTTGCGTTACAACTCAAGGAACCTGAACTATATAAAGACTTAGGCTGCTTTTTTTTCTCGTAGGAAATTGTCCATATTGTGAGAAAATTACAAGGATGACATATGGTTTCTTACTTTTGTAATGTTAAAACTGTTGTTAATGTTTGTCGAGCAGTGTGTGATATTGGGATATCAAGGAGCAATAATGACGTGGATTGATTGACGAGTCGCGATTGTTTCTAAGAGTTTTTTTTATAAAATATAGGTGATAAAAGAGCACACAGGTCACCTGATGGTAAGAATGATGCTGTGACCGAACATCTACATTAATCTTAATTAAGAAAAAATGCAGATGGCTTGACACCGTAAGGACTAGATGCAATGACTTGCTTCAGTTAAAAGTGTCTGCGGTCTCTACACTCACCATACGAAACACAGTACCATAGCTGGTATTCTGTGAGAGCGCTGTCCTACCCCGGTCGAGTCGACCGCTCGCTTTCAACATAATGTAGCTGCCACGTATACCGTATCTTATAAGTCCACCAGTAATCGGGTAATATCCGCTGTAATTATATCCTCACGACGCCTTGTTGTTTTAAGGGTTTGAGATCCATTCAGAATCTTCAGGGTCAATAGCGTCGGATAGGACTTGCTTTTGGGTCGTTACTCACACTGAGTGTAGCTCCAGGACGAAGTGTATCTACAGCTGTCGGTGAAACTTTAAATTTCACTTATAATATTTCATAATCTCACTTATCGGAAAACTGTCACAGTCGATCTTTAACGGATATTGTCACTTCTGGAGAATAGGACAGAAATTTTAATGTAATTTACTCATTAAGGAGAAAGCGGATAAGCGAATTAAAAAATATCAGTAGGGGTTCAAAATTAATTAAGGGTTATGTCATTATTTATTTGTTTCCGTCCGAGCCGTACATTTTGAATAAGTTAATATCTTTCTGCAAGATAACATATTATGATATATTATGTTATCTTGCATAAAAATATTTATTGGCTTTCAAACGTTTCATATCACTTTGCGGCAAGCAGTGTTAAATATATTCCGACAACGGAAAAAAATTCGTTGGAGCTGAAAAACATTCACAGTAATTTTTCAAAACTCAAATTAAATCGTTGATTTTGCCATAAATAATAATAATATACCTTTGGTTCCTCCCAATCGATTTTTAATACGAGCTGCATTGGATCTGTGCAAGTCTCATTGCTTTGCAAGAGGACATCTGTCTATTTAGTTGCCTGTATCCTGTCATATCTATGAATGTTTTATGGCCATGCAATTTACACCATTAGTGACGGTGTACGGTAAAGAAATCCACTACTCCATATCGTCTCGAGGTGTCGTAAAGGCGGAGGGAAAACCAGGTGATTGGCAGCCCGGTTTCCTAATAACAACAAAAATAAAATGGCAATTAATCAATTTAAAAAAATTAATAAGTTCAACAATCATTTATCTTTCTGACAATGTGCTTATATATCATTTATATATGTTCAATATGGTTGTTAGATACGATTTCATGCGACAAAATGTTTGGAATCTTGATTTTTAGGCGCTAGTAGAACATACCACGCGCTTTGCGTTTAAAGGCATGCAAAAGTGTCTCAATCTGCCTGCCAATCGGCAACTATGGTACATATTTGAGGCAACTATGGAGATGCTTATGTTCAGCAGTGGACTTCTGTTAGTGAGGTCACAGTAATACAACTTCATATTTCGACAAAAAATTTATTGAAACCCCATTACATCAGCGCAACTTGGTTATCGCTTCTTCCTGTTCCAGAATTTTCTTACAATAATGTAGATGCATAAAATTATGAATCAGTAATATAGAAATAAGCTTAGGGCTAAATGAAGAGCGTTCTGTGGTTCGTGCGACGGGGTGTGTTACGTAGCGGCGGTTTCCCATACAAATTTAGGGATAGGCACACAGAACTTTGCAATATAATAGCCTGTGGTTGGCATGATGCCACACTGCACTCTCCGCCAAATGCGTTTAGGCTGGAGTGGGGAGCGTTTAACCACCACTCATGACACTGTTATATAATAATTTATTTCTTACATGCACGCCAAAAATCCCGCCTTGCTGCACGGTCTTAATTCCGACACACACTTAGTTTAACAAGAGTCTATTTCAATAAAGAAGTCCCATGAAGAATGTGCAAACTAAAACGCTATGGAATTTGACAGCGAATGTCGAAAAATTGAAGTAACAAACAATTCGATGGTAAGTGTATTGCTGCCAATGGAAACCCGCAACCAACTTATATTAAAAACGCTGCGTTGTGACCTCTAACGAATAAGATATACTCGTAATGGATATCAGCCTGTAATTATACTGGCTCTATATCTTTCAGACCGGAACACACCAGTGCACGCACTGCTGCCTGGTGGCAGAATAGGTAAGATGCCCTCTTAACTACTCAGATTTCCTACTTTTGGTTGCTGTAATGTATTTTAAAATTGGTTTACATGTCATAATTATAAGTAATATTTTGTAGCATCAAATATAGATCTTTCTTTCTAGTTTATCATCGATGCATTTCAGATGCAAAATTGTTACATCATCAGTAATAATCTGTATATTATAAAGGAAGTAATAGTTTATCTCTGTAATATCGAAATAACTGCCTTTAATCGAGCTCAAAGGGTTATTTGCATGCCATAGAAAACTATTTGTAATTTTTTTATCTGTCTAGCTGTCTGTTCGGCTAATCTGCGGAATGACTGAACCGATTGTAATGAAACATCAAGAACAAATAAATATAAATATAATAATAAGATATTTAAAAACAGGGATATCGGGGTGGGTTGCTAGTATTTAATAAAATTATTACAAATGGTATTATGAGAACAAAGGGGAAATTTGAATAATTTCGCGAAAGTATCGCCACGACCGGCCAGAGCGATAAAGCTGTCATTACGGCTTTCGAAATAGGTTTTGTATTGAACTGGGGATTACGGGAAATATAATGACGCCTTTTTTCATTGTAATTTCTTTATTAAAAATTATATTAAACAATTTTGTTGGAATTACACAATACGGTTTATTATTCATAAGCCTATTTAGGTTTTTCGCTTTTACTATATTTTTTTGTATAGTAACGTAATGGTGGAAGTCGATCCTTATCAACAACTAAGAAATTAGCGACATGGTTTGACGTTAGTTTACCCACAATATTTACCACCGTTACAGTCTACCAAAAAGTTCCACTGCTGAAAAAGAGGTAAATATTAGGTGAATATTTGCCATAGATGCTACGCTTGGCAGGCGGGTTGGCAACCAAAGTTATTTATTTTTAGTTGTATTAGTTAGACGCTCTCCTGTTTTTTTTTTTAATAGAAAGTGTTGATCGCCGCCCACGAACAACTGCAACACCAGGGGAATTGCAGGTGCGCTGTCGGCCTTTTAAAAATTAGTATTATTGGTTCTTGAAGTTCCTTAACTCGTATCGGTCTGAAAATCGCGGTACCAAGGAAGTCTAAAAACGAGGAAGAAAAAAACTCCCATAAATCACATTGGTTCACCGCAGGCATACTGGATGGATTGTATCAGAATTTTGTCGTGATGGTTTCTTATATTTACGAACACTACACATTGAATAAAAAAACTATTTTACGGATTTTATCGCGTTTAATTTTACTAATTTTGATTCCCGACGTTTCGGTGCTTTACAGCACCATGGTCACGGGGACTGAGGTGTTTGACGTCCTAATGTCATAGTTGGCCCCTGCTTCAGTTTTTAGATAATTTTTTGGTCCGATCTACGCAGAATGAGCTTACAGTATCTTGAAGTCTTGCAGTGGTATGCTTGGGTTTGGATTTAATTTTGTTAATTATAGGATCCCAAGCAGATGGCAGCACCATCCATCTTCTCTATTGAAATTAGGATGTTTTGTTTCAATAGCCTCGCGTATCATCCTTGGTAGGAATCGGTGTTCTTTGCGAGGATTTGTGGTCTATCAAATCTGATGTAATGGCGGGACGATCTTGAACATGTTCACAGACTGCAGACTTCCCAGATCGGTGCCTCCGTCAGCTATATGTTCTTTCACGGGGTTTTAATGGATCTTTTGTTTGTCCTATGTAAGAGAGACACATCAACATACACTCCTGCATCTTGTAGAGGATATTACACTTGACGGATGGTAAAATTGACTAATCTTCTTCAGCGGCAGTATGTTTTAATAGAAGCTCGCTTCAAAATATATAACCTTGTCTGTGACTCCTCTGACATAGGGTAGTGCAGCACACGCTCGACTGTGGCCAGCTTCACTCAGTCACTGTGACGTAGCGGGACCCGAAGCTTGTTGTCTTGCAATACTTGCTCGACGTGCGAAGCTCGGCGGCCAGATGTTTTCTGTCACAGATCCCTCGTGCTCTCTGAAACAAAGATTTTCCACGGTAGCTGTGATGGATGATGGTGCGATTCACCATTTAAATATCGGTTGGTATGGGTCTTTTCCTATACACAGTGTGACCAATAGTGTTATCAGGATTTCGGATGACTAAAACATCTAGGAAAGCTAAAAAATGTTGCCTCTAACTCCATTGTGAATTGTATTTTAGAATTTATGGAATTAAGGTGGTTTAAAAATGCAATTACTTTGTCAGATGGTAAAATTGTGAAAGTGTCGTCTACGTACCGCTTGTAGAATCTTGGATATACAGGAGCAGAAAGAAGGGCTTTCTCCTCAAAGTCCTCCATGAATATGTCGGCGACTATGGGAGATACGGTGAACCCATTGCTACGCCATCTACTTGCTGTAGAACTCCTCCTTCCACAATAGATAGCCAGATGTAAGGCAGTGCTTTAACAGTAATGCATATTCTGTAGGCATGTTGTATTCTTCTAGCTTCCTGGTTATAATTGAGATGCAGTCTTCAATGGGTAAGCATGTAAATAGTGACTGAACATCAAAACTGACCATAGTTTCATTGTCAGCGGAGATGTGAGGTCTATCTCACTAACAAAATGGTACGAATCCTTCGTGTGTGCTCTGGTTTGTCCTCTCAGTGACAGAACTTTTGCCAAGTGTTGAGCCAATTTATAAGTTGGTGAGTCGATCTGGCTCACTATAGGACGTAGTGGAGCGTTTGGTTTTGTATCTTTGGCTTACAACCTCGGTGGTTTTAATTTTGCAGGTATTATCAATTTACGTCGAGATCTAATTTTCGAATGTTCTTTAACAGATCGCTTGTTGTTTTACACATTGGTTGTAGGGTCTGTTTGACCTTTTGTACGTACTTTCGTCCGATAAAAGTTGTTGTATTTTAGAATTATAATCTGACGTATCCATTACTACCGTGCATTTCCTTTATCTGCACGGAGAATCGTGAGTTCTGGTCTGTTGCGTAAGTTGTACAACGCTTTAATCTCGTCTTTGGGTAGATTTAGTTTCGGCACTGAACTTCGACGTAACAAGGACGAAATGTCTTGACGTATGGCCTCTAAATCTTCCTTTCCCACATTGTTTTAAACAGACAATCCTCAACGTTACAGATAATTTCCTCTTGGGGATTCTTCGCGGTGTTATTGCGAAATTCAGGCCCTTCGATAATACTTTTATTGTAGGTTCGTCCATGTTTGTTTTGACAGATTATAGACCGTGCGTTGTTTATTGTTTGTGTCTGTGGTCAACATTTGTTGTGTTTCGTTTCTACGTTGCCATGGACGTTTGGCATTTGATTTGATAGTTAATTTTGATATTTTCTATTTGTTTATTTTGCATTCATTATATTTCGATGTTTCGCGTTTGTTTAAGTTTCAATGCAATTATTAAATCAAATGTCGTTAAAACTGTCTTTAACTCACTGGACAAATTGTCTATGGTATTATTTATGAATTGTAGATCGAACCGTTTTGCTGAATCACCGTTCGTAACAACTTTTACTTGCCTGATTTAGGATCTTAGCTTCCTCGAATGTCCTTTTTGGTTGATATTTTGACACACGGGAATGAGATTATGGTCTCATCTCTTCAAGAAATTTAAAGATGTTATATATCTTGCACGCTTAGTTTAAATCTTCTAATCGGCGAATTTTATTTGCTATTACCAGTCCGTACTGGTTTACATAATGGTTTCTTATATTTACGCGAACACTACACATTGAATAAAACTATTTTTGGATTTTATCGCGTTTAATTTCTAATTTTGATTCCCGACGTTTCGGGTGCTTTAGCACCCATGGTCACAGGGGACTGAGGTGTTTGACGTCCTAATGTCATAGTTAGCCCAGCTACCTTCAGTTTTTGAATATTAATTTTTGGTCCGATCGCAGAATGAGCTTACAGTATCTTGAAGTCTTGCAGTGGTATGCTTGGGTTTGGATTTAATTTTGTTAATTATAGGATCCCAAGCAGATGGCAGCACCATCATCTTCTCTATTGAAATTAGGATGTTTTTAATTTAATAGCCTCATTATCATACCATCCTTGGTAGGAATCGGTGTTCTTTTGCGATTTGTGGTCTATCAAATCTGATGTAATGGCAGGACGATCTTGAACATGTTCACAGACTGCAGACTTCCCAGGCGCGTCAGTGCCTCACGTCAGCTATATGTTCTTTCACGCGGGTTTTAATGGATCTTTTTGTTTGTCCTATGTAAGAGACCACATTCACAATCAAGCTTGTACCTCCTGCATCTTGTAGAGGATATTACACTTGACGGATGGTAAAATTGACTAATCTTCTTCGGCGGCAGTATGTTTTAATAGAAGCTCGCTTCAAAATATAGCC
This sequence comes from Parnassius orleans, assembly GCA_029286625.1. Lineage (NCBI taxonomy): Eukaryota > Metazoa > Arthropoda > Insecta > Lepidoptera > Papilionidae > Parnassius > Parnassius orleans. Next base: position 11,477 of record JAGSMP010000582.1, read on the forward strand.
AACCTTGTCTGTGACTCCTCTGACATAGGGTAGTACAGCAGGCACACGCTCGACTGTGGCCGGCTTCACTCAGTCACTGTGACGTAGGCGCAGGACCCGAAGCTTGTTTCTTGCAATGCTCGACGTGCTGGCTCGGCGGCCAGATGTTTTCTGTCACAGATCCTCGTGCTCTCTGAAACAAAGATTTTCCCACGGTAGCTAACTGTGATGGATGATGGTGCGATTCACCATTTAAATATCGGTTGGTATGGGTCTTTTCCTATACAGTGTGACCAATAGTGTTATCATAGGTTCGGATGACTAAAACATCTAGGAAAGCTAAAGAATTGTTTGCCTCTAACTCCATTGTGAATTGTATTTTAAATTTATGGAATTAAGGTGGTTTAAAAATGCAGTTACTTTGTCAGATGGTAAAATTGTGAAAGTGTCGTCTACGTACCGCAGAATCTTGGATATACAGGAGCAGAAAGGGCTTTCTCCTCAAAGTCCTCCATGAATATGTCGGCGACTATGGGAGATACAGGTGAACCCATTGCTACGCCATCTACTTGCTTGTAGAACTCCTCCACAATAGATAGCCAGATGTAAGGCAGTGCTTTAACAGTAATGCATATTCTGTAGGCATGTTGTATTCTTCTAGCTTCCTTTATAATTGAGATGCAGTCTTCAATGGGTAAGCATGTAAATAGTGACTGAACATCAAAACTGACCATAGTTTCATTGTCAGCGAGATGTAGGGTCTTTATCTCACTAACAAAATGGTACAATCCTTCGTGTGTGCTCTGGTTTGTCCTCTCAGCGGTGACAGAACTTTTGCCAAGTGTTGAGCCAATTTATAAGTTGGTGAGTCGATCTGGCTCACTATAGGACGTAGTGGAGCGTTTGGTTTGTGTATCTTTGGTAACCATACAACCTCGGTGGTTTGGTACATGGTGGTATTATCAATTTACGTCGAGATCTAATTTTTCGGGTAATTCTTTAACAGATCGCTTGTTGTTTTACTTTGATTGGTTGTAGGGTCTGTTTGACCTTTTTGTACTTTCGTCCGATAAAAGTTGTTGTATTTAGAATTATAATCTGACGTATCCATTACTACCGTAGCATTTCCTTTATCTGCACGGAGAATCGTGAGTTCTGGTCTGTTGCAAGTTGTACAACGCTTTAATCTCGTCTTTGGGTAGATTTAGTTTCGGCACTGAACTTCGACGTAACAAGGACGAAATGTCTTGACGTATGGCCTAAATCTTCCTTTCCCACATTGTTTTAAACAGACAATCCTCAACGTTACAGATAATTTCCTCATGGGATTCTTCGCGGTGTTATTGCGAAATTCAGGCCCTTCGATAATACTTTTATTGTAGTTCGTCAGTGTTTGTTTGACAGATTATAGACCGTGCGTTGTTTATTGTTTGTGTCTGTGGTCAACGGTTGTTGTGTTTCGTTTCTACGTTGCCATGGACGTTTGGCATTTGATTTGATAGTTAATTTTTGATATTTTCTATTTGTTTATTTTGCATTCATTATATTTCGATGTTTCGCGTTTGTTTAAAGTTTCAATGCAATTATTAAAATCAAATGTCGTTAAAACTGTCTTTAACTCACTGGACAAATTGTCTATGGTATTATTTATGAATTGTAGATCGACCGTTTTTGCTGAATCACCGTTCGTAACAACTTTTTACTGATTTAGGATCTTGCGCTTCCTCAGATGTCCTTTTTGGTTGATATTTTGACACACGTAGGAATGAGATTATGGTCTCTGCATCTCTTCAAGAATTTAAAGATGTTATATATCTTACGCTTAGTTTAAGATCTTCTAATCGGCGAATTTTGTTGCTATTACCAGTCCGTACTGGTTTACATAATGGTTTCTTATATTTACGCGAACACTACACATTGAATAAAACTATTTTTACGGATTTTATCGCGTTTAATTTTACTAATTTTGATTCCCGACGTTTGGTGCTTCAACCATGGTCACAGGGGACTGAGTGTTTGACGTCCTAATGTCATAGTTAGCCACTTTCAGTTTTTGAATATTAATTTTTGGTCCGATCTACGCAGAATGAGCTTACAGTATCTTGAAGTCTTGCAGTGGTATGCTTGGGTTTGGATTTAATTTTGTTAATTATAGGATCCCAAGCAGATGGCATACCATCCATCTTCTCTATTGAAATTAGGATGTTTTTAATTTCAATAGCCTCGCTATCATCCTTGGTGAATCGGTGTTCTTTTGCGAGGATTTGTGGTCTATCAAATCTGATGTAATGGCGAGGACGATCTTGAACATGTTCTGGTGCAGACTTCCCAGGCGTCAGTGCCTCACGTCAGCTATATGTTCTTTCACGCAGGTTTTAATGGATCTTTTGTTTGTCCTATGTAAGAGAGACCACATTCACAATCAAGCTTGTACTCCTGCATCTTGTAGAGGATATTACACGACGGATGGTAAAATTGACTAATCTTCTTCAGCAGGTATGTTTAATAGAACTCGCTTCAAAATATAATAACCTTGTCTGTGCTCCTCTGACAGGGTAGTACAGCAGGCACACGCTCGACTGTGGCCGGCTTCACTCGGTCACTGTGACATAGGCGCGGGACCCGGCTTGTTGTCTTGCAATACTTGCTCGACGTGCTGAAGCTCGGCGGCCAGATGTTTTCTGTCACAGATCCTCGTGCTCTCTGAAACAAAGATTTTCCCAGTAGCTAACTGTGATGGATGATGGTGCGATTCACCATTTAAATATCGGTTGGTATGGGTCTTTTCCTATACACAGTGTGACCAATAGTGTTATCAAGTTTTCGGATGGCTAAAACATCTAGGAAAGCTAAAGAATTGTTTGCCTCTAACTCCATTGTAATGTATTTTACAATTTATGGAATTAAGGTGGTTAAAAATGCAGTTACTTTGTCAGATGGTAAAATTGGCCCAGTGTCGTCTATTACCGCTTGTAGAATCTTGGATATACAGGACAGAAAGAAGGCTTTCTCCTCAAAGTCCTCCATGAATGTCGACTATGGGAGATCTGGTGAACCCATTGCTACGCCATCTACTTGCTTAGAACTCCTCCTTCCACAATAGATAGCCAGATGTAAGGCAGTGCTTTAACAGTAATGCATATTCACAGGCATGTTGTATTCTTCTAACTTCTGGTTATAATTGAGATGCAGTCTTCAATGGGTAAGCATGTAAATAGTGACTGAACATCAAATGACATAGTTTCATTGTCAGCGAGATGTAAGGTCTTTTCTCACTAACAAAATGGTACAGATCCTTCGTGTGTGCTCTAGTTTGTCCTCTCGCGGTGACAGAACTTTTGCCACTTTGATGTTCATCACTATTTACATGCTTACCGTTGAAGACCTCGGTGCATAACAGGAGGCTAGAAGTAGTATGCGACCTGATAAGCCTGCCACACTCTGGCCTCTGTGTGGAAGAGGAGAAGGATCTAACAAGCAGGTGTTGCTGTAATGGGATACCATATCTGTAGTCTCGACTGTGGAGGACGAGAGGCTGCTCTGTACACTGTCATGCAAGCTGTTTTTCTTTACTGCAATTTCCATCTGACAATAACTGCATTTTAAACCACCTTAATCTCAGATTCTAAACCATTGCAATGGAGGCAAAACAAACAGTTCTGTTTCTGAATGTTTCAGTCATCCGAAATCTGATATTTAATGGTCACACTGTATAGGGAAAGACCGCCCTATAATTGAATCGCACCATCATCCATCTGTCGCCCATTCGAAAACACGAGGATCTGTGAACGAATATCTGGCCGCAGTGCGTCGAGTAATATTACAGACAGCTGGCGGGTCCGCTCGCAGTGACGGTGAAGCGGCCACGATCAAAATAATGCTATACTCGAGGTCACGGGTTGACTGTTTGAGCGAGCTTACCAAAACGCAGCCGCTGAGCCGCCGGCATCGATTACCGTCAAGAATGCGGGGTGCCAAGCGCGATTAACATGGTGCCACATGGGACAAACAGATCCGATGCGTGAAAGAACGCCAGCTGACGTGGCACCGACGCTGAGATCGATCTGTATGTTCAATCGTCGCATCGGCGTTTGATAGACCTGGGCTGCGACCAGATGACTGCAGTGACAGGTAAAACATCTAATTTCAGAAGATGGATGGTGCTGCGGGATACTACGTGCTGGAAATCGGCAAACGCTGCTCATGGTACTGTAGCTGTTCTGCTAGTCGAACAAATAATATTCAAAACTGAGCAAAATGCTGTTTGATAGGACGTCAAACGCAATCCCCGTGCTATGGGTGCTGTATCGTGAGATCAAATTAATCAAAATTAAACGCGATAAATCCGTAAAAGCGTTTTGATTCAATGTAATGTTCGCCATCGAAACCGTTATGACGGTACGGATTCAATAACAGTAAAATCATCGAACCGTCAGCAAAACTGGTGCAGATATAACATTCTTGAAGATGCAGAGATGTAATCAGACCTGCGATCAACAAGGACATTCGAGGAAGCGCTCGTCATGAGTAAGGGTGTACGGGCGATGATCAGCTGGCGCAGTTCGATGCAATATGAGCTACCATGACGAATTGTCGGTGTTAAGACAGTTTGGCGACGTTGATTTAATAATTGGCATTGGCTGAAGCAAACGCGACATCGGCCAGTGCAAATAACAAATGGCATGTCGAAATTAACTATCAAATCAAATATGCTACCGTAACGGCATGCAACAACGCACGATCTGTCCGTGGCTGCCTGTGGAATTGTCAGCTGACAATCGAGGGCCTGTTCACTGATAGCCGCGGCGGCTGTGGTGTCTGGCGATTGGTGTCTGTTCGCTGTGTGAAGGAAAGGAAGACTGAAACCATACGTCGACTAGTCACTGTTACGTCGAGAGACCAGTCTTAATCTGGTTAAAACGTTAACGGCACCACGCGAATACCGTGCGATCAAAATGTACGACCAGCTGTGGATACGTCGAATATAATTCTAAAGCTCTGGCTGGCGCTCGGACGGCTACATACAAGGTCGAAACGAACCCACAACAATGTTAAAAAAGCAACAAGCGATAAAAGTACTCGAAAAAACAGATCTCGACATAAAGTTAGAAACCATGTATAAACACCGAGGTTGTGGGTTACCAAATACAAACCAACTCACCCGTAGTGAGCGGATCGACTCACTGCTACGTGGCTCAACACAACGAATACCGCTGAAGTTGGTCAAACACCCACGAAGAGATATACCGACGTTGAATGAACCACCGTATGGCGGTCATTACGATGTTCGGTCTTCATAACACCATCAAACTCATCGTTATAACCGGGAAGCTGAAAGGAAGCAACATGCCACAAATGATGAAAACGCACCTTGGCTCTGGCTATCTGTGAGGAAAAGTTCTGGCAAGTAGACCGTAGCAATTACCATCATAGTCGCCGACATATTCTGGAGGACTTTGAGCCGCTGCTCTGCTGTCAGACTACAATGACCGTGAACGGCACTGCATCTGTTGAAGCCGTAACACCACAAACCACAATTATAAATTCAAAATACAATTCACAATGGAGAAAGAGGCGCAATCTTAACTCCTGAATGTTTTAGTCATCCGGGCTCGTCACGCTGTATGAAAGACCCATACCAACCGATATTAAATGGTCGCGCCATCATCCATCGGTTAGCCGTGGGACTTTGTTTCGAGCACGAGGATCTAACGTTTCAGCATCTGGCCGCCGAGCTTCAACACGTGACTAGCCAGAACAACAAGCTCGTCCCACGCCTACCCGTGTTAGGCCGCAATCGACGTGTGCCTGCTGGCCTGTCAGGAGGGTCAGGCGGGTTGGCTGACACAGGCGAGCTTCAGTAAAACATGCTGAAGCCGCCGAAGAAAGATGGTCATTTACCATCCGTCAAGAATCCTGGATGCGGGAATGCTGGCTGATTATGATGTGATGCGGGTCGGTGGGCACCCGCGGTGGAAGGCGCCAGCGACGAACACCGACATGCGGTCTGTGAACGCGGCTCGTCCCAATACGTCGAGATTTGATAGACCAGAAATCTCGCCAGCGCCGATTCGAGACGACCGCGGGCTATTGAATAAAGACATCTAATTCAATGAGAGATGGATGGTATGCCATCGCGGGATCTATAATGGTGTGGGTTAAATCCAGGCAAGCTTTCTGCAGGCAGGCTACAGCAGATGGACCAAATTATTCAAAAACTGAAGGTAGCCTGCTATCATCCAGTCCCCGTGGTTCAGGTGCTTGCATCAGGTCAAACGCGATAAAATCTGGTTTATTCAATGTGGCGTGTTCGCGTAATATGAAACCGTGTCGGTACAATGACAGCAAAGTGGCCGATTAATCTTAAAACTAGCGTGCAGATCTAAGCATCTTTAAATTTCTTGGAAAGATGCGAAATATGATGTCAAGTATCGGCAAACGTTCGGCTGAATCAAATCGGCGACCGGTACGAACGGTGATTCAGCAAAACTGTTCGATCTGATTCATAAATAATACCATGGATGTTGTCCAGTGAGTTAAAGCAGATAACGACATTTGATTTAATTGGCTTTAAACAAACGCAGCTTATCGAAATATAATGGTCAAAACAACAAATAGAAAATATCAAATTAACTGTCAAACCAAACGTCCAACAACATAAAGTACCTGGCGTTGTCTGGTTTCGTTTCTTAACGCGGTCTGTCTGTCCGCTGGCTACTGGACGACCTGCATAAAGTATCGAGGCAATTCTGGCTCTTCTGTCCGTATCAATTATCTGTTCGGATTCTCGTTTAAAACTGTGGGGAGACCAGCCTCAGAACATTTCAAGTCGCCCGATCGGTCGACGAAACGTCTGCAGATGCGGATGAAACGTTGACAACGACGCAACGGACCAGAACTCACCGTTCTCCGTGCAGATGAAGGCTGCGATCGAATTGATTCAAATATGACTTTGTCCGGACAATATGCAAAAGATCAAATGGACCCTGGCTGTGTAACAACGATCTGGTGCTCGAAAATGGATCTCGACGTAAATCGATAATAGCCGCCAAACCACCGGACGGATAATGCAGGCCAAACGACACCCGTCCTATGGTCGACTCGGCACCGCAGAAATGACTCGGCGCGGCGGGATGCAGAGCGCACGAGGATTCGTGCCATTTGGTGAATAAAATACCATCTCGCGACAACATCTATCGGTCAGTTTGATCTGTTGTCTTACCATTGAACTTTTGCTCGAAGCTGAAATTGGCTGCCTTGAAATATGTTATTCTCTTGCTTACATCTGGTCTGGCTGATGAACTCAGCGGCGGCGTTCACCGCTCTCCCGTCTCTCATAGTTCATGGAGAACCGATAACTGCTCCTGTATCAAGACTACAAGCAGACGCATCAGGCTCGCTGCTGGGCACAAATGCCAGCCCACCAGGTCTAACCGGTGCAATGGGTAAACAGCTGTTCTTCCATTTTAGTCATCAAAATCACCATTCACACTATGGAGAAAAGACATACTGTTCCGGTGCGTGGTGAATCGCCTGTCATCCCATCACGGTGTACCGTGGGGCATCTTGTTTCCGAGGCGTGGATGTGGCAGCCTCTGGCGCCGGCGCACGTCGGTAGCAAACAACAGGGCTGCTGAGCAAGTATCGCGCCACAGTGACAGCCTGATCGGCTGACCTGCTGTACTGTCGGGTACAGGTTGGAGTTAGCTGTGAAGCGAGCTTCAATAACCGCCGCTTCAACCGTAATCGTTACCGCCATCAGATACGTAATGTCCTAATGAATGTTCTCTATAGGACAAACAAGATGTCAATCAACGACAGCTCCTGACGTGTTTACCTGGGAGATGCGGTCTGGTGGTAAGATCATCCCCCTGTTATCAATTTGATGAACCGCAGGCTGCCGTTCCCACGGAATGACGCGACTGGCCGAAATGAGCATCTGTTCAGGAAAGATGAATGGTGCTGCCATCTGCAGGATCCTGTTAACAGGTCGTCAAACCGCTCTGCAGGTCAGGCTCATTGAATCAGCCAAATGTGTTCAAACTGAGGTAACAGGCGACATCAACGCAGTCCCCGTGACCATGGTGTGGCAGCCAGCGTCGGGAATCAATTGGTGAAGTTAACGCGATACCATCATAGTTTTTGATTAATTGTCGTGATTTACGTTGGTAAAATTTGGTGGCTGAGTTAATCCAAACAATGCCTCGGTGAGTTTTACTCTATCGCCTTTTAAAGACAACCACGGCATAATATAGGGAAGTGTGTTAAAAACCGTAGGTCCTGCGCCTGATCTCTCTGTGGTCGTGTCGGATAACAGTCTCATCGCACTATGAGAGTGAGGGAATGAAAGTGCACTTGTGCTTGCGCATACACTTGGGCACTTCAATCCTGTCCACGCAGATGGCTGACATTCGGTTTGAGTACATTATTATTATTGCCACATACTACTCGACAAAACCGCTTTAACATTACAAGAGCTGTAGTAAAAACCGTATATCATTCTCGTAATTTTTTCCAATTGGGACAATTTTTAGGAAAAAATTCTCAAAATCTTCTAAAATGCCTTCATAGACTTTGTAGAGTTCATATTTCCAGAGTTAATAAAGTCAGATAATAATTAAGAGACGAATGTTCGTTTACCATCTCTAGAATTAAAAAAAGAATAGATATCCGCAAAGTAACGCTTGATTTGATATTAATAAACGCAATATAGTGTTTGCGTTAACATATCGTAATAACATAATTCTGTACTAATGTTTTCTTATCATAGCAGCGTCAACGAAACTGCCAACCATGACGTTAAAGCAAATCCTACAAAGTGAGAGCCTATGTCCAGTAATGGACTTTTAAGAGGCTGTTAGAAAATGATGAAAAATGAGACTTTTGTTTTGCGCCTACGTTGGCTGTGCTAGCATTGATTTATGGCATTAAGTGCCGCAGGTTCGAATCCCGTACGGAACTAATGTACTATATGACATACAAATGATTTTTCGGGTCTGGATGTTTATCCTTGTGCAATTTATGTTTGGCTGACTCTATGATACAAGAGAAATTCATAATTTCTGGGGAAAAAGCGAAAAAAGAAATATTTTGATTTCATTATAAGGTTTCCTTAATAATACTAAATTGATGTGTTCACCACCCTTTTACCTATTTTACCGACAAATAGCAGTGCGTAAACTGCTGTGATGCAGTTCGAAGGGTAGAGATCATGTATAATTACAGGCTGTGAGGCACTCGATCTTAGTCCTTACGTGTGACAACGCATCTGTGGCCTTTTGTTTGAAGTTTACTGCAGGTGTCCATGGACTGTGGTAGCCACTTAGCATCAGGTGGACTGTAATATCGTATGTCACTTCACTTTAAAAAAATCTTACTCCTCAAAGGTAGAGCATAAAATAAGGAAAGACTGTAACAAGATGTCTTACTCGTCCAAAATTTGTCAGGCCAATTGACGACCGTAGCACATAGTCGCCTCCAACTTTCCGTGGCTCCACGTCATCGGTCAGGAAAATTTGGTCTTTTTTAAATATTATTTTAAGCCAGCGCTTCGTACAATCTAACTGATGGTAAGTGGTGATGTATCTAAGATGGTGAAGCCACTGACTTAACATAACCTATTCACTCTTGCCTTGAAGACACCCAAATTGTAATCGGATGGAAACACAGATGCTGGCAACTTATTCCTCCTTTGCTGTACGCATGATGAACGACCGCAGCAAACCGTTTTGGTTCGAATGCGTGGTTAATCAACAATGAAAGGTTGGAACTGGCCGAACGTCTGGTAGTCCGATGGTGGAAGGAGAGGAGGTTAAATTATGCAATTCCTGCACACTCCTCGAAATGCATTCTGTGAAAACCGAAAGGTGACTACTTTGCGCCTGTGTTCAAGGCTGGTAAGATTGGTTTTGACCAAACTTGGTCCAATAAGCCTCTTAGCACGCCTTTCATTAGGTCCAAAGTTGTTAGGTGGCATTTTGCAGCTCAGCCTATATAGGCAGCAATAATCCGCACGACCGGACTTGCGCTTTGTATAAAGTAAGCAGCTGTTCCGGCGTGGTATTGCCACCTTTGCAAGGACTCCTAACTTCCTTGCAGTTGCATTGGCCTTGGACTCAATGAACCACCCAAGGTCCTTTAAGGATATCTCAACCCCAACAACTAAAGGCGGTCGGTGTATTCAGTGATACATTTCGGAAGAACCAAGATAAGGCTGGCTCCTTTTTGCAGTGAAGAGACACGCTTGTGTTTTGTGAGCGTTAATTTCACAAGATTGGCATCGCCCATTCGGAGACTGCCGTAACATGTGAATTCACGCCCTACCATAGTTTCTATTTCGACTGGATTTGATCGCGACTGGCACTGAGGACTAGGTTGGTATTTCTCCACAACTGTGCTGTCGTCTGCATACCCATAGATACCGGGCATAAGCAGGTCATTAATATGTAGCAGAAGAGTTGCGGAGAAGAACAGAACCCTGAAGAACACCGGCGTTAGTCGCCACAGGATTGGATGAACAGCCATCGACGATGTCCGGAGAGATCGTTCACTCGGAAGAGTCCTTGCCCAGTCAATCAGACCAGGGGATAAGCCCGTACGTTGGAAGCTTACCCAAAGGCTGGCGTGCCAAACTCTTTCAAAAGCCTTCCAGAGACATCAGGGAAACAGCAAGTGCTTCCCCACTATTCCGGTGCCTCGCCCTACGTGTGTGGCATACGCTAGAAAGTCTGCTGACCGATTTCGCGAAACCCGTACTGTCGGTCACTAAAGGTGATCATTCTGATCTATTACTGTAACACTTTTAACATAATAATAATCGCCGACTTACCTATCAGAATTGTTATACAATTCAACAATAATGTAAACATTTAAGAAAATATATATAAATTGTAGCTACGCTCTACACTTTGTAAATTTTCCACCATGACTATTTTGTAATATTTATTGAATATGGTTAAATAGAAATATTAAATGTAAATAGTTATTACTGATTGTAACTTTTATTAGGTGAGGGCCCAGTATACATACCCTTTTCGATCCTTCCTCTTTCTGCACTTTTGCAGTCAGAAGGTTTGAAATTATTCGAGACGCCGATCAATTTTATTGTTCATGACAAAGGGTATATAAATAATGACGTTATCGAAATTTGATCTATAAACTTATGTTAGTGTTACAGCCGCAATTGTTTTTGTCTTGTTAATTTGAATATTGGAATATTGTTAATATCGTAAATGAGACTGAGTCCTTAACTTATTGATAATGGATATAAGTTTTTCATAATATGGCCACAATTTAATTCGTCAATTGTACTCGTGTACTTCTTATTGGTTTCACAACATCTCAACAACTCATCAACAACATCAACAGAGGTATAAGCAGAAATTCGGACTCCCATTTGGTACGATCCTGACATACCTCTCTCACTTCTTTCACATCTATGTACCTTCGCATACAAAACTCGTCAGTTAAAAGTACTCTTAACTTGGCCCATCTTCAATATATGTAATTTTGTCGATAGATTCCATCTAAGGCATCCTTACTGACTCTGTCACTCACTTCCCACCGCCATTGCTTTGACACTATTTCCTTATTCATTACGTGTGCAAACCACCGAAGCATTCTTTCTACAGATCCTGATCACAAAATCTTGCAAACCACACTTTTCTCCTATCACAATTACTCACTCCGGGTAGTCCATTATGACATCTGATTCGAATATTTTTTGGGACGGAAAAAGAACTCAACTGCAAGAGATTGAATTCAGATTTGTTAGGAGTAGTAATACCCAGTAGTACACGGACACAAAGTATTAGAAGTCAGTGTTGTGTTGACTCTGGAGATAAGATCACATGCCAGAAACACAATATTTTGCGTGAAGATGTACGCTACGCGTGCCTCCTCAGAAGAAGGTTATCATAAAATGTTCCATTTTCGATGTATAAAGTAGTAAGTACCAAATGAAAACAAAAATTGTCAAATGTTTTCAACTGTCAAAAGCTACGTATATTGCTTATTTTATTTTGTTATTTAAAGGCCAATTCTGGCTTAAATTTCAACAAAAGATGAGTAAATAGTTATATAAGACAGTTATTGTAATAGTTTTTGATTTCAGACATAATACTCATTTATAAGGAAAATATTGCTGCTGCGTCGTTGTCAACTGTCAAGCATAACAACTACATAAAATTTTTATCAATATGGAATAAATCCAGGAAAATGTGATAATATTTCATTTGTAGAGTAAAGTGCTTTATTTAGGCCGTAAATGATTGTGTTTCAGGAAAGATGCGAAATTTGGCATTTCAAGTCAATATGAAGCTATGTAATATAAAGTTTTTGAGTGCTGTAGAGATCTGTTTAGATGTTTTAATGAATACCTCCGCTCCACTACATTCCTGTGGTTTCCTACAGTGTCAAAATTGTACCGACGGTAGGCTGTTTAAAAGTACAAGGATTAAATATACATATCAAACGATGCCATAGTAAAAGTATTTCGACTTCACAGCCTACCGTTCCTTAACTTTATTAGTAATTCCTCTAATGACACAAATTTTTCCCTTTTTCAGAAAATTTACAATTATCGTCGTAATGTACCAGTGGTAAAAATAATTCCTAGAGGTGCGAGGATGCAGCTTGCTAAAGCATTGTCATGCACTATTCAAATTGTTTCACTAATAGTGAAAAGTTGGCAAAATTATTTACTTTCGCGTATTCCTATTTTCATTTGATAAACAATAAATAAATCAATTACGTCTCAACCAAAAGAGACATCTTTTCAAAATTTAGATTACCCAATTAATACTCATTTATCTCGACCGTCCTAAATTTGATTTAAAATGTAGTTGAGTCGAAAGTAATGGATGGCGACTTAAAATGCATCATGTTTTTATTCTCAGACGACATCCTGGCTCCTCGTAATGTTGAAACTCTTTTTCAAAATTTGATTTAATTAATACTCATTTATCTCGACCACGTCCTAAATTTGATTTAAAAAATAGTTGAGTCGAAAGTAATGGATGGCGACAAAATACATCCCATATTTATTCTCAGACGACATCCTGGCTCCTCGTAATGTTGAAACTCTTGAAAGCCCGTCAAAGCATCCTTCAGTCAATCCTTCTCGAGTTTACCACTGCCTCCCAAGACTTCTATGCAACGTATATACAAATGTCTGAAAAAGACACATTAGAACAATTATGTCATTTTCGAATGGCTCTGCTGGCGGCATTGACGGAATTACCTCAACATCTTAAAGATGTTGTGGCGCTTCTGCCGGTGACGCCGGCGATGCTAATGACATTACAAAATTATCTAACTTTTGTGCTTTCTGGTAATGTTAATCAAATTTCATTCCATTCTTATAGGGCAAGATTATGTGCCTCAAAAAAAGGATAACGGTATCCGTCCTATTGCCGTTGGTTCACACATTTCGACACTTAACTTCAAAATTAGCTTGCAGGCCATAATCTCTAACCTTAAGACAAAATTTCAGCTTACTGAACTAGGCACGGCACTAGAGGTGGCTGTGAGGCGGTGGTACATTCAGTGCGTACATTTTTAATAAACTCTGATGCAGATGTTCTTATGAAGGTTGATCTAAGGAATGCTTTTAACTCTATCGATAGGGTAACCTGCTGAAAGTGGCTAACAATACTCCGAAATTATCACTACGTTTGGCAATGTTACAGTCAAAATACTAACTTGTTTTACGAAACCATGTTATCGATTCTGCAGTCGGTGTTCAGCAGGGTCACCCTCTAGGTCCACAATTTTCAGTTTGGGAATTCAACCCATTATTTCAAATTTGAAATCCAAGCAATGTCCAGTACCTGGACACTACAGTACACTGAGAGGTAGAGCAGATGGCGTCCTCAGTGATCTTACTCATATTTTTCGAAATTTTAAAATATTGGTCTTGAACCAAATAGCAACAAATGTGATTTTTTTTTCCAATAATTTATCTACTTTTCACAGAGACACTTTAATTCAAAATTTCAATCATTATTCTCCAGGAATAAAAACTGTCAGTACGGAATCACTATACTTGCTAATTGCCCCGTTGTTTTCAATAGTATTAAACCTGTTTTAAAACAAAATTTGATCAGTTTTTAAGCCACGTTGATAAATTGTATAAATTAAGCCCCACATTGCTTACTATTTTAAAATATTGTCTCCTTATACCTAGATTTGATACTCCGCTCAGGTCCAGCCTGGAATGTTCGGATATTTTAAAAGATATTCATAATAATCTTAAAATAGCTATAGAAAATTCTAAATTTAACTTTATGCAACAGCCTGGACTCAAGCTACTTTATCTATAAAATTTGGTGGTATTGGTGTGAGAAATCTTTCTAGCGTTGCATTACCTGCTTTTCTTGCTTCCGTGCATAGTGTCAGTAATTTATGTAACATAATTTTAAATAATAAAGTAGACCTGTGCTTTGCTACAGAGGCAGGGTGCAGATATGGCAAACGCTCTGTGCTGGCGAAAATGTTCCACTGGAAGTTAACCAACAAAAACAGTGGGATATTCCGTTGGTACAGAGGGTGCAGAAAGATTTGTTTCATAATTTCATAGTGACCAAGATAAGGCATGCCTTTTAGCTGTTTCGACAAAGGAATCTAGTCACTGGTTACACGCTTTACCATCAAGTAATCTCGGTACATTACTTGATGGGCAAAGCTTGCGCATCGCTGTAAGAATGCGACTAGGCAGCGGTTTGCAACCATCAGTGCCCCTGTGGTAGCGTCGACAAGTTTGGGCTCAACGGACTTTCTTGTAAGAAAAGTGCTGGTAGGTTTCACGTCACGGTTCTTTGAACGATGTCATCCGAAGGGCTCTTGTCTCTATAATTGTTCCTCGGTTTTAGAGCCTTGTGGAATATTTAGAGACGATGGCAGGAGACCCGACGTTATGATATTGGTCCCTTGGGAGAGAGTAAAGCCCTAGTGTGGGATGCTACTTGCATAGACACTTTGGCGGCCTCTCATCTCAGGGGTACCTAGTATAGAGCTGGGGCGGCATCAGAGGCAGCTGAACTGAGTAAGTGGCGCAAATATGAGTCTCTGAGAGATGACTATATTTGTGCCATTTGCTGAGATTATCGGTCCGTGGGGTCCACGTGCGGTGAAGTTCTTAAAGGAACTCCATCCGCAGCTGGTCGTTGCTGCTGCTGGTGATAAGAGGCTGGTTTTTCTCGCTCAAAGGCTAAAATATAGCCATTAAGCAGAAACACAAGCAGTTCTTGGCACGATACCGCGTGGAGTAGGACTGTTTGATAATTAAATTACTAGTTTTAGTTTGTTTTTTATTATAGTTTTTAATAAATGTATAAATATAATAAAATATAAATATATATGCGGTTTCAATGACGGCTGTCTTCTAGCAGCCCCAGTAATTTCTTTACCTCTTCCTTCTAGCCAAGTGTGCCAGGACACGAGTGTGCTTCACGGCTTTAAATCTCGTCAGACAAGAAATCGGTTGTTGGGTTTTCTTTCCTTTTAAATTGGGAGCTGGGACTTGTTGTATCCACTGTTTTCTCAGAATTACAGTTGACGCGAAGCTAATGGGGCCATCATATATCTAAACTAAAATATAAAACAAAAATTACATGATCGTGTTGAAACAGCTAGATTAGTTTATTTCGTTAGTTCCATAGCATAATGTCATATGGAATCTTGCTATGGGGTAATGCGACTGACATTGAAACTATATTTGTTTTGCAGAAGAGCAGTTTATAACCTAGGTCCAACGAACACTTAGAGAAAATGAAAAGAAATAAATATAATAAACTTTGGCCTCCCAAAATATATACGAAAATTTAATGTATGTACACAAAACAAAAAGAGTTCATTAAAAATAGTGATGTACATTCTGTAAATACTAGGAACAGGCACATTAGTTATACCAGTTACTCAACTCAACGATTCAGTAATTCAAACTTTATGAAATCAATTCAATTTGGTTACTTTTTCAAATTCATATGTATAAATGTTATAGTTTATAAGTTTATGTTAATATATATAATATTAGACTATTTTAATTTTAGTAATATGTTTAGTATCAGTAGTTTTTTTTCTTATTCCGGTTTAAAGATCCTTATTTCTCAATAAGACAAATCGTCTTACATGAGAACAATAATTATATAATTAATAATAACAATTTGTAGTGCGGGTATAAATAAAACTTTGTTGGATGTCATTCAAGAAGCAAATATCTTCTTACTCGAATTATAAGATGGTAGTCCAAGTTAAAGAATGTTGTTCTTTATTTAATAATGATATAGACTAAGTACTTAGCTGTTGTGAATATAGGTAGACAAGTAACTTCTGTTGAAAACATTCACAGATTTCCTACTTTACAAATTTAAATAGTTTGTTATATAAATGTGTCTTATACGTTATATAAAAATTTTATGATACGATTCTAGCACTTGGATAGGTTTAAGATTGGTTTTAGCGGCATTACCCCATACCTCTACAAGGTAAGTAAGTGAGTTTTACTAAATAATTATATAAGATAAATACATAAACACTCCGCCTGTCACCCAGAGGGTGAAGCAGAGACTATGGACTTCCATTTGGCACGATTCTGACACACCTCTCTTGCCTCTTCCACATCCATATACCTACGCATACGCTCGTCGGTTAAGGGTACTTTTAATTTGGCCCATTTTAATAGATTTTCGCCTAGGCGTCCCTTCCAGACTCTGTGTTCATCTCCGCCACACATAAATTTGCTTTGCACTCTTTCCTCATTCATTCTTTCATGACCAAACCACTGAAGCATTCCTTTCTTAATCCTGATCACAACATCATCTTGCAGACCACACTCTTTTCTTATCACACATTTCTCACTCTGTCATTTAGATTCAGCCCTAACACACTCCTTAATGACCGCATTTCTACAACATTTATTCTACTCTCAGCCTTCCTGCCACACCCAACTTTCACTAATATTATTAAAGTAGGTACTAACAGAGCATTATGAACATACGTGCCTTTTTGACACATTCTGACTTTTCATAATAGTGTAGAGTCCCATTCACTGATTTCTGCGTTCACTGTCGTTCTTTGATATCTCTTATCATATCTACCATCCCTGCTATTTGCGATGGGATGGTAGATGATGACGGCACATTCCAAATACACAAACTCATCTACTTGCTCGACCAATTCCCCTTCTATTCTTATTTCACATATCGTTTTACCCTCTTTTAATGACCTGTTCATTAATGTAACCATCATTTGCACAGCCTGCCGCGACGACGCAAGTATGACTTGATCATCGGTGTACAAAAGGCATTTGACGGTTAACTCACCATTCTTAACCCGCATTCTTCAACTTTCAAATTTTCCAAACAACTGTCCATAGATAGGTTGAACAGCCACGGGGAAGCCACACAGCCCTATCTGACACCTTAATGGATGCCAAACCAGTCCGGTAAGCCACGTTGATCCTGACACAAGCACTGGAGTCTATACAGAGACTTCAATGCCTGTATCAACCAGCTCAACCCAAATAAGTTCAGTGCCATTGCAACACATCCCTGTCCACTCTGTCATAAGACTTTCCAAGTCCACGAACCACAAAAACCTTTTGGTTTTTGGCCAAAAGACCTGATCCCTACATCCCATTCCCTTTCTAAATCCTGCTTGCACATCCCAAATTTTTCCATCAGTATCTTCTTTCATAACTTTCAATTAGCACCCAGCATACAGTTTTCCCACAATGCTAAGAAGGTTATTACCACGGTAGTTTTACAGTCCTGCTGCGATCCTTATCCCTATTATATTGCGAATATCACGAATTGCACCAGTCTCCCGGTAAACGCTTAAGTTCCCAACACAAATTAAACAAGGTGTACAGCAGGTCTGCCACCACCCTCTCTCCAGCCCTTAGCATTTCGAGTGATACTCTATCATATCCGGCTGCCTTACCTGCTTTCATACTTTTCATAGCTTTCATTATTGCATCTATACCTATCGCTCTATTTCTTTCTTCTTCTTTCGGAATTTCTATTTCATTTATTCAAACGTCTCATCACTCATAAACACGCTTTCAAAATATTCCTTCCATCTCCTGCTCGAAACTTCGTCATTCAGATATAGCCATTCTGGTCTCGTATAGCATTCATTCTAGGCTGTTTTGAATGTCCTCCCTGGCAGTTCATATGAGTTTTCAGCACATTTTAATATTTGCCTGGAAGTTATCCGATATTCTTCATCATTCTTATCAGTTCTTTCGCTTTTTCCTTTCAACTACTTTTACTCTCTTATTTAGATGTCTAAAGACTGCTTTTTCTTTCAATATCATCATACATACCGCTAGAATGACTAGCCTTGGTTGCCAGTAAATCTATCCATGTTCTCTCTTTGTTTCAACTTCCATCCGTACATCATCATCCCACCATAAAGTGTTATTTTTCCTTTCATTCGTTCTCTTAGTAACATCACATACTTCGGTAGCTGCATCCACCAAACCTTCTTGACATTATACCACACACAGTCTCCAATTCTAAATCATTCACACAATTCATCCATACCACTTATATTTTCTCACAGTCTACATTTGAACTCTTCTTTCACACCTTCGTCTTGTAACCTCTGTTCTATACGCTGTAACGCAGGCATTATATAGGTTTCAGCATTTTCGCAATACATTGAAGCGGAGCTGTGGTAGCTCAGATGGTTAGCGCTCACTGTAAGTTTCACAGTACGCGAGCAACCCGGGTTCGATCCCCGTCGGCACCAATGAAATTGTTAACTGAAATTTGGCGTTGATTTACCACGTGCTCGGCGGCGAAGGAAAACATCGTGAGAAAACCTGCATGTCTGAGAAATCAAAAAAATATTTCGCACATGAAGTTTGCCAACACGCATTGGGGCAGCGCGGCAGACATTTCCTTGCCCTAAACCTCCCCACAAATGAGGGGAGGCATAGCCGGCAGTGGGACGTATATAGGCTGTAACTTTTATTTTACATTGAACTATTGTGCAGGGCCAATAAGAGAGGCAAGTTTATTTTTAATGTGTGAGATGTGCATTCCAAGTAAAAATTACTGTAGAGAATCAGTCCAAGGTATTTTTCTTGATTTTTTCTTTCTTACATTTCTCCGTTTATATTCAAAGTGAAGTGGTTAGAGTTGTTTGTTCTTAGCGCTGAAAACTACATATGAGGTCCTGGCTACATTAGTTAAGAGATTATACTGAAACCATTGACGCAGTAAGTTTAAGTCTCCTTGAGCTGGTTTTATGATATGAGCGACATTGTTTCCAAAATAGAATAAACACGTATCATCTGCGTAAAGGTATATGACCTGTAAGCCTGCGTTTATATGTTATTGATATACACAAGGAATAGAAATTGACTGAGATGAACCCTGAGGTGCGCCACACGTTAGAAGTTTGGGACTGCTTTGAATGGATCCACTTTAACAACTTGGTAACGGTTTCTTTAATATGGTGTCATAATTTTACACTTTTCCAGTGATGCACATTTTTTAGTTTTTTTTTAGGAGCAAATTATGGCTCACAGTGTCGAAAGCCTTTTTTAGGTCAACAGATATTCCCAGTGCTACTTGTTTTAGATCAATTTTTGTTTTTATTGTAGTTATCAAGTCAATTGTTGCTCCCAGGGTATTTGGGTCGGAAGCCATACTGTTTGTAAGTTGATTTAAGTTAAATAGTCGTCTAGTCTCTTTTATATAATTTTCTCTAAAATTTTAGATAGTGTAGGTAGAACTGATATTGGACGGTAATTTTCCGGCTAGATTTTGTACCAGAATTATAAATTGGAGTTATTTTGGCAGTTTTGTCCATAGTAGTTTATTCCATATTTTTAGGTTTCTTCATAGATTTTGTGAATTCACCGCAAAGCAATTTTCTTCCGTGTTCTTGATTTTTGTGCTAGAGTATCTCTTTTAGTTTTGAACTCTTTTCTAATTGTTTATTTTTGTATCAAGTTTGAGTTTACTCCATAACACATTTCTTTCATTAATACCTTTCAATTGTCTGTTAATCCATTTTTTTGGGGTTGATTTAGGATTTTGATTTTTTGTTTTGGTTTCACTAATGAGTTTCTTAATGTATTCATCAAAGTCCTTGTAATCGTGTGTGTTATTTTCGAAGCTAAGACATCAGTCTTAACCATCTCGTATAATTTCTAAAATCCAGACTCGTATTGTATTATTTGTTTCTTTGGGGTAAATACTTTTCAATTCCACGTTTATATTTTTATGATCTGATAACGATGAGTCAATTATAGCCATATGAAAACTGTTTTCCTTAGGTTAGTACAAACATGATCTATTATTGTACACGTTGTTGGTTTCTCGGGTGTTATATTTTGGATACAGTTAGTGTTGTTTTGTAGCGGCAGCACGAACTGTCAGAGCTCAATAGATCAATATTTGTGTCACCAAAATGATGGTTCGTTTCTTTTCTAGGTTGTTCCTCATAGTTGAATAGAAAATTATTGATGTTTGTATGTCCAGGCCAGACTACTCCAACATTGAGGGCGTATTTGTGAAGCTGATACTCAAGTAATTATTTCCATCAATATATGCTGCAGTGACAAGATCGTTTCCAAATGATTGTGTACGTAGATAAACACCACCACCGATGACATTCAGTCTTTAGTTAAAGTAATGAGTATAATTTTGAAGACAAAATTGTTTAGCTTAGTCGTCCGATTCGATCCATGTTTCGGCAAGTAAAACAACATGTACAGTTTTTTCAAAAGAGTGGATGATACAATTTAGTTCATCAAATTTACGTACACGAAACTGATATACACACTTGTTGAATATTTTGCTTTTTATTCTAGTTTGAGGTTTACTATTGTGGAAACACAGTTATTTACTTTCAAAGAGATAACCAAAATGCACGTCTGCTCAGTATAATACCGCGCACGTACATTCTATAATTATTTACTATAATTTTCGTTATATTTTGGCAACTATCACATTATTTTTCCACGTCCCGGGTTGACTGGAGAGAATGTCAAAAGGCATTAAGTCCGCACTTTGTAATCCTTTTATTAAGATTTTCAATAAAGCTTAAATAAATAAATAAATCATTCCTTCATGGGGCAACAATATATACGCTTTTTCAACAAAGTCCCAGAAAAATGCAAACCAAAGGTTTAAAATATTTATTAAAAATTGTTTAGCAAGGGTTTTTAATTTATTTTTTATTATTTTGGTAAAATTACAGCTAACATTAACAATAAATAAATGAATAACAACTAGAAGGCCATTTAAAAGTTTTCACCTATAGACAATATTAATTTAAAAACAATAATTTAGTCGGTAAAAGATAAACATCGAGACAAATACAGTAAATTGACAAAATTAAACAGAAAACACTCAACAAAAGAATTTTTCTTTAAAATATTTTGATTCGAGAAACACTGGTATTAAACAGATCCAAGTCAACTATTGGAAATGTCATTAAAAGTTCTGCATGCTGGTATCATAAAATAATTTGCCCGTTTTCCGTACATGTGGTACGTGGAGTAAGGAGGCTTTTAATAGGGTAGCTCTTGTTGTAAAGCCTAACTTACTCAGTAGTCTGGGACAGTCAACTTTACCATTTGCCAATTTAAAAGATAAATCATATCTGCTTTGCGCCTACGTTCGTACAAAAGGCAAAATATGAAATTTTACATAGCAAAATGAAGTTATTATGTAAATTGCGTCTTAAATTGCAGAAAACGTTGAAAACGCTTTTGTACTTTGCTCAATCCTATCTACATAAATGTTATAATTTGGATTCCATACTAAAAATGGCTGCGGACAAGAGCGCAATAAAGTATCTTATATGTTGTAATATTATGAAAATCGGTGAAAATTTCAAACGAATCCAAGTGCTCTATTGGCTTTTTAATGATATTGTCAACATGTGCATAAAAAGTAATTTAGAATCAAAAATACACCAAGATCCTTTACTGACTGTAATCTCTATAGTAGTGTCTTGTAATTTGTAGTGAAAGACAGGATTTGTTTACGGGTAAAAAGGATAAAAAAAACTTGGACATTATCAAGTTTATTGCGTGAACAATATCGTACAAGTTCATTGAGATCACGCTGCAGACCAAGGCAGTCAGAAGTATTTGTAATGGGACATAAAATTTTCATGTCATCAGCATAAAGGATTATTTTGGAGTAAGTGAAGCAGGAACCTATATCATTTATAAAAAATCGCAAAAGCAATGGACCTAATAGCAATCCCTGTGGTATACCTGAAGGGATTGTACAGTTGTTGACGTATAACCATTGAGTACTACTGTCTTGCAACGATTCTCAATAAAAGACTTAAACCACCTAAACAGGTCGCCGCTGATACCTACTTCGAGTAGTTTGCTGAGAAGTATAACGTGATCTAAACGGTCAAATGCTTTACTGTAATCAGTGTAGACTACGTCAACTTGTAAGCGCTCAGACATGTTGTTAGTTAAATAGTCAGAACAGACAATAAGGTTCGAAACAGTGGATCTACTTTTAAAAAGACGTGTTGATAATCACTGAGTGTTTGTTTGATGCCATGATATGCAGACGAGTATACGATTTTCTCAAAGATTTTGGTGAATAAACAAAGCTTGATATTACTATAGTTTTCTACACTGTTCTTGGACCTCTTTATGGATGGGGGTAAATGCAGATTTCCAAATAAGAGGTACTATTCTTCCTTAAGAGAACGTCTGTATATTATTGTTAACGGTATAGTCAAGCTTTTAGCACACTTACTTATAAGAATGGGTGGTATACCATCTGGGCCCAGATTTATTTAGGTCAATAGAATTTAAAAGCTTAAAGACTTCAGTTTCGCTAACTTGTATCGAGTTTATACCCGACAGTAGGTGATCGCCAATTATCTGGCTCGTATCATGTTATAGTTATCATGAAATTTGTGAAAATTACCATAGAAAAATCGCTAAACATATTACAAATAATATCCCTTGGCCTGATGATATGTGTCCATATCATTATAGTTGGACAAGCGTTTGACGCTTTTTATATTTCACGAAGGACCAGAAGGTCCTTGGCGATTTATTTATGCTGAGTTCTATCTTGCTATATAATTGCTGAACATTTCGGATTCTAATTGTTTGGCGATTACGTAATATTAAAAGACTCAGTCTGACAAATTGCCATATTTTTATATTTGGTATGATATTTAAACTTTCCTTTAAAATTTTGTAAGAGGGGTTTTATACCAGGGGGAGGAAGAAGATTTTACTACTTTGTTGGTATGTAAGTGCTGCAATGTTGTTTAATAGTGACAATGCATCGTCCACTGTGCCTTAAGAAGATCGTGAGACCATGTAAAATTATCAAGCTCGTGATAGAGAGAAATCAGCTAAATGGTACATAAACTTAGTCCTTGGCTGGACTGGTAAAGTGGTTCTCGACAGTCCGCCAGAACACTAAGAGCCACATGATGAGGGTCTTAGTGTTCACTAAAGGGTCGATAGATTTTGTTGCGGATAAGTGATTATTACAAAAATTAAGTCGAGTATTCTGTTGTTAACATTGGTATGAGAGTTATATTGCTGCAGATTACACGTATTTAAGGTACCAAAAGTCGGACTGAACGGACCCTCAATATTTTCTGGACAAAGAGAGTATACATCATCATTAAGAGTCCAAGATATATTTGGCAGATTAAAATCTCCAAAATAACGAAAGCATCAGTTAGATTGGTTACTATGTCGTATACTTTTGTATAAAACAACCTAACTGTGCAGATAATGAGTTACCCAGATTTTGTCTGCATAAGTAAATCGTACAAATATGCAGTTTATATGTCATTTTCGGCTTGGAACGCCGAAGAGTTAACGATACCCATATGTCTTCAGCAGAAGAACGCCAGTCGACCCGCTCCTCCACTGCAAGCTCACGCCTAACAGCAATAAGCACAACACCTCCCAACGTTTGATTTGTAACACAATAGTTTCTATCACATCTCCAAACAACATAACGGTCATCAAAGAGCTTGTTATTACAAAAGTCATCGTTAACCGTCTCCGTCATATAACATCATAATTAATAATAACATTTTCAGAAACTTTGATGCCTTTGTTCGCAGACCACGTACATTTTGATAGTAAATTCAACAGCCATCATTAAAATCATATAAAACACGGAAATAGCGCTGAAAATGACATACAATAACAAAAAAGAAGTGCGAATACGCACCTAAAGTGTGGTGGTAAATAAATAATATTAATAAAAAGCATGGATGTGTTTAACTACAGCAATAACAGCCAATTTGTTCAAATTGTGGCAATCATTAAAGAAATAAGATGCATAATGTGGTATAAATATCAACGAAGAAATATTGATTATTTATACAACAGTAAATACTGCAAGAAGTAATTTAAGATTTGTCAATCTAAGCCATCTTAACTAATATCACATATGGTGTAAGGTACAAATAAAAAATGCACCGAGCAGCTAACCGCAAGCGACAACAGAACAACAACGTGAACCGTCAGTGATAAAATAAATAAATAGAATAAACTTAACGTACCAGTGTTTCTCAAGCTTGTTAAACAAATTGATATAGAAATAAAAAATTTATATTCAGAAAATCTTCATTAAATCTTCTTCCGTTTTTTATTGATGTGATGGATATATATATATATATATATATATATATATATATATATATATATATATATATATATATATATATATGTATATGTTATATGTAGGATGTCACATTCTTTTCATTAGAATTGTACAGTTTCTACCCATGTATAAATTTTTCTCCCAAAAAGCTTTGTCTTATTAAGTAGCTGTTTATTCTCAAACGTAAAGTGGTCATTGATGAAAATCCTGCCATCACTGCTCAATCCTAAATCCGCAGTGTTAAAGATTTACATTTTAGCAGCAGCTATAAAATTATCTCAGATAACGGTGTGTTGAAGTGACACAATGATGTTTGAGTGTTTTATTATTACGCTGAGGTACTTTGCGACGTAGTTGATTTGCTCCTTAGAACTTCGTAACCTATTTTACTACCAATATTGGAAATAATAGAAAGATTTTCAGACGAGGTTACAGGAACGCCTTTGATCCTAATGTTGTTCAGCGCGATCTTTGCTGATTTTCGCGTACAGCGGCCTCAAGCTTCTCCAATCGATGTTCAATACGTACAACATCATCTTTAGTTTTTTGAAGAGACTGAATTTCCCGATCGATCTCGGTCAGTTTGTTAGTGAGTCCTCAACCGAAGTATGCACATGGTTCAAGGTGGTTTTAACGTCCATCATTTCTCTTCATAACCTTAAGATCTGAAAGGTCAGCCTGGATAGTCTTGATACTTGCAATTAACTGTGGTAATGACGATATTTGTTTGGTAATCTTACTAAGCTCAAGACGAATATTCTCCAGATCACCGTAAGAGGGTACCTTCCTTGTACTGTTTTCTCGAAGAAAGATTAGGAATCCCAGTTCCTGTCTTACAGATATTGCATTTCCGTAGCCTTTCTGTCCCCAAGTTTGCGATAACCTGCCTCTGTTATTCCTGCATGGGAAATCGAAACGGTTGAGGCACTTCGTACACTGCACACCCCCTGGCTTCACTGTTACACCGGTGGCATAAACATGTTGGATAAGATAAAGTTTGAGAAACTCTGACTACAAAAATAATAGCGATCGACTGGCAAACAGCGCAATGCATACGTTTGTTGCGTTTACCGTCTACCGGCCGACTGATTATTTTACTGGGGTTACGACGGGTTATTTTACTACCAAAGAGTACGTGATTGATTATAATCCCCTGGGATGAGGTGATTTCCATGCTTTCTAAGTGTTTTCATAATATTATATTGTAAATTGTGTTTAAAAAAGTCCTGTTGGGTTTCTTTTGGTGCATATATTATATGTAATTTATATTGTATTAATATGATTCTATTTTATTCTATTCTATTCTGACTAGAAATTCATAGTGGTAGCCCGGAGATCGGAAGTTAATGTTATTTCACGCTCGTGCTTCGGAAAGCACTTTAAACGTATTTTATTCGCTTGATCTCTGAGCCAGTGGTGTCGGATTGCCATCCAATTGGACTACGAGAGAGAGAGGAGGGTAGTACACCCATGAGAAAGAACCTTTTGAATACACTGCATGAAAAGACAGACACCTTTTACCAAAGATTAAAGTGACAGTGAACCAGCTGAAGCACGAATGGAACAGCTCGACCGGAATGGATCACGCTTGCACAGAATGGCAGCTTTTTACCATTAAAGAGCCATTCTAACTCGGCCCTCAGGGATGACAACTTCTGCATTATGATTCTTAATCGATCTTAATCTAAATGTCTCTTGACTACAGCATCCACTTACCATTAAGTATTCAGTGTGCTCACTTGTCATCCTTACTGTATAAAACAAGACTTGCTTGTACTCACCACGCTGCGTAGTCACGTTGCGCCAATCCTTGTCCTTCGTGATTTCACTGATTCATTGCTTGTGGGGCCGCTGTGAGAGAGTGTCGGTATAAGGATTCGCCGCTCTTCCTACCCTTCGCGGCCAAAATTTGGTTGGCAGTGGAGTCTTAGACCACATCGGCCGCTTGGATCAGGAAGCTAGTGCCTGAGTGTTCGTTTGTTCCTAGCTCCATGGCCTTATGCTTAGGGGGAGGGTATCCGTTGCGCCGGTAGATTTGGAGTTGTTGACTTGTGTTCTGGTGCGCCTTATCTGAGAAGGAGAAGGAGGATATGTCCTCTCGAGAAGGGCTGCCATGAGCGGCCAGAGCTGGTGCGACCGCGAATGTATGCAAAAGTGTTCCATTTCGCATATATGTGGCGAAGGTGGAACACCATGTGGCTTTAGCGTACTTAGTCATGGGGCGGGTATCCACATTTCCTCAAAATATGTTTAGATAGACGAAAATGAACGTCGAAGTCGACTGCTGGATACACTCGCTCATTTTATGTTGGATTTAACCAGATGGTTACGCTTTGCAGGCGCATTGAAAATCACGGACCATATGTCTCGCACCTCTGACACTACTCCGTTGCAGGTCTGGATATTCTACGTACAGCATAAAGAGATGGTTGTATTGCTATTTATCGAAACTTATGGCTTTTTATTATTATCTTTCTGGCATTTTCCTTAGTTGCGTCGCCAGAACATACACTAGGTACCCCATAGGTCTGCCTCATAGATGAGATACTTTTGTAGTTGCCAG
The DNA here is from genome assembly GCA_029286625.1 of Parnassius orleans. Lineage (NCBI taxonomy): Eukaryota > Metazoa > Arthropoda > Insecta > Lepidoptera > Papilionidae > Parnassius > Parnassius orleans. Next base: position 38,654 of record JAGSMP010000582.1, read on the forward strand.
AGTTGGCAGGTGGGTTTACAAAAGTAGTTATTTATTTTTAGCTGTTATTAGGAAGACGCTGTTTCTGCTGTTTGTTTCCCAGTGTCGCCTATATGGGCAACCTATTGCTACTGCAGCTTACTGATGAGCTGGGCTATGTCAGCTGGGAAATGTTTAAAACCATAAATTAAACATGGACAGATATGTAGATGCGGAACAAAATTTGTAGGCCATACTAACAATTCATCAATGCGGAAGTTGAACCTGTGGTCCAGCATCGACACAAACGATTACCCACTGTAAACGGTACCCACTGCGTAACCGAGCCATTTAATTACTTGAGTCACCCATATTAATTAAAATAGGTAGACAAGAATATGTCAACTCACAGATGTTATCTAACAAATTTGACACCAATTACTACTAAATACCCAGAGCCAATTAAACCCTACTTACAATATGACATATCCCTAACTAGATCTTCATGAGTTGTCCTTTTGGGAAATTCTGAATTGAACCCTGACGCAGTCAGTTATTTAAGCAACAGCCTTGGGCAATGGTTATCCAACTATTAAGCCTACATGGCGTTTTTAAAAAAATCATTTAAACTTTATATATATAATTCTTCTGTCCATTTGTATGTTACTTAACACCTCCTAAACGACTGGACCGATTTAGTGATTTTTGGGTGTATTTTAGTGAGTCCTGGATGATTTAAATTTATAATTGACCCGGTGGTGGTGCCGTTGTCGATATCCAGAAATCACCCGTGCGAAGCCAAGGAGAATCGTTTGTATGAAATAAATATTCTTCTATTTCTGTTCCATCAGTTCGAAAAACTCATGCTGGATATGTGTAACGACAATGCCTCTCGTGGTAGGTAAAATTTGGAGGATTTGCATTAAGGCAAAAATCGATTGGATTACTGTTACCGTTACAGCCTGTATAAGTCCACTGCTGAACATAGGCCTCCCATGGATTGCCTCATAAGCATATTTCGTTGTCAAGCGGTTGACAACAGCAGTTTATTTTTCAATTTTAGTCCTTATTAGAAAGACGCTGCCGCATCTCCTTATTTGTTTCCCTCTGTTGCCTCTACGACATCCTCAGTATTATATGGGGTAGTGGATTCACACCGCCACTACACGGTTTTTCAATTGTGGAAGGATTATTTGCCTTAATTGTCACGCTTAAGTGGATTGACGATCGCAGAACCAGACGCGAGCACCTTTGACGCTGTTCTTTTAGAATGAACACATGTCTGTCTATAGATCTGACTGTTTGATACAAACTATTCTTAGTGACTATTTCAGTTATATGATTGAAATTTGACATATTTATAATATGCAGTTATCGAAATAGTGAGGTTCAATTAATTAGAATTATATACTTTTAGGTCTAGGTGGATTTACTAAGTCCTTGGTCGTTGCAGCCGTTGATACAGTCCCTCGGATCGATATTCTCTATACTTACTGTTGAACTTATGTAAAATTTAATGAATATTTGATTTTTTATTTACATTAGTATAAAACAAAGTCGCTTCCCGCCGTCTATACGCCTAGATCTATTATATTATTTCCATCACTTGAATAATTTCAGAGAAATGTTTACATGTATAATACATGCATATTGTATATTATATAAATTTTCTGTCCGTGTGTATGTGATTGAACTCCTCCTAAACGGCTGGACCGATTTATTGATGAAATTTTTGGAGTGTGATTAAGTTCATTGGAGAATAGTTGAGATTCACAATTGGACCTAGTAGGTGGCGTTGTTGTCGAGACCCAGAAATCGACCGCGCAAAGCCGGGGCGGCTCGCTAGTTTTAAAATAAAATAGCAACAAGATTTAATGTTCTTTACTTTAAGTAAGTGTATTAAAATTGTGTGAAGAGATATTATTGCTTATATGTAAGTTTGTTTGTAGGAGGTAATCCCTGGAACCGATTCAAAAAATTATTTTACTGATAGAAAGCTACACTGCAGACATAGGCTATGTTTTATTGTAATCAAAAGTAGTTTCCAGTATCAAATCAGTACATTTGTGAAAATCAAATGGGCGAAAAATGAGCCGATTGGCTGTTTTATGGGCGTACGCTGTCTAAACGGTTTGCAATAAATAAACAATAAAATGCGAAGTAGCTTTAGTTTTATAAATTACATACAAAATAAATAGTTGTGTACTATATAATTGTAAAACATGTATATTATGGCCAATTTTATGTTCTTAATGTATAAAAATAATTAAATAACTTTTTTAACCGAATTTCACGAATAAAGCCGTACGAGTCAACAAATATACTTACATACTTAGTCTCAGGCCTTCTGTCATTTTTGAGAAGATTTCATTTCATTTCAATATTTTTGTGAATCAGCACTTAAAATACTCTCAATAATATAACTCAATCGTCATTAACCGTCGACAATCGTGGACATGTAGTGGCGGCGTTAGAAAATCCACTACCAAATATCATCGTGATGATATGTCGCGGGTGTCGTAAGGCGAAGATTGAAATGAAAGAGGTGATTGGCAGCAGCATATTCCTGATTACAACTCAAAATAATAAAAGCTGTGGTTGTAAATCCAAGCCAAGCCATGCCAAACGCGTCAACTATTGCAAATATTCCCTTATGACAATCTATGGGAGCCCTATGTTCAGTTCTGGACTTTTGATAGTATGTAATAATGATGAACGCATGAATTCATCTGTCCATACTTTTAATCCGAATTGAATTAAATATGAATGAATTAATGAAATATACTTTATTGTAAACCAGAAATACATATGAGAGAGAAAAACATAACTTATTTAACGTTACAATTGGCGGCCTTATCGTTAGAAGCGATCTCACCAGGCAACTATTGCAGAGGATAAAGTGACCGGTGAGAAAGGGTAAGGTGTACGTAGGATGTTGGAAAATACACACGACATACATAATATAATTATATAATCGATAAATACATACATACGATAATAAAAAATACATTTTAAATACAAAAATACTGACATACATATACGAGAGCAGAAAGGATTAAACAAGGAAGTCAACGCCTTAACGTAAGGAAAAATGAGTAGGTAGAAAGAAGTAGAATGAATAGGTAGTAAAGAAGAAGTAGTAGAAGTGCGCTTTGAAGTTTTTAAATTTTCAATAGACTGCGCACTTCTAATGTGCAGCAGTAGGGAGTTCCAGAGTCTAACAGCTTCAATAGAAAAGGACTTAGAATAGAAGTATGAGATGGAATTTTTAGGTTTTTATCAGAGCGAAGAGAGCGATAGTGAGTATCACCAAAAAACTCAAACCGCTCTCTAAGGTAAGTAGGGGAAGTGGGATTGAATAGAATACAGTATAAAAGAGAAAAAATGTGAGTTTTCCTGCGAAGGCGGATCGGAAGCCACTTGAGTTTTTCGCGATATTCGGAGACATGGTCATATTTTCGAAGTCCAAATATGAACCGTATGCAAAGGTTCTGAATGCGCTCAAGTTTATTAAGCAACTCCTCATTTAAATTGAGATAACACGTGTCAGCATAATCGAGAATCGGTAAAGAAGTGATTGTGCAAGCGCAATTTTGTAGGTATGGGTAGGAAATTGCTTAATCTACGAGAGATCCGACCCACGCAAACACTCTCCTACTCACCTCGTTTACCTGCGGAGCCAATATAAAATTTGTCAAAAGTAACATCTAGATTTTTAACGGTGTCACTATGGCACAGGTGTCCCATCAAAAACAATACCAGGTAGGGAAGAAAAATCTAGAAAGGTAACTAATTTTGACTGCCTATAATTATTGCTTTTGTTTTTGATGGATTTACTTTAAGACTGTATGACACACCAATCCACAATTAGGTCAAGATCTTTGCCTTAAGCCCATAGTATTGGGTAAATCCATCAATTTGCTGCACATATACTTGGAGATCATCTGCATATAGGTAGCGAGATGATAATTGGAGCGTGATCGAACTTATGAAGATTGAAAAGAGGAGAGAGACAACACAACTTGCGGTACACTGGCATTAATCGTACACCAGTTGAGAACGATTTGTCTACACGTGTTCGTGCCGGCGACCAAACAAGTACCTAATGAAACCAGTAAATTACTTCAGGAGATATTTTAAGAGAAGCTAAGATAGCTAACAGTAGATCGAAATCCACATTGTTAAATGCATTGCCAAAGTCAAGTAAGGCCAACACTGTTACGTGCTCTTCATCCATACTAAGACGAATATCCTCTGTAATCTTGACTAGCGCAGTAGTCGTACTATGACCAGCACGGAAACCGGATTGGAAAGAATTGAAAGACTCCATGTAGATAGGTAGAGGCTCAATTGTCGATGAACTATACGCTCAAAACTTTTGAAAGGAATGGAATTATGGATATGGGGCGGTAGTCAGAGAAACTGAGGATTTGCTTTTGGGTATAGGAGTAATCTGGGCTTTTTTCAGGAAGAGGAAAATTTCCGACGAAATGGAATAATTAAAGATGGACTTTATAACAGGAGTCAAGATATCGATAATAGGAATAATCATTTTACGACTAATGCGGTCTGTACCAATGGCATCAGAATTGGCCTTAACAATGCTTTTCCTAACATCACTATCAGTGATTTGACTAAAAATAAAAGCAGGATTATCAGATTTGGGTGAAGCTGAAATTTGAGTTTTAATTTTTATTTTTGTGACATCATCTATGGCACAAGAAGAAGAGAAATGCTGATTTAGCTGGTTTAAGTCAATATTTTTGGGGCTACTATTTTGACTCGCTTTCCCAACTCCAAGAGACTTAAGAAATTTCCATACTCTGCCGGAATCATCTTCATCGAGTATAGATTTATGAATATAGCGCCGTTGTTTATCTCACATAACTTGTTGCAGTGATTCCGAATATTTTTATATTTATCTCTATTGGTATTAGAGTTATCTAATTTATACCTAGCTTTAGCAAGATTTTTCTTTCGCTGCAAATTTTTGATCTCCTGAGGTTAGAGCAGGCAAATGCTTAATCCGACCGGCCGAATTGGAGCATGAACGTCGTAGAGTTGTGTTAAAGAGAATTAAAGCTATTGACCCTTTCGTCAATATTAGCTCCAGTAAGAACAACATTCTAGTCGATCATCGCAGCATCATCTCTCAGACGATCTAAACCATACCATCAAAATTACGCAGCAGAATGATTCTCGATTAAGGTTTAGGTGGTCGTAATTTGTAATGATAAGTAAATAAAGTCGTGATATGAAAATGCATCAGTAGGGCACTGACCATGTTTAACAACATGATCAATGGAAGAAACAAGAATGAGGTCCAGAAAGATGGGGAACAATTTGGTGTAGAGTAAGAGGGAGAATATGGTATTGTTTGATATACTCTATCATAATGAGTGTTAAAATCACGCATGATGATAGAGTTGACACAGGAATATATTTGTCTAAGAGGCTTTTAAACGTAAAAAGTAGTCAACTGTAAGGCTAGGATTGTAAAACACGCCATAGTAGCTTGAACCAGAAAACTTCGATAATTAAATGTTCAGCTCCTGAAGTGCCTAGGTCAGTTGACATACTTATGTATTTTTTTTCGAATAAACCAGAATTTTATATTTATAAGGTATTCTATATTATTATATCATACAAATGTACATTTTATAATCTATGTACATTTAATATTAACCAATTTTTTGTTACTTACACAATTTATAAAATAAATATATACTAGGATAATGAACCTAAAACTAAAAACCTTAAAAAAATATATATTGTAATAACTAAAATATATTATTAAAAATAGTCCCTTTAGGCAAAGTTCCGAAGATACTGGCAGCGTTCCCCCTTTGAATAGCTATACTAATTCTTTGTCCGAGGTAGCTGCCAGCTCTTCGGTCTCCTGTGACGTCGACTAACCTTTTTCTATTTCCTTAAGCCTTATAGCGCTAGGACCCTGACGGACCAAGGGTCTCGACACCGAATGGGACAAAACATATTCGGAGCCCAGACCCCGTATTTGCGCTTTAGCTTTTCAGCCGCTTCACGCCGCACCAGCTCTGTTGTTGGTTCCATGTAGATGGAAGGGCGTGTCTGAACAGGTTGCATCCCATACCAGCACCCGGCCCATCTTCCATGGAATCAAACTCATACCGTCCGTCTCTTGCCATCGTCTCTTGCAATACCAGACGGCTCAAGTAGACTTGGCACGTTGACGGTGGCAAGAGACCAGGCATGATATCGTTATGCTACATGTCTCGAGAAGGCCTGCACTTTTTGGCATGACAGTCCATGATGTCCTAGCTTGTCGACGTCACTGCCACACGGACATTTATGAGGAACGCAGACCGGAACCCCAAGCCAGACAGGTTGCGATTCGGCGTGCAGGCTCAAGAAATGTTCCTGTATTTGACGAAGGGTACGCGTGAAGCCAGTAAGGCCTCATGCGTACCCACGGCCAAAAGCTAGCAACGCCGAACCTGTACTACAGCTCAAAAGATTGTCATAAGTCAATTTGCAGTTTATGTCGTCCCAGCTCCTTTGTGAATTTGGAGAAACAGGAAAATTTTGACCTGGGCATGCAATTAAGAAAGCGTTTCTAGCTTCTTCCAGGCCAGCAATCTCAAAGTTTGAAGGGTTGCCTTAAAATTTTACTTATGAGATTTGCTGAACTATGGACAGAAGATAGGAAGGCTGGTAAAGAGAGAGGTAGGGATGCTGGGTCCAAGATTGCTCGTTCAGGTGCATATTAAGAATCGATTCTAAACTAATTTTGATTAAGTTGTCTACTTGTGTCAAGAGATCTGGGTGATTCCAAAAGGAGCAGCAACGGAGCACATACGTAAATTTTGGGACGAAAGACAGAATTTTAAGATGCAAAGTGCATAATGTGGACTAATTTCAAGGAGACGGTCAGCAGAATTTTGAAATTTAGTAATTGAATTATTAATATATTCAGAAATAGATTCATTAAAATTGGAGAACCTAAAAGGTAAAGGAATTACTGTTAACTATTTTAATATTTGGAGCCAAAATATTAAATTTTTGTTTTACGTCATTTAAATTTAAGTTGCAGTTATTTATAAAAAGTTCGCATTTGCTAAAATTAAGCTCAAAACCAATGGCTTCAAATTTATTTTTAATTAAAAAAAGGTCCGAAAACACAGTATCCACATCACCTCCTAGCGTTCCGTCGTCCAAATACCAAGCGTTGAATTTAGAATTTAAATTTTTGATTATCGGATTTATAGCCAAATTAAAAATTGCTGGCATAAGGGGATCACCTTGTTGACAACCTACTTCCGAGGACAGTTCATTAGAACGATATAACAATTTTGTTGGGTCAGCGTAACTGAGAAGAAGATAACTGTATATTTCCGGTATATGTTGTTTTATTTCCGTCAGCAGGGTATCCCTATTTACCGAATTGAATGCATTTTTGACACCAATTTTGAGCAACACGTCAGGATGTCCGAAAGTTAGAAAGAGCGTAGGCATGGACGGCGCTCACACCTCCTTTTACACCGAAGTCTAACTGTACGGGTTCAAATTGCGAATTTAATTTTGGTAAAATATGTCGAACAGCAATTTGAGGCCAGGCATCGTAGTGTTGATCCAACAGCAATTGGTCTCACCCTCCGTCCTTTTGGTGAGGGCAATGAGGTTCGCGCCGAAAAGAATGGGAACAATTTCTGGATTGACATTACCGGAATACATAAAGTTGATTAATTTAGTGATCGAATTCAAGTTGCTCGCCTGCATCACCCACAGAGTGCGATGTTAAGTCTTTCAGATGTTGGGGTGAGATTCCATCCAAACCTGCAGCCGAACCTGGTTTAAAAGATAAATGGCACCTGTAACATCTTTGTTATGAATTTGAAGGCATGCTTGCCCTGCTGTTGGTCGCTCGAGAAAATATGGGTTTACTGGAGCTGGAGGATGTTTTGTCCGTAAGGCCTGAAGGTGTCAGGGTATCTGGTGATAGCACGTCGTTGGAGAACAAAAGGCGAGCGGCACCTTGAGATCTCCGTCACAGATTTTGTTTTCGATGAGTTTGTTGTGATTACGAGGGGCACTCATATTTGATTAGAGGTGCGGGAGAGGTGAGGAGCTAACAGCACAGTTATTTTTAATCTTTGAGTCAAGGATAAATCAGTTCATCAGTTTTATTATATGTAGTGCTGTATGAAAATAAAAATAGGTTCTGCCAGTCTTGAGTACAATTGCTTATGTAACATTTCTGGATTAATTGTGACAAATGTAGCAACGGTTATTCGAGCTCCTCGAGGATTCTTTTAACTATCGGTATACTATTTTTCAAATGGCTAAGATATGAGTGGAAAGGAGTTGATCGTTGGCTACATAAGTAGGCGCACTCGAAATAATGGATGGATGTCTAAAGGTGAACTATTTTGGCTAATACATTTCCTGTGTGTTTGTAGTGTGTTTGTTGAGGCCTTTCAAAGATTTGAATGACTTGTTGCACTGTGTACATGTATGGGTCGCGTCGACGTGCCATCACAAGATTGGGTCACGGACTGCATTCACAGTTAAATACAATCACAAAAGAATAACTTAAAACAAATTTAAAAACACAATAAAGTAACTTAAAAAGTACACTGAAAATATAAAAAAGTCAAAGTCCAAATATCGTTAAGTAGGTGCGTCACAGGATGGTCTTGCAATTCGACGCTGCAGTGGAAGAGATCTAGCGACGCATTTTGTCGCTAGGACAACCGATGGCGGCTTTAGCAACCGTGTCTTGAGATTATCACACGCGGATTAGAAATTTTTAAAGACTGAACAGGCACTGAGCCTGCTTGTCACTTTTGTGTCCAGACAGCAATATATAGTTCGGAAATCCTTTTTTGCGAATTGTTGCCTGTTACATTTGTCATAAGTCACCATCTTGAAATATTTTTATATCTCTAGTTGATTTGAGATTATAATATCTAAATTCAGATTATAAACCACTGTTATATTATTTATATTTATGTCAATAATAAACGTTTTCCTTGTATAATTAAAATTTTACAATTAAAATATATATTTATTTTATTAAAATATTTAGACAAAATAAATACAGTTGTCACCTGTCACTTTTTTTTTATTTTTTTGTATTTTATTTTATGTATTTGTAAATGGTAAGTGTGAGCGAAGTTAGTTAGTACACCTCCACCAACCCGAGTAATACGATTATCTTTATTAGTTGAAAGCCCAAGAGCATATGATGTTGAGGACAAACAAGGCTAAGCCAAGATTCGGATATCAAAGTAGCATGTATGTTTTTGTTATCAAATGAGAAGAGCATGTCTCGATAATGTGCTGGAACTCTGGGCATTAATATGGATAATGTTGAAGTTTTCAGATCTGAGAAGTGAATCTAAAGTTTGATTAACAGTAGGGAGACTAGAAGCTATTACTACTATTCAATTCATCAGAGGAGGAAGGTGAAAAAGGAGTCGTCTAGGCTTAAATCTTGAAAAGACATATTGTATATTAAATATTAATACCAAATAAAATTATTTAATAATAAAATGGGATATAAATAAAAAATCTTATTATTTATATCCCATTTCATCTTATTTCTTAACCACTTGCCTTGAACGGGAAGAGGATCCAGTCACGGGCTTTAGCCGCCCGTACAGAATTTTCAAACTGCGATGTTGCTGTATGTGCCGACTTTGACCCTCCGAAATGCTCAAGCCGCGCAAACATTCCACTTGGTGATGGGTCCCATCCGTGCAATGATGTAAATGTATCCATCGCGTGTCCAGCACTTGTTATTAAACATTCCGAGCTCCAGAAATACACTCTGGAAGCTCGGAAGTGATTTGAAAGACTTTACCAAAAACTCAGACTCAACTTTTTGCAAATCTTGCTGAAATTGTCCATTTTTGTGTAAAACATCTCAGATATTGCAGAAAATGATTGCTTCAATGAGTCTATATTATGTCACTTAAAAGTGGATAGTAAAATATATTGAAATTATCACAAGGATTTCTTTTGCTGATTGGTAGTGTCACCACATGTACATAATTTACAATTAAAATTTAAATAATTTCAATAAATAGTATAATTTTAATTAAAACAAATAGAACGATATAAAATATGTTTTGTTTTTACGCCTACCCCTCGGAATATATATATATATATTTTTTTCACGATAAAATATATTAAAATATTTTATTTATTATTGTAATAAATATTGCATACGTGTAAAATATAATAAGTAATAAATCTCATAGTAAGTTAGAGTAAATAAAATTGCAAATATCTTGCGTCTAATATAAAGTATCTATTACAAAACATACAGTGGGGCAAAGTAGAAAATCTGGCTGGAGAATTTGTTCGGTCACAAAAGAATTTGGAAGCAGAGAACATAGCGTCCTATTTTATTTTCAATGTAGATAGCGCGTGGAAGACAAATGTTATTATTTTCACAGCTTTTAAGATATATCACTATAAATATCTACGCTTAAAGTAGTGTCATTTAATGTTAATGGATAATTATTGAATAAAAATTGTTAATAAAAGTGATATTTATATAAAGTTATATTAACTACGTTTCATCAATTCACTATAAAATGAGAACACCAGTTTTTGTGCTTGTAGCTTGTTTATTATTTTAATTGTAAATACCTATAAATGTATACTGATGTCTTTTTACTGTCTGAAAAAATAGGATGTAACAGGCAGGTGAACGGAGTAGAAGCCTATAGCACTGATATTTTTTTTTAATTTCAAATTATTAAATTGATCTATCAATAAATACTACTAATTTGAAGTAAACTGTCCATACTAAAAGAATAAAAACAAAAGTTTTGAAATAAATAAACAAATATATTAAAAACTATCGAAATTCAAATCATACGCAACCTAATTTACGAGCGGCAATAATATCAATGAATTTGTAATGCGATGTTATCCATTGTAAACAACCGAAACTCGACTCACCCGGCGTAGGCCTAATTGTCTCAGACAAACTGAAGACGCCATATTGGACTACTTAACGACACCGAGAAGGAGCATCCGGCAAGCCGCTCGTTGGTTTGACGTAAACAAGTATGCGGTATGGAAGCTACTTCATTCAATGAATATGCATCCATACCATTTCTAACTTGACTTAACCTAACACCTCAGACTTTTATTTATGGGCCGAACTAAAACGATTAGTGTACAAAAAGAAGCACAAAGTGTTATTGATTTAAAGCAGCGCATAATAGACGAATTAAATGTGATGAATAGTGATAGACTCGCTTCAAAGTTTAACAAACAATTTACAAAGACGTGCTAGTTTGTGTTTAGAAAGAAACGGTGGACATTTGAACAATTACTGCGATATCGCTAAAAAGGTTTTTTGGAAATAACTATACTATATTTTGTAAATATCAATCAGTGTAGTTTGTAAATAAGTTGATTTCGATCTTTAAATACGCCTAAGATGTTGCATATACAGGCATAAAATTATTATTAGAAACTGTTTATAAATTTGTAGAAAGGTCATTTATAATATAGAGAACTTAAATGGAAAGCTTTATTCCCACTTCTTATGAAGGATATTATTATGATGTATAGAGTCACATGAAAAGGCTTTCAGAATAGAATAGAATCACTTTTATTCAATATAGTTACTACCGGTTCGGACAAAACCTCCGTCCTGGGAAGAACCAGCAAGAAACCCAGCGGAACTCTTCTTTTAAATAAGGTTAATTTACATAGATTACTTAATACAACTATAAATTGTACCGAGACTAATTTTGTAGTTAAGAATAATAATTAATTCGTTTGCACGAATTAATTATCCAACGAGTTAAGGATAAGCTAGTAACGGAATACGACAAGCGCACCGTTCCACACCAGAGCCAAGACTGCCCTATCGGCGCTCCATCCGTTTTATACAACCAGAACGGGCGCCTGCGCAGTATTGGCGCAGGTGTGCGGTGCACGTGTTTACAAGAATTCTGTCTGGCTACACCGACGCTGCCGCACGTGCAATGGTGCTGGTGCCGTCAAATTCATTATGGCGCTTACAACTTTCATTCACTGGCGATAGTAGCCTACGCCGTTTAATATCACCTATTTTTAGTTTTACGCAAATGCCGTAGGATGAATTGTTTTTATGTATTTTTTGGATATTCGAATTTTTTAAATTTCGGGGATAGCTTCTATTCCACATACACAATAAACTATATAATTTTCCAGACGGTAAAAAGGCACACCTCTTGCACCTTTCTGTATCCGGTAGGTTACGTCATTGATCCTTGTCACAACTGGTACGGTCCGTCCCATTTAGCTTGAAGCTTAGGAGATTTCCCTTTGCTGCGAACTGGATTGTGTAACCACACTAGTGTACCTTCGTCAAACCCTTTGTTGTTCATTTTGCGGTCATACCGTGTTTTCATCTTCTCAGACGTTTGCTGGCCTGACTGTCTAACGTGCTCATAAATGTCATTCATTTTGTCCCGCAAGTCATTTGCATAATCGGTTATACTGCGTGGGCATCAGGTATTCCGGTGATCAGGTCTGCAGCCGTAATTTCTCCCAAAATTTGCTAAAGCTGGTGTCACTGATGTACTTTCGTGAACAGCGCTTCGATATGACAACAAAACGGTTGTATGTGCCTGTCCCAGTCTCGTTGCTGTTTTTCCACAACTTTTGCTAGGTACCTCTCCAATGTCTGATTAAATCGTTCTACCATTCCATCAGATTGTGGGTGGTAAGAAGTTGTTCTTGTTTTATGAGTACCCATAACTCGGCAAGTTTCCTGGAATATTTGAGACTCAAAATTCTTCCTTGATCGCTGTGAATCTCTAAAGGTACTCCAAACGACAGAAGACTTCATGAACTAGTTTATCTGCAACTGTTGAAGCTTCTTGATTTGGAATGGCGAAGACTTCTGGCCACTTAGTGAAGTAATCCATCACAACCATGAAATACTTGTTACCACTTTCACTTTCCGGAAACGGCCCCGCAACGTCAATGGCTATCCTCCCATGGTGCACCAACATTGTACAATTTCAATGCACCTCTACTACGAGTTTGAGGTCCCTTTACAGCCGCACAACTTGTACATTTGCGACACCAGTCCTCGACATCGTCACGACAGTGGACCCAGTAAAACCGTTCTCGGATCTTCAGTAGAGTTCGTTTAACTCCCAGGTGGCCTCCTGAACAACCATTATGGTACAGCTGTAGAACATCCGGTACTTTAGCTTTAGGGACAACCATTTGCAAATGACAACTGTCTCTGACCATTTTCCCATTTACGGCACAAGACTCCATCCTGAATCAGCAAGCTGTCCCATTGGGCCCAATAGCTGTGGTCGAACTCATCGCTGAAACGTCACTCCACTTGGGCTTAGGAGCACTGGCCTTCATCCATTCTAGAATCGGCTTGATGTCCGAATCTTCCTGCTGTGCATGTCGTAGGCTATCTTTCCACTCATTGTTGAGCTGGTCTGTCATAAGCATCCTCACAGATACCACTTCCTTACCCTCTTGCCTAGTACAATGCTTGCAATCTTCAGGACAAGGTCTTCTTGACAATGCATCTGCGTTGCCATGAGATTTCCTTTGCGATGTTCGATCACAAAGTCGTATTGCTGTAGTAGCTCAATCCATCTCGCAACTTGTCCTTCTGGATTTTTGAACTGCAATAGCCATTTCAGTGCAGCATGGTCAGTTCGTGGTGAATTTCCCCCAGAAGATATTTGCTAAAATGCTGAAACGACTTTACCACAGCAAGCAATTTCGCCTTGTGACACAATAGTTTCTTTCCGGCTTTGACAACGACTTGCTGAAGTACGCTATCACAACCTCTTGATCACCATTCCGTTGAGACAACACACCGCCAAGTCCTATATCACTTGCGTCTGTGTCAACTATAAATTCCTTGCCCGCATCAAGGTACGCCAAAATAGGTGTTTCGCACAGACGATTCTTGAGCTCTTGGAATGCGATATCGCAACTTTCATCCCAGCAGAAATGTCGCTTCTCCTCGGTTAACTTGTGCAGAGGTTTGCTATATCTGCAAAGTTCTTCAAATCGCCGATAATAGAGCACAATCCCAAAATGCTCTAACCTGCGTCTTGTCTTTTGGGACCGGCCAATCCTTGACAGCGGCAATTTTCTCCGGATCCGTGCGGATACCTTCTTCCGACACTACATACCCCAAAAGCTAACTTGCCGTTTTAATAGTGAACATTTCTTCGGACTCAACTTGAGGTTGGCACTCTGAATCTTCATGAGCACGCGTTCCAGGTTTTGAAGGTGTTCCTCAAACGTACGGCCTACGATGATGATGTCATCCAAGTAGACCAGACAGGCGTCGCCAATTAGCCCGGTAAGTACAAGCTCCATCAACCTTTCAAACGTTGCTGGAGCATTGCACAATCCAAACGGCATGACTTTAAATTGCCACAGACCCTTTCCTGTGGAGAATGCAGTTTTCTCCTTGTCCTTAGGGTCTTTCAACCTGCCAGTAGCCACTTTTCAGGTCCAGCGTACTAAACCACTTTACGCCTGTAAGCATGTCCAGCGTGTCATCAATTCTTGGCAAGGGATAGCTGTCCTTCTTCGTAACGTCGTTCAGACGGCGGTAGTCAACACAAAACCGCATGCTACTGTCCTTCTTCTTTACCAGCACCACAGGTGAACACAATGGACTAGATGAAGGTTCAATAACACCATCCTTCACCATTCCCTCAATCATGGTTTCCACTTCCTTTTCACGTGCTACCGGCAATCTTCTTGGGCGCTGACGGATAGGCAATTCTTCTCCTGTGTTTATTTTGTGTTGAACTAAGCCAGTCTTTCCTATGTCAGCATCGTTTGACGAGAAAACATCGGCGTACTTGAGTAACAACTTCTTCGCCTTGACCACTTTATTCGGGAGAGAACGCTGCGACAGTCTTCTAAAAGTGTGGTCACCCTGTTTGTGCATCCTTGCTGGGGTCCCAGTCGATAGGTATTGGCACCTACGCAACCAATCCACTTCTCCAAGTACCAACCAGTGTGCCTTTTCCATAATCTGTTCCTGATCACAAAGGTTCAGCACACGTACTCATGAGATGTCGGTGGTTCTGACCAAAGTTCGAGCCACTTTCCACGGTAGGTCATTGTCCACCCTTTCCACGAGTACACAACGATGAGCTTGCCCAGGATTCCGAGGAAGACTAACCGGCACAATCGTTTCCGATCTCGGCGGCAGAACAATCTTCTTAAGGATGTACACATTCCCGGTATCGCCCCTTCCACGAAAAGTTCTCATGTCCACATTTCAAAACACCTTGCTTAACATCGATCTCACAACAATTCTTCCTCATGAAGTCTAGACCCAGGATGCAGTCGTCCATTATATCAGCCGCGATGACATTATGCAGGTAGATCATGTTGCCTAGCTTCAACTCCATCTCCTTCTCTCCACGGACGGGTATGCGCGACCGGTGGCTGTTACCAAATTAATGCGCTCTCGGTTGTATGCGGAGTCCCCAAGGAACTAACTTATAAGTTGGGAACTGACAACCGTGCGAGAGGCTCCAGTGTCTATGGTCAGTTTACACGGCGTTCCGTTGACCTTGCCTTTGATGATTAGGCTGTTCCCATCATGGGTTTGTGAGATCGAAACCTTGGCTCTTTAACATCAGCCAGCACCCGCCCCGCAGTCCTGGCTTTTACTCGTTTCCTGCTGCTGCTGGGCGGTGCTGTTAGCCGCACTACCTCTCGAGATCGATCACCTCCCTTCCTACAGTTCGCTTAGCAGCTGGATCGAAGATGGCCCTTTCCCCACAGCCGTAGCACCTAGGGCTGGATCCTTTATTGCAGTCGCGAACTGCAGCGCTGCAACCTCCTGACGCGATGAGATCGATGATCCTGCCGTACGGCTTCCACCTCCAGTGCATGGGCTAACGCGTCCTGTTGTCTCGTGGTGCCCGAGCCTCACAGCAGCTCTGACTTCAAGGTCGCGGATGCCGTCGATGAATGTCTGCACCAGGTTCCCTACAATGAGCGCAGGTACAGACTGGTATGCTTTTCGAACCAGCTTTTCCACCTCAAGGCCCACTGCTGCAGGTTTTCGTTGCTGCGTTGCACGCGATCTTTGAGCTGCGCACGAAAGACGTGTTCCAGGTGAGCGTCGCCATATCTCGCCTCCATGCCTCAAGGAGCTGCTCGTAAGTCACTTCCTTACCGAGAGCTTCCAGAAACAGTTAAGGCCTGGTCGCGGGCCTAGGTGAGAGCAGTCATGGCTCGACTTTTATTCCAGCCGTTCGCCTTCATGACAGCGTCGAACTGGATTTTGTAGGCCGACCAGGAAGAAGTCCCGTCGAACGGCGGCACTTTGAATCCACGTAGCGAAGGTGTTGTAGCTACCACGGAGCTGTAATTCCATCCCCAATTTTAGTTCGTCCAGCGTTTTTTCACGTCAGCCATCACGTTGTCAACCCGATTGTTCACTTGGTTGATTCTGGCTCAGCCCGACAGGCGGTTGTCATGTTGAGCAACCCTATCCTTCACCTCCTTATCTCTTCCCGAAGGTAGCGTGAAGGTCCTTCATGAGAAGCATCTGCTCCTCCTGTCCCCGCTGCAGCCGCTCTTCCAACCGACGGGCCTGTTCTTCCTGTCGGCGGGCTGTTCCTCCTGTCGGCGGGCCTGCTCCTGCAGCATCATCATCAGAGCACCAAGTCAGGTGCTGCAAATGCAGGAGCTGCTGACGGCCGACCTCCGTGGTCGGCAGTTGGCCTCCGACGCTTGCGATGTTGTACCACCAAATCGTTTCTGGTCCGTCTCCTGTTGGCGTTGACTTCGGCACGGATACCTCCATTATCTTTAGGTAAAATCGGCATGATTAAATCCCACTTCTGACACCAATTGTTACGAGCTTGGGGTTCGAGACAATTAAAACTGCCGATTGAATTACCAAAATTGACACTTTAATTATACAACACTAATTACAACTTTAAACCACACTAATAACAAAATACAATTTACTCACAGATCGCTTAAGTTCGTAGTTGTATCGCTTCGAAGTCCTCGCTTGTATCGCCATTTCAATACTGACTCGGTCGCGGTCTATACCGGCCTTATATAGGGCCTCAGATAGTTTCCAGAACCTTCTAACAGAAACATCTAGAATGTTCGAGTACATATCGGTCCCGGAAATTTCTAGAAGGATCTTGACTTCCTAGTTCTGCTACTCGATACTAGAGGGCGCTAGTGGTAACTAGTGTTGCCATGTATAAACCATTAATAGGCGCGCAACAATATTTACACACACATTCTTATAGCATTACGTACCCTTCTGTATCTGAAACGAATATGAATATTGCATATGTATACGATACAAAAGTAAAGTAAAGTAACAGCCTATATACGTCCCACTGTTGGGCACAGGCCTCTTCTTATTTCTGAGAGGGTTTTAGGGCAAGAAAATGTCCGCCGCACTGCCCCAATACGTGTTGGCGAACTTTACATGTATTCGAATTTTTTTTTTCTTATTACTCAGACATGCAGATGTTTATCACGATGGTTTCCTTCACCACCGAGCACGTGCTAAATCAGCACCTAAAATTGCAATAAACAATTTATTTGGTGGCGCCGGGGATCGAACCCGGGCGAAATTCACAGCGAGCGCTTAGCCCCAGAGCTACTAATACGACACAAATAAATACGATTCAACAAATATAATAAAAACCTTTACGTACTTAAAACTTAAACACTTGATAGCTTGTGATGCTCACCGACGAAGCTACAGCAGCAAACCGTGCAATGTAATTGAAGGTGCTTAACACCGCGCCCGCGACATGACTCTCAGTGATGCGAAAGCATAATAGGCAGTATATCACTTATATACTTGTCACCTCTGCAGTCTATTAATCTTTGCACTTTTCTAAGTAATACAGAACGTAGCGTTGACGTCGGCTAAAACCTCTGCGGTCGCTGTTTCGTCAAGGTCATTCAGGCTTATTAAAGGCTTGTACTTTACTTTTTGTAGTTTCCAAACTTTTGGCGAAACATGATCCGAGTATGTATGTATGTTGTAAGCAAAATCTATTGTAGAAGCCAAGCCGTTTCTAAAATGATTTCTATGATTAATTTTACAATAGAATTCCTAATAACAAACTGTTAAAAATAAAAATGTCCGGCTGAGTTTCCTGCTGGTTCTTTCTAGCCAAGAGGTATTCTACAAACAAACAAAATCACAATGGGAAAAAATCTTTGAGAAGAAAACGCAGTAGGTAAATTATAAATGACTTTCAATAAGAGGGATTCTAAAACAGGATATGGGCAGAATCTTCCTGATAAAAACTGAAAAAAACTGTTTTTGCCAATCCGCCTACCAAGCGAGGCAACTATGGCAAATATCCTCCCCAGTCTATATGGAGGCCTATGTTCAGCAGCAGATTTTTGATTGGCTGTAATGAAAGAATTAGTATTTATTTTAGAAAATTTTATTCACATTAAATAAAATTTTCTAAAATCAGAAGATACTAGAACGTACACAATATTTATTACAACAAAAGAAAGTAAAAAAATAGAAAACACTTTATAATACCTAAACCCCCACCTCCCCCCAAGTTATAGGGTCAAAAACGCTGGCTGCGTTCCTCTAAGCGAGGTCATGATATGGATTCTTCGCTTGGGCTCTGTAGACTCCGGACGTGTCGACCGAGTTCACTCCCGTCACCTCCATTTCTAATTTCATGTGCAAAATTAACTTGCACATTGGTTGGGGAGCTGGTACACATTTGTGCTTATGTGAGCATAGTAAATAAGATGCCGTCGTTTACAACCGACGAACTAGCCGACTTTTTAGCCGAGCCTGCCCTGACATCTGGGCTGTGTTTATTGCACAGCGCAATGCCCGTCCCGCACCCTAGCCCACGCTCGAGTCCGCGCCTCAGCCGGAATGGCAAATGGCAAAAGAGTTTCGTAAATACGACTGAGGATTTTCGCAGCGTGATGAACCACCTGCGCACCCAACAAGTCAGTTTTCACACGTACACCCTGCCTGAGGAACGTAACCTGCGCGTGGACTGTCCACATTTTAGACGACCTAAAGGCCCAAAATCTCCCGGTCCGGGAGGTGCACAGAATGGACCACCAGACTGACAATAAACGATTTTTAGATCTGTGCGAATTATCGCGGGTATTCCAAAGCGCCGCGAAGGAAGCAGCGGGAGGTAAAATCCGTCCCGGACGCGCGGGTGTCACGCTCGGCTGCCTGACACCAAACCCGTACTGTCTTCGGAGCCCATTTTCTCGCCTCAAATCACCACCAAGCCCACCCCAGTCGCCGGGGCCAAGCAAGGTGCTAGCCTCCCGCGCCCTCCACGCAAAAACTCAACGCTTGCGTGAAACAGCCGGCACTGTCGCCTCACGGCCAGCGCCTCCTTCCCAGGCCCTAAAATTGAAACCCGTCCCACAAGGCTCGTCTTCTTTGCCGCTGACTTCTCTAGTCTGTAGCTTCATCAGCAACACTAACGTTGCTGAATTATCCTCTTTGGCCCGGAAACCCGCGGAACCACCACCACACAGGATAAGCTCAACGCCGCGATTGAGCACACATAGGGCTAATTGACGCAATCTGGTCTTCCAGTGCGCCTAAATACCTCAATCAAAAATCATAATAGCGATACAATCTTTAGGAAGAACTAAACCACGCTCTCTAACCGTCGCTTTTAAACGCGAACGGCCTTTAGAGACCAAAAGACGAGATCGTGCTCTTCCTGCGTAAACACGATGCTTGTGAAAGAGAACATCTTGAAGTTTCAGCCATCGCGACCCTAAGATCGCAAATTACACCTTAGTTAGAAATGATAGGCTGACCAGGCGGCACCTTGATCTACTACAAAAGGTCTTGCACTGCGTACCAATCAACGCTCCCCGCTAACCAACATAGAAGTGTCTATATGTAAGGTAGCTCTCAGGCCATCCACCACCACTATAGTTTTGGCGTATCTACCGCCGTTCAAACGTGTAATCGAATCTGACATCGCAGAATCTAGGCTCCAGTGTCAAAATAGCTGGAGACCTGAACAGTAAAAATCCTCCTGGAATTCGCGTACAAACAACCCCAATGATATGATATTATCTGATCTCACGGAGCGACTAAGCTTCAATGTTTTCGCGCCTGAGACTCCAACTCGCTACCCATTCGCAACCATTACCAACTGGACGTCCTTAACGTAGCAATACTGAAAGATGTCCGGTTGTCGATATCTTCGATTGAAACAATATTAGAACTACACTCGGATCACAGACCAGTCCTAGTGCAGCTGGGCCAGCCCGCAGGTGAGGTCCTTCAGACCAAAACCATTGTGGACTAGTGTAAGCTCGAGGTCGAACTCGAGTCTACTACCTCCCAGCACTTAGACAAAATCCCCGATAAGATAGACTCGCCAGAGGAGGCCAATGAGACGATTAGGGCCCTATCAGCCCACCTCACCTCTACAGTTGAAGAATACTTTCGTAAGGTTCGTGTGTCGAGCAATCGACACTTGAAACTTCCGAGTGACATTTGACAACTGATCAGAGCAAAGAATGCGGCTCTTAGACAATCGCACCGCACCACCATCACCATCGCACTATAGACAATAAATTTCGACTGCGCAACCTCCAAAACGAGGTGAAACAGCGTATTAAAGGGTTTAGACATGTTAAGTGGGATAATCTGCTGACTGACATCGAGCCATCACCAACTGCCTTCTGGCAGCTGACCTGAGCCTGAAAGCAGAACAATCCTCACCCATGCCACCTCTCATTAGGCCAGGAAACCCTGATCTCGCCTTTGACGACTCTGAGGAAGCCGAATGCCCTCATGAATAGTTTAGAGAGTCAATGTACACCTCTAGCGAATCTACAGATCCTGCCCACCTTGCAGAGGTCAAAGCGGAGGTCGAGTGAAGTCACAGAAGCAATAAAAATCTCAAAAGAAATCAGCACCCGGACCCAATGGCATTAGCAACAGGGTGCTGAAATCTTCCACTCACATCTCGCGCCACTTATATGCCTCCTAGTAAGCATATTCAACGCTCTTTCTCCAGCTGCCCTTCCCGGACGCCTGGAAAGAGGCAGATGTAATAGGAATCCTGAAACCAGAGCAGCTGCGCAACTTAGCCTCTAGCTACAGACCAGTCTCCTCAGCACACTGGGGAAAGTTTATGAGCGACTCATACTGAATCGCCTTCGTAAATACATCTTCCCTAATAAACTTCTGCCAGACGAGCAGTTCGGCTTCAGACCTGAACACTCGTGTATTGACTAGCTACATCGCCTTATATAATACATTCTGAAAGAGTTCAACCTCCCAAGAAGAAGTCGTAGAATCACTTCGGCCGGTGCCCTCTTCTTCGATGTCGCAAAAGCGTTTGACAAAGTCTGGCACGACGGCTGGCTTTTCAAGCTGTAAAATTAACGTGCCTGATAGGCTTATCCACATCATCAGAGCTTTTCTAGCCAATCGCCACTTTTGTTATCGAATGTAGGCACCTGCTCCACAAAACGTCCACTCAAGGCTGGAGTCCCACAGAGCCCGTCCTCTCCCCAATACTCTTCACACTCTTCACGAGTGACATCCTGAAGGACCCAGTAGTGAATACTGCTCTTTTCGACGATGACACGGCCCTTTACGTTGCCCATCATAATAAAAGAATCACCGAGATGCTCCAAATAGCCGTCAACCGCTTAGGCGATTGGTTCCGCTTATGTAGAATCGATCCGCTTATGAGAAAAGTGTAGCAATACACTTTCAAAGCACCTCCACTCAACCGCCAAAACAAAATCCCAAGAAATCAATAGGTACGATCACCCTGTATGGCCGCCAGATCCCCTGGCAATCAACGGCCAAATACCCAGAGGCACATTCGATCACGGTATGACGTTCGCGAAACACATTCGCAACGTCCGCAACCGCGCCAAATTCGTCACTAGTCGCCTCCACCCACTAGTGAACAGCAAGAGCAAACTGTCCTTAAGACACAAATTCTATCTTTATAAAGCGTGTAAGACCTATCATGTCTTACGCAGCGTAGTCTTCGCACACGCGGCCCATAGACACTTGTACGACCTCCAACTCGAAAAGCTCGGTAGTACCAGCGAAACTCCGATTTACAGAGACTGTCAACTTCCGACGATCTCTGAGTATTTCAAGGAAATGTCTCTGTGCTATTTCGAGAGGGCTGAGACACATCCCAACCCGCTAGTGTTAAACGCAGCTACTCCTACTCCGAACGTTACGGAAATCCTCCGGAGGTCCTGTAATGTTCTAATCGAACCCCTGTTCCGCTAGATGCCGACGACAAAATTAAACAATATAATATAATAAACACTACCCACTCACCTAGTGCCACAAACACAGGACAACAACGGATGGGACGCAGCGAGTCCGGCACTTCAGCGTCCCTGGGCGGTTCTCACCGGCCAGAACACCGAACGATATGAGGTAGCCGTCAGAACCGGGGCCCGCCAACCCTGTTCGTACGGCCGTTAGATAACCTATTTACGTGCACTTAAAATATCCTAGGAGTCATTGTTACGCAAGTAACGACGCAGAATAATATAAATTCTTGCAACTGAGTCCGATGAAGCCAAGATCTGTGTAGGCTAACAGAACAAACATCATCAGAAACCAGAGTCTAAACGAGGTACCTCTGAGATGACAGGTACCATAAACCACATAGGGTTTTACCTCCTCCTAAGGAAGTAAAATCATTCCTTAGGCTCTTCTATCATCATCTCTAAATATTCCACAATACCCTAAAGCTAACGGAACATTTGAAGAGACAAGAACCTTTCAGATAACAACGTCTACTAACCACTTTTTAATATGTAAGTCCACTGCCGCAAGAACGCTTATGAGATTGTCCGATCGCCGCTCCTTGCCGGATTTTTACGGCTACGCGCAAACTTTCCTCGTCAAGTAATATGCGGATATGATCTCGGTCGCTTATAAAACAGATATTTCTGCACACTCCATATCAACGGAATCATCATCGTCATTATAGCCTATCAAATTCACTGCTGAAAATAGGGCTCCCCCGATCCTCCCAGGTGTGCTTTCAAGGAACCCAGGGAATTTAGAAAAATCCCTGGTAGGATAAAGTTACACAAACATTTGCACTAATTACTGGAAAAAAGTATACCAAGTTGAAGGTATATTTTTACTCCATTCAAATTTATAGACTAAGGCATCATTCATTTCTAGGAAACAGGCTTATGTTCAACCTATTACTTCTATGAGTTAGTACAAGTACCTGCGACATTGTACAAGTCATTATCTTATCCTGTGATAAACAATTACGTCATAATCGTTGTTTTTAAATAGTCCCTTAATCTAGATACATGGTAACACAATTCTTTTAATATTGTTTTTAACAGCGACTGTAAAAAATAGATCCAGCTGTCCAGTGTTAATACAAAGTAAAATAAGTTTGTAAATTCAAATTAAGTTGCTAAAATCAGAGAATAAAATTAATATTAACAAAATAAATTGGTGAATCAATCTAAACATTTTAACAAACACTACATACCGTTACCATTATAGCCTTTTAAATTCCACTGCTGAACATTGGCCTCCCCAATAGATTACCTCATAGGGAGGATAATTGCCATAGTTGCCATGCTTGGCAAGCGGGTTGGTTACCGCAGGTTTATTTTTATTTTTGGTCGTTATTAGGAAGACGCTTTTCCCCATCTCCTGATGTGTCTCCCTCTGTCGCCTCTTACCCACAGGGTGATATGGGGTAGTGGATATTCTTACACAGTAACAAAGAAAATCACACTCTGAAACATTACATACAAAATCAATTATATCAAGTCCGTAAACCAATAATATATGAATATTCAACAATAGAGTGTTATTAATACCATTCAGTGCTTAAACCATTTTTATTTTGTTTATTTAAATAAATAAATATAAATATTATTATTTGGTTTTGGTCTCTTCCGATAATACTTTTGCCGTTACAAGTAATTATTTCTTTTTCTTTTTTTCTTTTTTTTTTTCTTTAAAAACTAGGGTTATTAGATAGATAATAAGACATTATCCCATATAATACTTTATTTAAAAAAAAAACTTCTTCATAATACAATGATGCGTCGCTAAAGTTCTTAAAGCGCCTAAGTGAATAAAATTACTTGAAATGTATAATATCAACATCGGTGTACTTTCATTGTTTCCACAGAGCCACGCGGCAGCTTTTGCTGTTGCACGTATGGGCCGCCTCGAGCCGGGTTGGTACCAAAATCCCGCTGAAAACAGTTACTGCTCGGGACAAACTAAGCAACAAGACCAAGGCGGCCCCTGCCACGCTATCCGTGAATTTCTGCAACATCAGGGGACTTTACTCGAACCTAAACGTCGTCCACTAACATCTCGAGACGGCGAAGCTGGCCTTGCTCTTTGTAACCGAGATGCAGGTGTCCTCTCCGGCTGATACTTTGTATCTCTCCTACCAGGGGTACGAATTGGAACACTCCTTTGTGTCTCGGGCTGAGCTATGTATAAGTCGGAAAGGATATCTGTTCTCGACGCCTCGGCAGTCTTGAAGTTTCGGACCTGTCCATTCTTTGGCTACGCGTAGACAGCGACGACCATCCGCGCGTCTACGCGTGCCTCTATAGGTCCCATAGCGGTAATGCCGAAACAGACCGACTCATCGACCACGTCCAAATGGCTGCAGTTCCTTGCTACAACAGGTCCCATCCGCAGAGATCGTGATCCTTGGCGATTTTAACGCCCACCACGCCAAATGGCTCGGTTCACGTTTAACCGATCATACGGGAGATCGTCAAATGATTTTTTTTTTATAGGATAGGTGACAAACGAGCACACAGTCCACCTGATGGTAAGTGGTTGCTGTGACCCAGACATCTACATCTATCTTCAATAAAGAATCAAAATGCAGATGCGTTGTCACCCGTGAGGACTAAGATGGAATGCCGGTCTCCGGTTCTCTACACTCACCATACGAAACACAGCAGTATTAAGCTGCTATTTTACGCTGGTATTCTGTGAGAGCGTGGTCCTTCCTCGGTCGAGCCGACCCATTCGTACTACAACTATACTACTAATATAGCTGCAGCATAGCTCTACCACGTAACTACTTTCATTTATAAAAATCGTTCTAACAGCTATAAAGACTGCGACTATTAGTAGGTCTGTTAGGTATTCTAAAAATCGTAGGAATCTGCCTATAGCCCTTGGATCAATGGTAATGTTACCCGATTATGTGAAAAAAGGATTAATTGTTTGCTTTGGAAAAATAGCTCTTTTGATCCTAAAATTGGACTAGTATATAATAAAACTAGAAATAAACTCCATAAACTAATAGAATCAAAACGAAATACATACTATCTTAATGAAATACAAAATAACTTTAAAGATACAAAAAGTTTATAAAATCATTAACCAGATGTTAGGACGAGTAACATTATCGATTGACGAGGCGATACTGAAGGCTTTGACGGACAGGGCCTAGCTCCAAAGCGATAGCTAACAACTCGCAAATAGCTTTGAAAAGGCAGTAAAAGACATTGTTCCTCGATGCAGCTTAAAATTAACCAATTCACTAACTTATCGGAGACCGGTGGATTCTAGTATTCTATTCTAAACAGTTTCTCAGGACAATGAAAACAAAGTCATTAAGAGACTGAACTCACATAAGGCTCCTGGACCTGACGGTATTAGAGTGGCTGATCTAAAAGTGGTTGATAAACACATATCCTTACCCATTGCCAATTTAATTAACCGCAGTATTGCGTCTGGAGAATACCCTGAAGACCTCAAAATAGGCTGTGTGAGGCCTGTTTTCAAAAAGTAGAGTAAGATTGAATGCTTCGTTTCCAGTAAAATGGGTCTCCGGTTCTTTATACTCACCATACCAAACACAAAAGCATAAAACTACTATTTTACACTCGTGTTCTAGAGAACGTAGTCTTTCCGCGGTCGAACCGACCCATTCGCGATACAACAAAAATATAGCTGCAGCGTGGCTATACCACGTATAAAGTAGCTCTAGTATTATAATAATTTATACTTAGTAAGTCGTTTATTTTGTAGTAGGTACTTTCGCAATAAAAACTATTGGCACTTGTTTGTAACGCATTTAGACTAACGTGTCATTTTATCAGTGACATAATATAGATAATTGTAGTAATATTGCGAGCAGTAGAAACATTTTTTCGTAAAATAAAAAAATATTTTTGGACCTGGAAATTCACTGTATTATCATAATATGTGTATTTCGACCACTTCTGTCTTTAAAAAAATCATTAAACACATGGACCCCACCCTTCAACTAAACCAAAAAATGGAAAGAACTCGATTCAACTTGTTTACCTGCACGATAAATATTAACTTGCAACTTATTACTAATTTATCGTTTACATGCAATAAGTCGCTTAAAATGAAGTTAAAATTATTTAATTACTTGTCTACTTAGTACGTGTAAATCAGCCTTCAGGCCAAACTCAGCTCTGCGTTTAAAACAAAATGTGAATTATGAATGTATTATTTTTTTCTAAAACGTATTATTAACAAAATCTCAAGCTTTGTAATAAAACGATTGTGACAGCATTTTAACAATTTCATTGCATTTTATTGCATTTGAAATGTTTTATCCTTGTATTAAAGTATGCCCTCACAAAGCATTGTCCGCAAGGTATAAAAGTAGATTGCATTGCGGGGTTACTGATAAACACCATAGAATTTATAACGTAATTTTAACAAATTTTATTTTTTATAGAAAAATGAAGTGACATGCGAACTTACAGTCCACCTGATAGTAAGTGGCTACGCAGCCAATAAAAATCTGTAACCAACTTAAATTAAAAGCTACAGATGCGTTCTTACCTCTGAGGACTAAGATGGAATGTAATTATACTGGCAGAGAGCCAGTATACTCACTCTACTTCAGACTACTTCAAATCGGAACACAACAATACATTGTTGATGGTGGCGTGTGAAAATTATTTTCTCTTCATATTTTTATTATTATAAGTATTATAAGCAATTTTTTGCACCTTGGGTTAAAAACTTGGTATTTTCTTAGGGATTTCTAACCTATTTTAAATATAATATAGCATATTTTACTCATTGATAGTGTAGACTTCTATAGGTAAAATAATATTTTAAATCATTAGAGTTTTTCCATTACAAACAAAAGCAAATCTTTAGTATAGATTACTTCGTTTTATCAATCTTGGTTAAATAAAATTTTGTTAAACTGTATAAACTATATCTATAATATCTATTGGCACAATACTTGGAAACATTAAAGATTGTGTTATAAATATTATAAAGATTAAAATCCGTCTTGAGACGCTTTTTTAAGACACAAATGTAGAAATAAACGGAAGAACCGAGCACAGAGCCATGTTTTATTTTGCGAAGCAAACGGTACGTTGAAATCCGGAAGAAATCTTAGACGTACAAGAAATATAAAATACGTTTTAAAACGTAAGATTCTTTGTTAAATAACATTTTAGTTTTGATATAAGTATCTATTGATTATAAGATTGGCATCAGGTTTTAGCCGATTTCAAATAAAATAAGAAGGTTTACAATTTAACCTGTCTCCGTCAATTATCAACCGATTGTGCTGATTCATTTTTTTTAAATATATTATACTTCAAAGGCGACCCTAATTTTTTAATTTCATTTAAATAAAATTTGAAAATACTTAAACATTAAACCAGCAGTGGAATTACTGAATTACAATCAGCTGACTAAGGTCAGTGTACGCACGAACGCCGAATCTGCGCGGCCCGTAACTAGCGATGGTACGACAATACCTAATAATTTACAACACTTGTCTAAATACCTAACTTATCTATTTAACCTACTATTTTGCCACTGTGCTTGTTCCACGTAGCCACTTTAGCCACTTTTTGCGTCTCCTCATGTAGACGGGGCATCATCGTGTGGCCTTCGACACAGTCCGCACGTAGTTTGTCGAAAACATCCACGATCCTTTGGCGCATTTCGTCAGCACTATCACACCACGATTAAAAACCCTTTCTTTCACATACCCCACAGAAAAAGTGTAAAGGGGTCAGATCTGGTGAGCGAGGTACAAGCATGTGGTCCTAGTCTGCCAATCCAGCGATCAAATATTCGGTAAGGCGCTGGACGAACCTCACGACATGTGGAGGCACCTATCATGCTGGAACCATGTGCGGCGATATTCATCCAACGATAGGTCGTCTAAAATGTCAACCAACTGTTCATTTATAAAGTTTAGGTATCGCTGTCCGTTAAGTCGCTGTGGCAGAAGCACTGGTCGCAGTATGCGATCCTAAATAAACCTGCCCATACGTTAACCGACCATCGGGTTTGGTGCCCGGTTTGTCGAACAGCGTACGGGTTAACCTTTGAATACACGTGTATTTTTCGGTTCCACAGGCCGTTTCTGGTAAATGTCGGCTCGTCCGTCCAGATAACGTGCTCAATGGAACCAGGCACACGTTGTTGTTGGTCTAATAACCAACGGCAGAAAACTCGTCGGCGGTCGTGTTGCCGGGAACAAAAGCTTGCACTTTGTGCACTTGTAACATCACTTGTTCCATCCCGACGTCTTAACAATTTAGCGATACTTCGTGTACCTAGGTTCGGATACCGGCGAACGACATCTAAAAAAATGCTCCTCGGAGAACAGTCATTTGACTTCACCTCCTGCCGCTACCGGAGCAATGGGCCGATTTTCCAACACTCGCTGAAATGCTGCTGTTATCAGACGAGAGTCAGCTGGGTGTCGAGCGGTCGGGAATTTCTCTCGGTAAATTCGTAATGCACGCGAAGCATTCCCGCAAGCTTCTCCAAGGCACATTAACATGTTGCCGTATTCACGAGCACTATAAACGTACGCGTTAGGCATTATTAAAACAAAAAAGAAACACAAAACGTAACAACAAGAATAACACGTAACAACAAGTAGGTAATACCAAGTAATAACAATAAGAATTTAATAAAAAACAATTGAACTGTCGTCGCGCATGCGTGTCCAAAGTCAACACGGAACTGTCTCAAAACTAAAATTAATAATTAATCCTGCCAAAACTGAAGCCTACTGCGTCCTAGCGTCCTTGCGGTAAACACTTTGAACATTCCACAGACCGTCAAATGTTATGACATTGCCAACTTTTATTTTATAAGTTTAGTTTTATGTGATCCTACGACTAGTTTTTCGTATGGAATTTAGAAGTTATAGTTGTAACTTTTAAATACAATTAGACAATCAATTGTACCCGACGAAACAAGCAGTTCGTTACCAAAAAATGATATTGAAATTAATAAACGTACTTACTTTGTTTGGTTATCTTTGATTTTGTACAAGAAAATAGAAATAAAATGGTATTGAATAATTTAATATTTAAAATCAATTGCAATTATGATCGACAGTTAATTAATCTAAAAAATAATTATTTTACTTTACTTTTATTGACTTTTCGTTTTTAATCCATCCAATACTTTGATTTGAAAAGAGGTACGTCAAAACTATTAAAATTACTTGCAATTTTTTGTAATTGCCGCCTCTAATTCTTATGTTGCTTGCAAACAAATCTTAGTAGGTAAATTTGGGGAATTCCATATGTTGGCGCTGACGCAGGTGATACACAGTCGGCCGACGGCGGCAGCGCGTGGTACGAAGGGGGCGACGGGGAATGCTCGCCAGTATTACTGTGCGTGCACGCTATTGGTTCCTCATTCTTCCCGCGCTTTGAAAAAGCGATGTTTCCCAATGTACAGTCGCACACATTTTTTGCACGACGCGCGACGATGGTTTTAAAAGGAAGGAAAGAAAATTATTTATATCTATTGTTTTATGACTGAACTAGTGAACGAAAAGGTAGTAAAGTAGTAAAATAGAAGGTGAATGGGGAAAATTGTGCAAAAGTTAAATATATTGAGGAAGAATACCGAAAAAATTACCATGTGGTCAACCTGATGACGGAAATATTTATCATTCGCATTGATGATGATGATTCTGATGAGTGATGATAAAGTAGCATCCAGTAACACCAATGCACCATCGACATCTGGCTTCCATGTTCCAATTTCCAACGGTATAATGGAGCGTGTCACCCTTAGCTTAAGTTTTCTTTTACAAACTACTTTATTTTACGATAGAAATAAAAATAATGCTCAACAAACATTATCCATTTTGCTTTCAACCTCTCCCAAAGTTCTAAGTAGCTAGTAAAGTACTATTATGATTCTACAATAAAACCATTAATTACTATTATATATTATAAAACAACAGCCTAGTACCATGTAGTACTTTAGAACGCGACTGTACCCATGTGCAGACACACCCCTCCACTATCGCTCTGCGTTCTTTTTAGGGAACGGATCTGTACCGAGCTTGATAAAGAGTTTGGCTTCGACGCGGATATTGACCCTAGTCAGCTGATTTTATGATTTATTTATTTTAAATTCCACTGCTGGTTTAATGTTTAAGTATATTCATGTTTTATTTTATGAAATTAACGTTTTATTTAACTATACTAACACGATGGAGCGTGAATAAAGCTAATAAAACGTTGTGAAAAGATGATTTTTTTCATCAGGATCGATTTTATATTTCACCCATCATCTAAGATATAGTTAGTACTGTCGTCTGTCTTCGTTTTCGGGAGCGTTTCAAAAATACCCTGTATATAAAAAAGAAAAGAATCCAGCCTAGGCGGCAAATATAAGGTATGAAATTTTAAATGTAACTATTAGAAGACTATTGCGTAACTATTAGACGACATAGAGATTGTGATAGGTATTTCTATCACTCGAATCACAGGAAACATTGCCATACATTTTAAAATGCAAGTTCTGCTGAGTTTTTTTTAAGTTTTCAGTCTGCTCTCAAGAGTTTGTCAGTTGAATTAGGTACTGTTCAGGAAGCTTAGTGATGTTTTTAGAAATTTTAATATTTTAAGAACTAATTAATGTTCTGTGGCTTTTAGTTTATTATACGACTTTAAATTCGATCATTCTAATGTTATGCTAGTTTTTTTATCTGTATTTTCACCATTAATATCATTGTCATTCCATCCAATCAAAAGTCCACTGCTGAATGGCTTTCTCCTTATATTGCCTCATAAACGGATGATAATATATAAATATATAATGATAATAACAGAGGTATATGGTTTCTGACTCAAAACCGTGCTTTGTGGCATAGTAATGATGATGATGATGAATAGAGGGAATATTTGCCATATTTATCGCTCTTGGTTGCGTGGCAACTATATTTTTTAATTAATTTGAGTTGTTATCAGAAAGATGCTGCTGCCCATATCCCGTGTTATTTCTTACACCCTTCGAATGACAGAGAGTAAAAGATTCTCTAACGCCCCCTCTACACGTCAATATTTTCTGTATTCGCTCATCGCTTATATTTAGAGTTATATTGATCGAATAAATGACCTATTATTTATTCAATCATTATTACAGCCTATCACAAGTCCACTGTTGAACAAGCTACCTGCATCCATCGACTTCCTGCATCTCTGAATATAGCTCAAATAATTTAAGTTGTAGAGGAAAGTCATTTATGTGTAGGTTAGTTATCAAATGTAACACATTTCTAAATTCGCATTTTAATAACGACCGCCAGAAAAACGTAAGAGAGTTATCCTAATTAAAAATAGCTTGTTAATCACACAATCGTCAAAATATATATATATATCAAAAATAGCTTATAAAGATAACAGTAAAATAAACATCAAATATCATTTGTGATGTTATTTCTGAAATTCTTACACTCAGTCGGCTAGTAGTAATGGCAAAAAAAGAAGGAATTGTTTGCTAAAATAATCCCCTTAGGAATGTTTCCGAGTAAATCCCGTTAGTGTTTTGTTTTTATATTTGTTTTATGGCATGTTTTTGTATCTTGTATAACACGTATTTCTTTTGATGTGGAATTCAAAGAAATATATTAAATATCCAACACAGTACACTGACCGTGTAGAAGTGGAGTAAGAATATCCACTATCCCATATCATTGCGTGAGTGTCGTAAGAGGCGACAAAGGAAACAAATCAGAAGATGGGCAGCAGCGTCTTCCTAAAAATAACTTTATAGTAAAACAAGTATTTTTTCCCATGTTTTTTTTTATCATATTCTTGCATTGTCATCCGAATTTGAGCTATATACAAAATTTCAGGTTTCCAGCTCATCGGGAAGTTAATTTATTATCAATCAATAAATTCCAAACGACAAACAGACTTAATAAAATGTGGTAAAAAAAAAACTACGGCTGCTTACACCCATGCCAAGCGCGACAACCACGGCAAGTTTCCTTCTTATTAGGCAGTATCTGAGGGAAACCAATTTTCAGCTGTGGACTGTGATAGGCTCTAATGAATGTAACTCTTAACAATTTTCAAGATAATTAATCTTAATTCAAATCTGTAGAGTACGGCATATTGTAAAAAAAAAAACTTTAAAACCAATAAAAATTGCCGCGGCAGCTCATCAATCAATGAAAAGCTCCCGAACCTAATTAATATTGCTGGTGTTCTCGTGGAACGTGGAACAAAGAGAAGGTACTTTCAATTCGGTTTTTATTACCATTTTTTATAGGATAGGGTGACAAACGAGCACAGTCCACCTGATGGTAAGTGGTTGCTGTGACCCATAGACATCTACATCTATCCTCAATAAAGAATCAAAATGCAGATGCGTTATCACCCGTGAGGACTCAGATGGAATGCCTCTTTTCAGTAAAAGGGTCTCCGGTTCTCTCACCACCGAAACACATAGCATTAAGCTGCTATTTTACAGTGGTATTCTGTGAGAATGGTCCTTCCCCGGTCGAGCCGACCATTCGTGCTACAACTATACTACTAATATAGCTGCAGCATGGCTCTACCATATACTTGACCATGATCAAACTAATTAAAACAATTACCATGATCAAACTAATTAAAACAAATAAAATCTGATTTATATCTTTGCCAACATATATTTTATTGTATTCCTTTTAGAATGTATATCATTTTATAAAAGTATTTATATATGGTTGTGTCATTTAAAATGACAAAAGATGAAACATGCGGAGTTTCTTTCGACGTTTCACCAATCAGAGAACCTATTTTGAAATGGTTGGTTCACCTAGATTGTGTGTGAAGTGTGTGAAGTGACGTTTTAATATCTTAACTTTTTAGTAATGGATAAAATATTCAAGTCAGTTTGAAGGAACATTTCAGGTTCGAAACGTCTGCTACTGTAAACCAACCTACCAGCAAGAATAGTGATTAAGAAAAATTTTACAAAGCAAAAAAATATATAAGTATATTTTTTAATAGAATAAATGTGATAAACGAGTCCATCTGGCCCATAGACATCTCAGCTATCTTCGAAGATATATCTAAGAAACAAAATTGCAGATGAGAACAGTTTTAGAGCTAAACAAAAACTGTTTAAAATAATAATTCGCACGTAACTGTACGACAATAAACGTTTTATAGCCTTCAATAGATTATTCGTGTTTTTTTTTATAAAACTGAAATTACAATCGAACTGACAGTCCACCTGTTGTTTAAAGACTACTGCCGTCCATGGACATTTGCAGCCAACTTCAAATAAGGGTCTCCCTCGTTTAAGGTTTGCTAAAGAAACGTTGTCACTTATGATGACTAAGATATAATGCCTTACAGGTTATAATTATACTGGCTCTCCATACCTAGATAGATAGAACTAGGACTCTTTAAAAATAATTTTTAAATAAATATCTTTATAGCGTTTGTTTTTCTTTCATTGCCGTTCAAGTTCGTCAATTTGTTTTGCCGAGTAGGAAAAAAGTGTCGTTATGAAAATTGTTATTGAAAACGAAAGTTTTATTTTGATGTCAAAGAAAGGACACTATTTTAACTGCTTTATTTATATTCGTAGCCAATTTGGAAAGTCAATAATAATAAGAATAATGTCCTCTAGGCCGTATTACGATCACGGCGGGCAGTCTCAACGGAGACTAGTTATCTACTCAGAACAGGATTATAGTGGATAAGTGTGTGTGCAAGCATTAGTGCATTCTAGCTAGTGATACCAGATTCTCGACTCTTCAGAGTCATTAATTCATTCTTGGGGCATTATGTATACATTATTACAACAAAGTCCCAGAAAATATACAAGTTCTCTCTATTACCAAGTTTAAATATTTTATTAAACAAAAACTGTATAAAAACGGTTATTATAATATAAATGAACACATGGTTGATAATAACCCCTGGGAATGAGCTGGTCGCTTCCAAGCTGTTTCTAAAATAAATTTTGTAAATAATTGTACATTCATGTAAAATTTACTTTAAAAAAAGTCCCGCTGGCTTTCTTGCTGATTCTTACCAGGACAGAGGATTTTTTTTCGAACCAGTGGTAAAGTAGAACATGACTTTCAATATGAATTACACAAGTGATCTATATTGAATAAAAAAACATTCTATTCTATTGTATTCCCTTTTCCCTCACGCTCATAATCCAATGGGACTCCTACATGAAAGGTGAGAGATCAGGCGCAGGCAGACGGCTTTACGTGCTTTCCGAGGTACGGGGACAAAACACCGCCAACTTCCTGCCTTCGGGCTTTCTATGAGAATTTCTAGACAGAAAAACCCAATAAATGATTTCGGCTCGACCTGGAAATCGAACCCGGGACGTCTTGATCAACAGTCGCGCTTACAATCTCTAGACCAACGAAGTAGTTAAAAATGTTAAAAAAATTGCAGCAAATGGTGGTTGAGTTTGGTTTTCATCATTATAATATTATTTTTTTCAAAACTTATACAGGGTATTTGGATTGTAGTAAAAACCAATATAAAGTCTAAAAAATGTATAATATATGTCTGTATTACAGTCAGATGTGCATTATGTGACTAAGCGACTGGCATTGGTAGGCAAGACTTATTGAATCATAGATTTGAGAGAGAGGAATAATTTATTTAATCAAGTAGCAATGATTCATATTTCGTTAAGATTACATACAACTAAGTTAGTAAGTGTATTATTTATTTAAATAGATGGAAAACATACAAACAATTAAACAACAAATAAATAAAAATACATAGTAACTACATTATTAGTAGATGTAATTGTAAAAAGATGTCTATAGGCCACAGCATCCACTTACTATGTGCTCGTTTTTCACTCTATTCTATATAATAGATGTATAAATTGATGTAAAAAAATGATGGAAACATTTCTTTCGCATATAACTAAAACAAAAGTTTTGTTTATAAAACCAATGTATTGATCGAAAGCGAATATTTTTCTTGTTATGTAAATAAGAACCCTTCCATAAAAACCTGACTTGCTATTACCATAAAATAAAGACATAAATCTTTCCAGTTGTTTATTTCAGTGTGAAATTATGTAAATATAACGGGCTGGGAATTTTTTTCTGTTGCCTTTATTTGGTAAATTCCTCCGTTTGTAAGGTTATTTCACTGAATAGAGAGAAATTAATAACACACGTGATTTAATGAAATATACATTTGAATATGAATACTGGTGTAGTACGTACGAGAAACAGGAAAACATCGAGAGGAGAGTCTGCATGTCTAAGGAATAAAAAATATTTCGAGGACATGTGAAGTTTGCCGATACGCACTAAAGCATCTCCGTAAAGAGAGACATCTCGCACCTTTCATGATACTCTCCGTCGTCATCCATTGAAACTCCATTATTCACTATAGCCTATGTAAGTCCACTACTGAACAGGCCCCCAATAGATTACCTCATAATGAGGATTTTCTATAGTTGCCATGGCAGGCGGGTTGGCAACCACCGTTTTTGACGTGAAACATCTATTGGCATGCTTGCCAGTAAAACCGACTCGTACGCCGTGACGGCAAAGGCTTGACGCTCTCTTATGCCGTCATGCCCATTCTACGTCGCCGCTCTCAACTCCCTTGTGTGTGCGTCCGTATACTATACATTCTGTTGCTTCTTTTTTGGCTGTGTACTGCGTATACTATACATTCTGTTGCTTTTTGTTTGGGTTGTGTACTGCGTGTGCCTTTCTATTCGACTGTAGTATACTTGACGTGTTCACCGCTTGTATACACACTTTGTATTCCTTTTAATATATTTATATATAAAATTACGTGTCACATTGTATGTCCGCAAGGAACTCCTAAACTACTAAACTGATTTCAATGAAATTTTACACTGTGTGCAGTTTGGTCTCAATTGAGATATGATACTTTTCATTCCGTTTAATGACCCTCAATATTTTTATTGTGAATTTAAGGATTTTTATAGCAAGGTCGTCGGTAAATGCAGAACAACGTCTGCCTGGCCAGCTAGTCAATATATATTTTATTCCTCATTTCTTTATTGGTTTTATAAATTATTAATTCCAACATCAACTATGACGTTTTACTTCCGCCGGGCTTGCTGTGATGGCCAACTTTTTTTAATTATTTTGAGTTGTTATCGGGAAAATGCTGATGCCTATATCCTGTTTCAGTTTCCTATGTCGCCTTTTACGACACGTAATCTGTCGCCTTTTAAGATACGTAATTGAAACTCATAGGAAATTATCCAGTGATAGTATTCAGTAAAGAGATGCCAAAATCCAGCTGTGACGAAGAAGAAGAAGTATTCAGTAATATTGTACCGTTTTGGGGACGAAGAAAGAGTGTTGTTTAATTTATTTTAACACTGTCAATATTATTCAAAGCAAATATGACCCGAATGCGATTACTCCCAGCACCAATGAAATAGGTAATTGCGGTTTGAAGTGATGATTTACCATGTGCTCGACGGAGAAGGAAAAGATTGTGAGGTAACCTGTCGGAGAAATTAAAAAAAGGTAGATCTAAGATGTGAAGTGGGAGACACTACTTTGGCCTAAAACCCCTCATAGAAATAAACAAGGAGGCTTCTGTCCAGTAGTGGGACGTATAGAAGCTGTAATTAAGTATCCAAAATAATTCTGATAAATAAAAGAAGGAGTCTCCCTTTTACCATTTTGTGACATTTGGGGTTTATCTTTTATGGAAAGATTTTCTGCCAGTGGAGTCTAGTTTCTAAATCAGTAAATTGCACTACGTGCTGGTATTTTTGGCATGAAACTTAATGCAACATAGTAAAAGTTACGACGACGGAATGATGCAAACTCACGGAATAGACTACATACTTAGTTAAGCCTCGCTCTCCTTACCCTTACTCTTACCTGTTTATCAACTTGATTCTCATCTGCTAGATTAAAACGAACATTTTTGACTATCTAACATCCTTTGTCTTGTGTCTCTTTTTTAAGAAGAAGGGTGATAAGCGAACACACAGTTCATCGGATGGTAAGTGGATGCTGCGATCCATAGACATCTAAATCTATCCTCGACTAAAAATCAAAATGCATATGCGTTTTCACCCCTGAAAACCAAGATGGAATGCCTCGTTTTCAGTAAAAAGGGCCTCCGATACTCTAATCTCACAATACAGAACACAGTATTATGTTGCTGTTTCACGCTGGTATTCTGTGAGAGCATGGGCTAACTTAACCGACCCATTTGTGTAGTAGCTATAATATAGCTGCAGCATAGCTCTACGTAATAAACTAACATCCCTTATATGTTTCCTTTAACAAGTTTATTCCTATTGTTACTTTTTTATTCCGGTTAAATTAAAATGACAAACGAACTAACAGCCCACCTGATAGTAAGTGATTACTGTAGCCCATGGACACCTGCGAACAACTTCAAATAAAGAAGACTACAGATCAGTTGTAACTTTTACGGACGTCTCTTAGATTAGACTCACTGCCTGTAATTTTACTAGCTCTTATCCCGCTCAGATCGGAACACAACGTTGCATGCAAACTGTAAAATAGATTTTTTTTATTTAATACAAAATATTATTTGATATTTTAATATCGGTGCTGTAAAAAATGCACTCATTAGGAGTATGTTAGGGCTGAATCATAATGGCAGGATGATAAATTGTGTGGTAGGAGAAAAGTGCGGTTATGATGTTGTGATTAGGATTACGAAAGGCATGCTTTAGTGGTTTGGTCATGTAAAAGAATGAATGAGAAAAGGTGATAAAGCATAAAAGGACGCCCTAGCTGGAATTTTATCGACCAAAATGGCCATAATTGTATTGAAGATGGGCTAAATTAAGAGTACCCTTAATAAACGACCAGATGTGCGTAGGTGAGGTTGTTTAATATGAATGTATGTACTTGTTGAAGTCATTCTTATGTTTAATTTACTACTGGTTCGGAAAATACGTCTGTCTTGGTAATATGGTGATACCTACCCAGACGCATTTTAATGTAAGGATAATAGATAATAAATAATAGATAATATAATAAAAGTTAAAACGGAACGTAAATTTAACGTGAAAGGTGACGGAGTATGATAACAATATGGGTATGAAAAGTAAGATAAAAATAAAGTAGTGTAAATGGTATGCAAGCGAGATAGATAATTGTAATTATATAAGTGTGTCGAAAGAGAAAATAGATCATTACGTGTAATGAACGTACAAAAAATTTTACATTTCATAAAATATCATCAAAAGATATTGTAAAATATTTTAAAACTATTGATATTAAGAAAACTGCGGATCTGTGGGGGATTTCCGTTTAAGTTATTGCGTCTATAATCGACATAATCGCGCCTCAACTAGCTATTATTTTTAATACTAGTATCGAATATGGTGTGTTTCCTGATTTGATGAAGCATAGTAAAGTAATACCTTTATTTAAGTCTGGTAGTACATTAGACCCCGCCAATTTTAGACTCATTTCTGTACTTCCAACACTAAGTTAACTTTTGAAAAAATTATTCTTGATCAAATGTTATTTTTAATGTTAATAATTTACTTCATAAAATCAATTCGGCTTCACAAGTGGTCGCTCAACAACTGATGCTGGTGTTGAGCTGATTAAATATATTTTCAATGCATGGGAGAATTCACAGGATGCTGGGTATATTCTGTGACCTATCCAAAGCCTTCGATTGGTTCACCATGAAACATTAGTCAGAAAACTACAACTACGGTGTGAAGTAATGCTCTTA
Organism: Parnassius orleans; assembly: GCA_029286625.1. Classification (NCBI taxonomy): domain Eukaryota; kingdom Metazoa; phylum Arthropoda; class Insecta; order Lepidoptera; family Papilionidae; genus Parnassius; species Parnassius orleans. Next base: position 77,627 of record JAGSMP010000582.1, read on the forward strand.
AATTAATTCTTTCATATTTATGTAACAGAACGCAAAGGTGTCATTAATAGTACAATTAATATAATAAATTAATAGGCTCAATTCTCGGCCCTTTCTGTTTCTTGTATATATTAATGACTTACCTTACAAAGTAGGGGATTACCATAATATAGTATTATTTCCTGATGACACTTCAAGATACAAGATACAAGATATTTATTTGTGTAAACATGAGTATACATACATTGCATGCAGGTTGTTCAGATACATTAAAAGGATCAATCATATTTGGCCTTTGTGGCGTACAAATGTATAAATCAATGAAAATATTATAAAATTTTACAATAATTGAAACTGAAATTATTATTAACACATTATCGAATTAGATTATTATTAAACTAATTTAACAATTTTATCAATAAATCAAAGTCTAAGAAATAAATTTAAATTAAATGTCTGGTAATATTATTTGCTATGAAGATACATTATATTTTATCCGTTTTATACAATGCCAGTAAAATGATTGTTTACGTAAGATTTAAATTTTATTATTCCAAAATTCTAATATGCTATAGTATGCTTTGCCTTCTAAATATAATTTCAACTTATTTTAAATACACGGGCATTCTGCTCCTTCCAACATTTCGGAAGCTTATTATATATTAAAGGCCATAAAACACTTTTCGCATCAATGCAGTTTTTGAGCTATGCAAACAGAGAATAGTATCATCGCGTCTGTTGCGACTAACTACGTCTGATAGACGTGGAAATAAGTGCTGATTACATTTGACAAACATGGCAATTTCTAAAATGTATAGACATGGTAATTTCAGTATTTTATATTTTATAAAATAGGGTTTGGCAGCTATCTGTTGGCTCCAGTTTAAACATGGTCCTAATACATCGTTTTTGTGCTTTGACAGGTAATTCCTTGTAAGTCGAATTGCCCCAGAAGATAATCCTGTATCTTAGGTGCGATGAAACTAAGCCATGGTAAGTAAGCAACGCATTAATGTTAAGCACTTTAACCAATTTGTACAGGGCATATGCCGAGCTACTTATTTTGTTACTAAGAATTTCTGTGTGTTCTTCCAATTCAATTTTTTGTCAATCGTCACCCTGAGGAATTTGGCAGTGTTGACTTCTTCAATTATTTTATTATTATATTGGTCCTTAAGATTAGTGGAGTTGATAAACGTTGACTGAAGCGCATTACACAAGTTTTATTCAGATTTATTTTTAAGTTATTATTATTTAACCATTTTATTATTGATATAAGAGAATTATTAATGTCGTTATTATAGCTATCCTTATTATTGCATTGAATTGTTATGGTGCTGTCATCAGCAAAGAGCGTTACTGGGTGATCAACGGATTTAGGTAAGTCGTTTATGTATAACAAGAATAGTAGGGGCCTAACACACTTCCTGTGGTAATCCATATTTAACTACTCGTTCATGCGATTCAAAGATTTCTCCATATTTAGTTTTTATATTTATTGAGGCTACTTCAGTGATTTGCTTTCTGCCGTATAAATATGATTGTATTAGTTTTAGCACATTACCTCGAACCCCATAGGCCTCCAGTTTATCCAACAAAATATCGTGTCGGACATAATCGAATGCCTGGGTCATGTCACAAAAACTGTACAGACAGGGTTAGTTTTATCAACGTTAATTATAACTTTATATAAGAAATCATAGATTGCCATGTTTGTAGTTCGGTTTCTCTGAATCCTTTTGCTCGTTAACAAGTATGTTATTTTTTCAAGGTACTTACTTAATTCTTTTGTAGATATATTTTCATAAATTTTGGAGATAATACTAATAAGCGTAATTGGTCTGTAACATTCCATGGATTCTGTATTCTTTTTAAACAAGGGTTTTACTGGAAAAATGCCAGTGCTTATGGTTAAATTGATAAGGTAACTTAAATGTGTACATATTTCACAAACACATTTAAGAATTTTCGTACAGATTCCGTCATGACCCACGCTGTTCGTGTTTTTAATGTATTTATTATTTTATCTACATCCTGTGGCAGACAAGGGACATGAAAATGATTTTAAACTATTTGAAATTAATTATCAAATTAATATATCATTATTATTATATATTAATATATCATTATTATTAATTTCATTAATTTTCAAATTAAACGACAATTATTAAAATATGATGAAGTAAATAATGCTATATCTAAATTAGTAAATTGGTTTAATGTTAATAACTTGCATTTAAATAGCACTAAAACGAAATGTATGAAGTTCATGACTCAAATGTCAGACAATTAAATACTAATGTAATTTTAAATGGGGAGGAACTGAGTCTTGTCGATACCACCATTTTTCTTGAATAACACTAGACGCGAAGCTCAATGGAGCCCTATTAATCAAAGTTAACAAGCACTTAGTTCTGCAGCATATGCTGTAAAAGATTCGAAATCTTACCAGTGTGGAAACAGCTAGACTTGTTTACTTTAGCTATTTCCATAGCATAATGTCGTATGGTATTTCGCTATGGGGACACGCGACTGACACTGAAATTATATTTGTTTTACAGAAGAGGGCTATGAGCAATCTACGATTTAATACCTAAAGAGTCGCTCCGACAAAATTTAAGGAAAATAATATATTAACTTTGGCCTCTCAACACATTTATAAAATGTAATGTACGTACATAAAAATAAAAGTAGTAAATACAAAATAAGTGATATTCATTCTGTAAATACTAAGAACAAACACAAGCTAGTAGTACAGTTACTGACTCCACCGAGTCAGTAATTCATTCTTACGATGTATACGTTTTACAACAAACCCAGAAAATATACAAAATTATACCTGCTCAAAATTCAAAAACTTTATTAAACATAGTTTGTATGGATTATTATAATATTTATGGATGATAATAACCCCTGCGACTGAGGTGTTCTCTACCAAGCTATTTCTAATTTGTTTTGTGGTTAATTGTGTAACATACATGATTATAAGTTGTTATTTAAAAAGTCCTGCTGGGTTCTTGCTGGTTCTTCCCAGGACAGAGTTTTTTTTCGAACCAGTGGTAATTAAACAAAGAGTGACTTTCGTGTCGATTATAAATAATACTTATTGATCTATATTGAATAAAAAGTTTCTGTTTCTGTTTCTGTTTCAAATGACGATATGTGTTTCATTTCCATATTACACTAAGGTAGAAAATGAGTCTGGTTAGACTACTAAGCACTATAATTAAAAAATAATAAAAAAATCTAAATTGATGTTCCTAAATACCAAAATGTTAATATTTATAAAAGTGATTTTATTTTCATTGTGAATCATATTAATAAAAATAAGCAAATCTATCTAAAATGTTATCGTGCAATTTCAAAGGTCTCGGATCCTTGTTTTAGCTGTAACGCTTTTGCATGTGGACATCAATTCAGTGATACTGCAAATCAAAATGTCCTTATGAAATGATGTAGCACAGAGCTTGAATTTTAGAGCGATGTATTATTGTGTCACAAGTCATAACGGAAACGAAAATCGAAATAGTGATCAGTGTAAGTAATTTTCTACGTGTACCAAGGCTAGACCGAGTTGTAAAGTTAAACGCGTCAATAGAAGAAGTAAAGAAAATAGACACTTTTATATAACGCGAATCGTTTCGATTATACAAAATAAATACAAACAAAAATTATGAAGTATAGAAATATTACATAAAACAACTAAATTTAACTAAACTATCAACTTAATAAAACTGTAAATTAACTTAACTCACAAGAATAACAGTTTTTAAGAATGGCACAATCAGTTGACTGCTTCATTTGGACAGAATGCGGTTGCCATTTAAAAATGATCATCTTTAATCGTCTCTAAGACTCAAAGCCATTCGGTTAACGAGAATATATTATCTTAAATCTCTTCTAAGGGGAAGTTATATAACTTACTACGGTTAGTTTTAGTGTGTATTCATTTGACAATGCCAGTAAAGTTAAAAAAAAAGTAACTTGACTATAATCAAGAATAAATGCTGTTTGAATAGTTTCAGTTATAATAGTCCCACTGAGTTGCTCGACGAGTTTTCCTAGGGCAGAGGTTTTTTCGCGCTAGATGTAAATAAGCATAAATGAAAATATTTTTAAAAACGTACTAGAGTATGAAAGAATAAAAGGTGTACTTTTGAAGTACACCTTTTATTTATTTTTTATATTTTTATTCAATTATCGTGTATGGTACATACATACGTACTATTAACTCCCAACTTAATTTTTTAATTATAACTATAAATAGTCTTTATAATAATAATAATTATAACATTGTAATTAATATAAAATACTATAACAGTAATCTTTAATAATTAAGAATTTTCGTATTTTACATCTGTATTTCTAAACGTTATTTTTCGACTTTCTAATAATAATTTTCTAAAGTGTTTTCATTTAATAGGAATAAAGTGTTCGGTGAACTGTAAACAATAATTATTTATGCTGAACGTCAATCATCTTAAATAGACTTTCATAAAAACGTCTGTGACAGACAGATACCTAGTTGAGTAAAAGTTATAACGCAGGCAAAGCACTGAGTAAGGTAGTTAAAATTAATTGAGTAACAGAAGTATGTATCTTTATATTTGAACTTTTATTTACTCTGTGATTATAAAAATGTACAAAATATAAAAACTAAAATTGTCATACTGCCATATTTTTCGCGTAGTTGTACTAATCGTGTAGTGGCAGTGTATTGGATATACACTGCCCTATATCATCCCCTAGATGTCGTAAGAGGCGGCAGAGGGAAATGAAAAAGGAGATAGGCAGCAGCATAGCATATTCTGATAACAACTCAAATTAATAAAAAGCTGTGGATGCTTACCTGCCTACCAAGCGTGGCAACTATGGCAAATATGCGGGAGATGATGATGATGATGAATGCTAAGACATCGTCTGCATTTCCTTGCTGAAGGGGTATACCATACTTACTCCTTTAAGCGAGATGAAAACCAGACCTCTTGACACAAGCACTGATTAACAATTTTCAAAAATTTACTGCAGTGATTTTAATAGTAAAACTTCCTTTCAGACTTATTCTCCTCCTCAACTCTTAAGGTAGATAGAAACTCATTTTCTGCTTAGAAGTCCACCTGGGTTGGTTCAGCTCTACTTATATCTGACGCCAAACCGTTTTTGTATTTCGGTTTAAGATAAGAGAAACAGTAATCACAGGCTGTCAGGCATTAAACTTAATGAAAACGATTCTGTGGCCTTCATTGTTTGTTTTACTGTTATTTGGTGGTCAACAGGCAATTGAGCCTCTCTGATAATGAGAAGGATTTGCTATTACTGCTATACGTGATTAACGGCGGCCTAACTACTAGAAGTCGTATTATTAAAGCTGCTGTCCGTCACCAGTTTGCATATAACAATGCAAATTTTCCTGAACAAGTAAATTGGAACATTGAGCAAATTGGCATTTGTTTCGGATTATCTTTGGCTCTGCACTAGCGACATTTTTTTTCATAGAATAAGGTGACAAACGAGCACTCAGTCCACCTGATGGTAAGTGGTTGCTGTGGCCCATAGACACTACATCTATCTTCGTTTGCGAATTTAAATGCAGATGCGTTGTCAGCCGTGAGGACTCAGATCGATTGCCTGTTTACAGTAAAAATGTTCTCCGGTTCTCTACACTCACCATACGAAACACAGCAGCCTTAAGCACTAAAACATCTCGAAAAAGGATCTCGAAACATCTTTTAGCTTGGGCATGTTAAATGGTGACTGGTGGCAAGTTCAGCGTACGCGCCTTAATAATAATTACGTTTAACTTGTTTGTTCAGACGATTTTGTGCAAATTTATAAAACATTCGGTTGTATTGTGTTGTTTGACAATAACTACGGTTTTGACAACCTCTGTGAAGAGGATTACAAGGATAGGGTAGATAACTTTCGGCCAAAGTATGCTGGATCCCATTCGCACTGCAATAGTTAAGCTTTAGGGGTGATTATCATGCTTGGGAACCGCCACGCAAGAGACCGATGCCAACCGCCTTCACCACTGATTTAGCTGTCGCAGCCTCGCACTAGCGCACATATACTCCCTGGTATTACTCCTGGTAACACGAGGTGATTATAAACTCATTCATAATATGCTACGGGGCCGTGTAGGTATTTCCATTATATCCCTTCTCAATCAACACAGAAGGGACAAGAGGAGATGATGTCATCATTTTCGCTTCGAAAATCGTTGAAATATTAAACTAAGAGCTCGGATTAAACATAAATTAGTAAAATTAGCACCTGCTCTGCAGTAAAGGAAAACATCGTGTGAAAAACTGCATGTTTTTGGAACGCAATGTAGCACCGCGGCGGACTAATCCATAACCGTCTAAGAAATGCGATAAGGAGAAGAAAGGAAAACGTTAACACTGTTTTGAATAATGCAAAACAACTTGACATTATTTGCTGTTAATTACACCAACATAAGACAATAAAGCGTGAATGAATCGTAATGCGGTCGCCTTAATGGACTTGATAATATTAATGGACTTTAAGATTTATTCCAGTTTCAGTGGAATGACAAAGTGATTGTATTTATTTATAATATTTGAATCGCATTTTTCAGTTCTAAATTGGTAGAGCCGGCAAACCTTAAAATTATGGATAGATTCGAGTCCTAAGCCTAGCCTTCTATGAAATATGTCCTAATATTCTTAATAACACACGAACGTCCAGTTAGTTATACCACAGAAAGCAAATTTCTGCAAGCATAAATTCTTTTTCCTCTTTCTAAGATTCATTCTCTGTGTAAAATTTACATAGTAAATATTTTGGTTTCGGACTACGAAAATGAGTGGCGAAATCACAATTGTGCTCTCAAAAAGGCGCTAATGAGGGTGACGTTCAGATATTAGGGAGATTCAGTCCCTATTATCAGATCCAGTTCAGATTTTGTCCCCTACAAAAGGGAACAAAAAGAAAAAATGTTTGTGTGTGTGTGTGTGTGTGTTTTTAGTAGGAAGAAGTACACGGTTTTCTTACATTTGTAATTAAATTGTTCATAAAATTGATTTTAAAATTAATTTTAATATAAAGAAGGATACCGAGATATGGAAAAACCTCTTAGGAAAATGAGTGTTGACTGTCAGAATACTGCAGATTTTGTCCTTACGCCGCTTGGTAATTTTGATATAAGGAACCTTGCGGAGTTGTAACATCACTGTATATATTATAAACAATTGTCTTACATTAACGTTGACATTTAATTAATATAAGATAGGTCAAAAGGCAATAATCTTTAAAATGTGCGATTTCTAAAGGTTTCATAACAGTTTTCGCGGCACCACCCCAATATGAGATGCAGTAAGATATGATAGAAAGGCAGAGTACAAAATAAACATTGCGTATAATACTCTGGTCAGTGACGTGACGAAGTGATTTGAAAATAAAAATTTATTTACGGACTCTGCTAGTTAAATCTTCAATGTGGGCTTTAAAGTTTATCTAGAGTAATACCAAGATATTTGGTTGATCGACCGGGTTAACAGAGGGAAAATTACAAATTTGTTGGGTTTGGTAATGACATGAGTGGGCTATTAATTTTATTGGAATTTTAGGTTGTGATATTGAAGACATAGAAAAAGTAACGAATTTAGTTTTTGCTGTATTTTAAGTAAGGGTGTATGCACGGAGCCAATCATATGTGATGTTAAAGCCACTTTGCGCAATTTTTTGGGAGTACAGTCCAAGTACCAGCAAAGAAGGTAAGAGCAGTGTCATCAGCATATGAAACTATTTTAGAATTATGGATTTTAAGGTTCCAGAGGTCGTTAATGAAGATCAAGAAGAGAGTAGGTCCAAGTATGCTACCCTTGGCCACACCGTAAGATATAGAAAGTTCATCACTTTTATGGTTTCCTATTTTTACTCTTTGAGACCAGCTTGAAAGGTAGCCACGGAAAAAATTGAGTTGAAAGCCGCTGATGCCTATATTTCCAGTTTTAAAGCAAGAGTGTTGATGGGAACCGTATCGAAATCCTTAGCTAAATCCAAGAATATTGTGAGGATCTTTATGTTGCTACTAACAATTAAAGTAGTTAGTTCGTGAATAGCGTCAGAAGTGGATTTATTTTTACGAAATACAAACTGCTGCGACGAGATATTATCACAGTGCTTTAAATATTTTACTAGCCGCCTGTTGATTTGACCTGTTGCTTGTTGAATGTTAAGTCCAAAATCTTGGATAAGACACTAAGCACCGCAAAAGGGCGATAATTACTGACCAGATTCCCATCGCCACTCTTTAAGATTGGATGGATGATAGGCCTCTTGAAAGAAGTAGAAAAACGAAGAAGGAAATACAGAAGATTCCAGATAGAGATTATAAATATCGTTTTAAAAAAACCCGGAGGAATTACGTCCCAGCCGGTAGCTGCATTATGTTTAAGCGAGTTAATAAGTAATTTAATTTCGTCAGTATCCGTGGATTCTAAAACAATTTTCAAAAAAGATGACAGATTAGATTTTTCTGAGGACAGATTAGATTAAACAGATTTCAAAAAAGACGACAGATTAGATTTGTCTGAGGTGGTTACTTTTGGTAAAACTGTGCGATTGCTGACAATTTTTTGCGCAAGTTCCATCCCGATATTAATATAGAATTTTTTAACGTTATTACACTACTGAATTGGTAAGAGAGAGGTTAATAATTGCCATGCGGTCGATTGTCGAGATTTTTCGGTACAAGCGATATTTTTTATAGTGTCTCAGAGTTTTTTTGCTGTTTTTACCTGCTTTTTTATTTGCTCCAAAACATAGTGCCTTTTCACTTTTTTTAATATTTTCGTGCAGCAATTACTGTATCTTTCATATGTTATAAGACATGTTTGATTGTTTGGATCTTGTTTTAAGTTTCTTTGTTGTTCGCGCCACTTTGCACTACCGCCTAACGCTTATGAGATTCGTTAATTATTTTCCAATAAGAGTTCTGCAAAGCCCATTTTTGGGTTTCCTATCTACCACCTTTTATACCTTTAGCATGTGCACTCTGGCGTTAACGGAGTTCGCATAAGTTATCGCATAAGCGCCATCGCACCTACCTTTGTGTAATTTAAATATTAAACTGTACAAAATCGTCGTAAAGAGTATAGACATTAACAATAACGCTATATTTCGCGATTATCTGTGAAGTTTATATCTGTGAAGATAGGCGGCGCCGAATCATCGTGGCTACAGCCCTTAAAACACGAGGCAGATCAGCATAAGTTCAGTTTGAGTGCATGTGGCATTCCTTCACATCCTTCCTGTAGTCCGAATTTTATAAATATTAAATCCTCCTCGCCGTATGCCCCGTATCCTATAATACAGTCTGCTATTTATTTTAATAACTATGAACCAGCAGTTGGTCAGTTAAACCAACACGCCATATTTTGGCCCCTCGCCCCGATTAAAACCATTTTTGGTCACTTCGGTCGGAATAATTTTAACCATATGTAAAGAGTCTCTGTTATGTATTCACCTTAATTGACCTGGTGTTGTCCATTGATTGAGAATCCTCTTTTTTGCTGATAATTTGGTAGTGTACATATTATCGAATATAGCTTGAGACTTTAACTGTATAAAGGTATCCGTTGCTATTTTAGGGTCTTCGAGAGTTAGAATAGGTTTAAAATCTATTTGTTTCATTGTTTTGTCTAATGTTATATAGTTTATTTTCGAGATTGTTTTAGGAGATTTGAGACGTGTGTTTTTTGTTTTGATGCATACGATCGAGAGTAGTGATCGGTAATAGTTGTATCAAGTACAAAATTTACAAATGGGAATTTAGTTCGTAAAAAATTTGGACAATGCAGTTGTTACCTCCAGTGGGGAAGATATGAACAGGTAATAACTCATAAAAAGCAAGACAATTTAAATAGTCATGTCAGTGGTTATTGAATGTTTTAATATTATCAATGTTAATGTTTCCTGTAAATATAAGCGTTTTGTATTTTGAGAGCAACGGAAGTATATTGTTTAAGGCAGATAGAAATGGATTAATATTTTCAATAGACGGTGATCGATATATATAAAGCACTACTATATCAGAAAAGATTTTAATTAATGGTTTCTTATATTTACACGAACGCTACATATTTAAATAAAACTAGTTTTACGGATTTATTTTATCACGTATATTAACTTATTTTATATTCCCGACTTTTCGAGTACTTTACAGCACCCATGATCCAACCCATGACCCAATGTCATTGTTAACCACGGCTACCTACAGATTAAAAATTATTAATTTTTGTTCTGAGGTTTTGAGGTATGCCTGTCAAAATTAAATTGTACAAACAGTGCGTGTTGCCAGTGATGACATATGGAACTGAGACGTGGTCCTTCAGTACTGGCCATATGAGGAAGCTCAAGGTCGCTCATGGCTATGCTAGGGTTTCTCTGCGATAAACTTAGAAATGAGGATATCCGCAGTAGAACCAGAGTAACCGACATAGCCCAAAGGATTAGTAAGCTGAAGTGACAATGGGCTGGCCATATAGCTCGAAGAACCGACAACCGTTGGGGAAGAAAGGTTCTGAGTGGCAGCCTGTACCGGCGAAGTGTAGGCGTCCCCTGTGGCATTCCGTGGGGGAGGCCTGTGTTCAGCAGTGGACTTGTGAAGGGCTGTAATGATAATGATGATGATGAATTTTTGTTCCGATCTACGCAGTATAAACTTACAGTGTCTTGAATTCTTGCAGTTGTATGCTTGGGTTGGGATTTAATTTGATTAATTATAGGATCCCAAGCAGATGGTAGCACCCAGCCATCTTCTCTATTGAAATTAGGATGTTTTTTGATTTCAATAGCCTCGCGAATCATTCTTGGAAGGAATCATTGTTCTTTAGCGAAAATTTGTGGTCTATCAAATCTAATGTAGTAACGGCGGCGATCCTGTACGTGTTCACAGACTGCAGACTTCTCGGAGCGTGGATTCTTCACATCAGCTATGTGTCCCTTAATGCGAGTTTTTATTGATCATTTAGTTTGCCCTATATAAGAAAGACCACATTTACAATCAAGCTCGTACACTACTGCATCTTGCAGAGGGACATTACACTTGGCTGATGGTGAAAACTGACTAATCTTCTTCGGCGGCTTGAAGTATGTTTTAATGGACGCTAAGCACGCTACAAGATGTAGCCAATCTTGTCAGTGACACCTCTGACATATGATAGTACAGCAGGTACACATTCGACAGTGGCCGGCTTCACTCGTTCACTATGACGTAGGCTTGTTGTCGTGCAAAACTTGCTTGACGTATTGCAACTCAGCGGCCAGGTGTTTACTGTCACAGATCCCTCGTGCTCTCTGAAACAAAAATTTACCTACGGTAGCTAACTGTGAAGGATGGTTATGAGAATCACCGTTTAAATATCTATCTGTATGGGTCTTTTTTATATACACAGTGTGGCTCAAGGTGCTTTCAGGATTCTGAATTACTAACACATCAAGAAAAGCTAAAGAATTGTTTGCCTCTAACTCCATTGTGAACTGAATTTTAGAATTTATGGAGTTATGATGGTCTAAAAATGCAGTTACTTTATCCATTACCATTTTAGTTACCGTGACCATGGGTGCTGTAAATTGCTCGAAACGTCGGGAATATAAAATAAGTTAATATACACGATAAAATCCGTAAAACTAGTTTTATTTAAATGGATTTTAATTATTAATCCGGAAGCTGATCCGTTTAGTTTTGGCTCTGACAATCGAAGATAAAAATGTTTTTATGTATACAAGAACACCATCGCTTTGATTAAGGTGGCTGGAAGTTTTATTAATTGAATATTAGGGTAAACAGGGAATATAGGAATAACTGGAACAGGATAAGCAACATTGAGTTAAAGTGAAAATATCATAATCAAGAGCAATACGCTGTAAAGTTGTCTGTAAATTTAAAAAGTTACAGTTGATGGACCGAATATTCTGGTTAAAGGAGTCAATCGTTTTTGGGCCCACTAGAAATTTTGGTGACCCTCAATGGTATTATATACAAAAAAGATACCAATTTATTATTGTAAATAGCATAAAGATTTTATGAAAATCTAAACGGAATCAAGAAATCTGAAAAAAAGAGTCGTTTTTATATTTGTGTTCATGTCATTGGTTCAGATAATGTAATATTAAAAAAAAAAATGTAGTAGAGATTTGCCAGCTCGGAAGAAACTCAACTCGAGTTCACTTAAGTTGAAATTCACGTAACTCGAATAGTACTCGAGTTACGCAACTCGATTTGGAGGAACGAAGCTGTGTCAGATTGTTACAAATTATTTTTATATTTGTTCCGATCAAAAATGTATAATTGCCAATGACATTCGAAATTGGAAAATGAAAACTAATGAGCTTAGTTAATTAATATAAGAGTATGTATCACAGAACACAGTTACTCTCTAAGTTATGTATGTAATACAAGAGTTTACTTTTACACCTAGAATTTTGGAAAATCTAAATAAGATCTATAATTTATGATGAACTACCTAAAAAAGACAAACACAGGTCTTAGAACCTTACTAGTATGTTAAAATGACAAAGTATTAAATTTTTATGTTATTAGTAAAATCTAAATTAAATAATAGACAGAATATGTACATAAATGAAGTTTTTGTATGTTATAAGAAAATTAGAATCTATGTGTCGAGGGATTTAAGGAAGTTTATTTGATGTAGCTTCATCGGCTTTGAAGAGCGATTCATATAAATATCTCCGTAATAAATATTTTAAAATACAATTAGTGCGTAATTTCAAATATTATATTACTGAAAACCATTGGAGTTTTTGTAAACTATTGGAGTTCACATCAGTGCGCCGTTTCGATCAGTTGTGTATATCTTTGTTTTCAACCACCCACAATGGTGTTGGTGAAGTGTGCTAACTGTAAGAAAAATATTACCAAAAGCGCTGGTCTGGTATGTAGCAGGTGCAACACTACTGTCCATTCGGATCCATCCTGCGCCGCTGTCTAATAAACAGATAATTACTCAACGCAATTCGCCGAACATCGAGTGGAGCTGCGAGGAATGTATGAAAATGTTTCCCGTAGATCTTCCTTTTCACCCGCACGAAGATGCTGATGACGATGACTCCGTGGTTGTGAGTTCTTTGAATACCCAAATTGACACCAGAAGCTTATCAGGGACATCAGCCAGGAGTTAAAGAAAACGTTCCGGAAGAAATCGGGAATCTAGAAACTTCAATTGATTTCCTGGGTGAGCAGCTGAGTACTATTGATCAAACCCTAAAAACACGATAACAAAATCAAAGAAATGGAAAATAAAACCAAGACCTACAAAATAAGAACAAAACCTTGAACTCAGAGGAGCATACTAGAGCAAGAAATAAAACGTTTCAGCAGAAATCATTATCAAATATGGTAGAAATTGCAAGCCTGCCGGAGCTTCCTCAAAGATGTTGATAAAGTCCTAGAAACGCTGGCTTCAGAACTGAATACTAAGGTAAGCGACATTCAATGTTCACAACGCTTGCCCAGCTCTAAGGACCGCCCTAGTCCAATCCTCGTTGAGATGAAAACAAAGGCAGCTCAAAATCAATGGATTGAGGCTGGTAAAGAGAAATGTCTCTCCGTGGGAACTATCCTACCAAACTCGCCGAAGGAAGTAGCTGAACAGCGAGTATACATCAGGGAGGCCCTCACTAAGTATTTAAAAACTCTACTATATAACACCAAAGCGAAACTTAGTAAAATCGTCAAATATATTTGGTGTAAGGACGGTAAAGTACTTGTCAGGAAAGGTCCTAATACTAAAATTTACTATATTCGATCAGACAATGATATTGAATCACTCCTAAAACAATTAGAAAGCTCTAAAACCTCTTAGTCATTTTTCTTTGTTTTCCATTATTTGGATATACCTACATATTTATTAACTACTCTTCAAACTTTATTATAACTATAAACATTAAAGAATTTGTTAACTGTAACGATATAAACAACTATTTTCAACAATTACCATCCAAAACGTCATGCATTACTTACTAGCCTAAATTTTAGTATAAGATCACTCATTAAGAATTTTACGAAGCTTCAACAAGTTATTCATAATTCCAAATACCCCTTAGACTTGATTATTCTAACCGAAGTTGGCGTAACAGATATGATTGTTAACCTTTTTAATTTACCGGTTTATAATATGTACTACCAATTGCGATCTGCGCAACGGGGAGGCGGTATCATTACCTATGTTAAAAACCATCTCAAGTTTACATTAACACCACATAAAAGTATTATGTTCGAAAACATAACGGGTATCTTAAAACTGACCCCGAATGTAGATGTAGTTGTATGTGCAATTTATAAACCTCCAAAAGAAAAACAAGGATTTGTTTGTAAAGGAACTTGGCAGGTACATCTCAAACTACGACGCTAAAACAAACCTTTACTAATCGGCGACCCAACATTGACCTAAAACCATTTCATCTTACAGGGACACTTATTTACAAACACTCAGCGAGTGCGGATTGGTGTGTGGAATTTCAAATTATACTAGAATTGAAACAAGAAAAAATAAAGTCACTAAATCTTGCATAGATCACATATTTGCGAGGTTCCCAACTTCAGATCCGTACTCGGCTGTATTAGACGTTGCACTGGCCGACCATCGGGGCTTAGTGCTTACGTGCCTTGACGACTCGCCACCCATACGACGAGTACAAGGTGATAAAAAAAAACTACTTTCGATCATACCATTTTTAGTAATGAGGTGAGCGTTACAGATTGGGAACAGACAAATAACATGAGTTCGTCAAATGATATACTTATTTATAAAAATCGTTTCTAACAGCTATAAAGACTGCGACTATTAGTAGGTCTGTTAGGTATTCTAGAAATCGTAGGAATCTGCCTATAGCCCTTGGATCAATGGTAATGTTACTGATTATGTGAAAAAGGATTACTTGTTTAAGCTTTGAAAAATAGCTCTTTGATCCTAAAATTAGACTAGTATATAATAAAACTAGAAATAAACTCCATAAACTAATAGAATCAAAACGAAATGCATACTATCTTAATGAAATACAAAATAACTTTAAAGGTACAAAAAGTTTATAAAATCATTAACCAGATGTTAGGACGAGTAACATTATCGATTGACGAGGCGATACTGAAGGCTTTGACGGACAGGGCCTTAGCTCCAAAGCGATAGCTAACAACTTGCAAATAGCTTTGAAAAGGCAGTAAAAGACATTGTTCCTCGATGCAGCTTAAAATTAACCAATTCACTAACTTATCGGAGACCGGTGGATTCTAGTATTCTGTTCCAAACAGTTTCTCAGGACAATGTGAACAAAGTCATTAAGAGACTGAACTCACATAAGGCTCCTGGACCTGACGGTATTAGAGTGGCTGATCTAAAAGTGGTTGATAAACACATATCCTTACCATTGCCAATTTAATTAACCGCAGTATTGCGTCTGGAGAATACCCGACGACCTCAAAATAGGCTGTGTGAGGCCTGTTTTCAAAAGGGCAAACACGACGATTACTGCAACTATCGACCAATCACTCTGTTCTAGTATTGATAAAATAGTTGAAAAGTTATCAGTGAGCAGATTCATAAATATTACCGAAAGCACGAAGTCATAAACAAAAACCAGTACGGATTTCAAGCGGGTAAAAGTACTACAGACCTTCTATTTAATTTACAGATGAGGTAAACGAGCATTTGAACCATAAAAATTTGTACTGGCCTTGTTTATTGATTTTTCGTGCTCGACACGCTACAACATCAACTTAATCAATAAACTGGATGATTGTGGTATCCGGGGTTCTTTGCTCAATTGGTAAAATTACTCCAAAATCGTACATTTACGGTTAAATTTAATAACTCGTTCAGTGACCCTAAGATTGTGAGGCACGGCCCAAGGATCAGTCCTTGGCCCGTTGCACTTTTTATCTTATATCAACGAAATGGGTAACTGTCTGAAACACAGTTCCTGTTACCAATTCGCAGACGATACGTGTCTTCTCGTCTCGGGTAGGGATATCCCAAATGCGTGTAATGCTCTTCAGACCGATTTGGATATGTTGATACGATGGTGCCATGACGTTGGTCTAGTGTTAAATGCCGATAAAACCAAACTCATGATTATCAAATCCCATACATGAGGTATCCTACCCAAAACCATTAATTGTTCATAATCACGACTGCCTCCATCAATTAGGAACTTGCCAATGTCCTACAATCGAAGTGCCCACACAAAAATACCTCGGTCTTATAATTGACTCAAAGTTTAACTGGGGCCACCACATTGAACATGTGTGTATAAGTTGCGTCGTTTCTAGCCAATATAAAATCTTAAAAATCGCATACCTTCAAAGTAAGACTTATGCTTTACAACTCTGGCTGAATCTTATATTCAGTATGGTTTGTCAAGCTATGGTCGGACGTTCAAATCATATTTAAAACAGATCTATGATCTTCAATTTAGAATTTTTAAAATATTGTATCCCCAAATATGCTTGTACTAATTGATGATGGTGAAAATGCGATTTTTAAACATTGTAAAATCTTACCAGTTTATGACCAAATTAATATTGTTTTAATAAAAGTTCATGTTATTAAAACAATATTTCTTCTGCGATAATATAAAGTCATACATATAACAACCTGTACTTACGCGCGCTATGACACAAAACCGGCTCCGGCACATCACTCAATAATGTGTATGGGCAGCGGACGGCCGCTTACCAGATACCGCATTTAATAAATAACTAAACTTTCGATGTACGCGAAAAAATATCACAACAAAACATTAAAACTAAACTCAAAAGCTTTTTCCTATCTAAATTATAATTACCTACTATATCTACTTACTTAGCAATAACCTACCTGCCTAGTTCTTACTTTTACCTTGCTACTACAGACTTTTTATTTTATTTTATTTTATTTACAACTACTGACTTATATTCCTACTATACCTACTACCTACTCACATACCTAAATACTTACTTAGACTGTGTTTGGTACATAATATGCTGACTTAAACTAATTATTTAGCATCAAGTCAAACCTCCGTGGTTTTTTAGATGTTAATTAGACCTATATCTGTATTTTTTGATCTGATAAATAAATTAAAAAAAAAAAAAATATAACATTTAGGTATAAATACCTTAAGTATTCAGCAAGTTGCTCCATAAACTTGAAAATACCAAATGGCATCAAACATGGATCCTGAATTTATGCCAGCCATAGTAGATAGACAGTATAGATAGTACATATATCTATGTGTAAATAAGTAGTTATTACTTGTACTAGAAGCAAATATACAGTTTGCATAAGTATTTTAACTTAGTTAAGCCATTTTTACTTGTGTAATGTTTATATCCTTGTTGATCAGATGCTTCTATTATCCTTAGACTGATGTGTTGTTAACTCTGCAGAAAGGAATATTATTTTGTCATCTACTACCAGATAATTAATATAAAATAATATCCTTTCACCTACATGAAACTAGTGAAAATAAGAAATCAGAACACTTTTACATAGTCAAATATTGTTGATGTAAATCCATAATTACTATCATATTTGTGTATTTGATCATATGGAGCTGATTAATGGTGTATATTTTATAATAATTTCTTATTTTTTTATCATACAGGCAGAGACAACAATATACTGACAGAAATATGGAAATCTAGTTTATTAACATTGAAGTATAGTATATATATAGTCTTATCTCATATCTCCTATTATTGAAAATGTCCTTCTGATTCCGAACAATATCATACGTGGACGTGTTTTTTTTGCTTTATAATGTTCGAAATGTAAATCAATACAAACATAAACATAGACCTCACACGCTATTTAGATTGTAATAAATATAGAAAAATAATATATTGATAAGAATTATTATTTTATAGACACTACAATATTCATTAAATTATTTCAGGTGGATCACTTAGAATAAATGTGTATGTCTGTAGGCTGAAATCATGATAATGATAATAATAAATACAATTAAATTATACATGTGTTTTTGTTATCCTTACACAACCAGTTTAAAACATCTTACTTCATATTTATCAGTGTAGTAACATAGATAAACATGATATTACCTAGTTATATCGCCTCAATCCGTCCCTGGCTCAATATTCGAAACAGCCACATCAGCATATGCGTGAGAACTCGAGTGATAATTCTAAGTAATGTTAGACGAACAACCTATCCGGTGACGATATGATAATTGTACTAGACTTATTCTAACATTAATATTAATTCATTCTGTAACTAACCACTTTCGAAAGAACATTAAATCATTTTATACTTTAAATTGTGTTTTTAAAAAGACTGTCGAGGTTCGTCGCATTTAAGTGGCGCAGCCGGTAGGATATCCGTATATATTCTGCTGTCGTGCACGCCTTCGGACCCCAAAATCGGTTTAAGCATCAGTATAGCAGTCAGGTTCGAACCAAACAAATAACTCCTGCGACGCGCGCTATCGTTTCCAAATCAATCGATTACGCGCATTGGACCATCGACAGTATCGAAGTGGTCAGAATCAACTGGAGGACATGGGATTGAACATATGTGAGTAAACCTTTTCACTCCTATTTACATTTATCCCATTCTTTTCCGCATTTTCCGAACTAAAATCGTCAACATATTATTTTTAATTATCTGATTTTGTTGGCACAAAATAGGCTGATAATATACCATAGTTTAAGTTAGATTAAGTAAAATAGTTTAAATAAAATGGCAGTAACTGTTATTCCAGCACATTTTAGATTTAATTCCTAGATACGATGGAGATGAAAAGTGCTCAATTTATTCATTTCAAAATGTGAATACGTTTTATTAAATTCAGGAGGCAACAATACTCCGATTCAAAATTTATATAGATTCCATGCTATAAGTAGTAAGTTTAGTGGTAGAGCTGCGACTCTACTTAGTGATAACCCTAGTTTAAGTACGTGGAAGATTTGAAAGAAATTTTGACCCAGCATTTCAGCGACCCCGTTCAGAGGAATGTATTGCATCGAGCTAGAATCTCAAAAATCAAACAAGGAGAGTCATTTATTCAGTTTTGTACTAGAATACAAAACGTAAAAGTTCTTTATTTCAAATTCCAAAGACATTGTGATGCAGGAATAAAGGCAGCCAAATGATTATTTATAATAATACCGCCTTGAACGTATTTTTGTACAATTTACCTGAAGACCTTATTAGAATTGTCCGACTCAAAGGCTGTTCTACATTGGATCGCTTTAAGTATAGTCACAGAAGAAATTAACTTTAGCTCAGTATAACGCCAAAACAATAAAGCCAAACCAGTTCAACAATTAGTTCTGCAAAGTTTCGTGAGACCAACTGCATTTATAATTCAAATTTGACACCAAACAGTAATAATAGTAGTAATTTCAAGTTTGGTGTACCCAATAACCAGATAGGATATAGGCCTAATTTGCACACGAATAAATTCACGGCCCTCAGCAAGGCTATCATTTTGCATCACCACAAAATTCAATGCCACGTAATTTCAATAATCAATTTACCCAACAACCACGAGCACCATTCCAAGTTGGTGGATTTAAATTTGGCATTCCCAACATCAAGCTCAAAATACGGTGCAGAATCAACAACAGCCTAACCAATTTAAATATGGCTTTCAACAACAGCCTAATCAATTCAAATACGGCTTTCAACAACAGCCTAATCAATTTAAATATGGCATGCAACAGCAACCCAATCAATTCAAATTCGGCATACAAAATCAACCGCCCAAAAACGTTTACGACACTGACGTATCTATGCGTACCGCACCAATTAGGCAAAACATGACGACGAATGATTTGTTCTTTAGCGAGGAACCTTCAACGTCATGTCAAGATTTCTCTCACGATAATACTGACGGTTACTACTACGACCACTATGATGGTTTGGCAGAAGACCCTTCATTTGAAGGTCAGTACCTAGAAAATTCTAATGAAATTAATAATGAAGGTATGCAGTACCTGAAAAATTTTCCGATAGTAGCCTTCGAAAGCCCTCCGAAATGATCCATCTTAATTATGATAGCATTTTAAATTACCCATATACTAATTCCCGAAATAAATTGAAATTTTTAATAGACACCGAAAGCAGTAGATCCTTTATTAGTCCTGCCAAGGCTGATCAATATTTTGGTGAATTTAAATACAATGAACCTTTCACAGTTGTAACTACTCATGCGCAAAGCAGGCACGATGAAATAATTTTTATACCGCTTTTAAAAACATTCAAAAGTACTCTTCCACATAAATTTTACATATACGATGTGGACGGTAGATACGACGGCCTTATTGGGTCAGACTTATTAAAAATTGGCAGCTAATATCGACATGAACCACCAAATTTTACGAACACCTAATACTGAAATTCCAATAATTTATAATCCACCTTATGAAATTAATTTAGAACCAAGATCAGAAACACGAGTAAAAATACCTACCAACTTACAAAACGGGAAACAAAATTGTAACGCTGATGCTTTATCTAGAATTAAGATTAACGCCTTAACTGATAACGATGATGTTTCGATGCAAGTGAATATAGACAAAAACGAAAAAAACTTCAACGCCAGTTGAGCAATGTAGTCTCTAAAATTGTAAAGCTAGGTAATTCGAATCAGGCGGAGGACGTAGTAACAGTATCATCCGATTCGGAAACGTTGAGTATTCCCTCTTCACATGGTAGACAATCTCCATATCCAATACCATCTCCAAATAGTAGCACTGCCACAGCTTCTGAAGGACATAGTAGTAACAATACAGTACATTCGGCTAAAGACATAGATACAGCAGGAATCCTAATTCTTCAGGAAGCGATTGATGCGAAACCAAATCAAATACTCGTTCATACCTGGAACAGAAATGAATGTTCAGTTAAAAACTTGTCTAGGGATAAACAAAACATATTGGAAGTTCACTTACCATTAAACAATTTGGATTTAATAAAAAAATTCTTGAAAGAGTATATTAGGCCTAAAATTAAATATTTCTTTTATTTCGAAGATGTCATACACCGCAAGCAGTTTTCGGAAGTCACAACGCAATTATTCAAAAGGATAGTGTTAAATTTTATAAATGTACAAAGAGGATAGTCTATGTAGAAGATGAAAATGAGCAACGCGAAATAGTTCTTAAATATCATTTAGGTAAAATTGCCATAGAGGCATTAGGAAACATTAGTACATTTGAGGCGAACGATTTATTGGAACAATATGGAACAAACGGTAGCGAGCATCATAAACTCATGTGAGGTTTGCAAGAAAATGAAGTATGACCGTAAACCCTAAAACCTCAACTTCAATTGACTCAAACCCAGTCTAAACCATTCCAAGAAATTTTCATTGATACCTTTTTGATAGAAGGTAAGTATTTTCTAACCTTGATAGACGCGTTTAGCAAATTGGGTGAAGCAATTGAAATTAATAGTAGGTCTACCCTGGAAGTAATAAGAGCTTTAATAAAGTATGTTTCATTTTACGGAATTCCATCCAAAATTAGTTCAGATCCCGGTATGGAATTTAATAATGTACTCTTAAAGGAAATGCTAACATTATACAAAATCAATTTACACATTGGTACTGCGCACAACCCCAACTCTATGGGACTTATCGAAAGTTCCATTCAACTATTACTGAAATTTACCGAATCGCTAAATACGAACATAAAATTACAGACGTGGCGTCAGTGATGACATATGCTGTTATGTCATACAATCATTCAATTCATTCTTCGACAGATCTCACGCCTTTTGAAGTAGTATTTGGACACACCGAATCCAATAGTACATTTGCCATTAATTTCGATAAGCCATTCACACAGCAGTTAGTAAAGGATCACGCTAAAGGACCAAATATTTATATGAATATCTTACGGATAAAATAATTGACAAAAGTTGACGGTGAGAGAAAACACGCAGGCGAATCGCAGTTCGATATAGACGTAGTGATAGTGTGTTCATGGTGTTAATACTAGACGGGGCAAAGATAAACCACGTTACCAAAAGGCTCATGCCATCGGTGCTAAAAAGAAATGTAGTTCCTGTTGAAACCAATAAACGTATTACTAATGTTCCTATTAAAGACATAAAACGTCCTTCGCAGATTATTTCTACTAGTGATCCGAACGATGGCAATCCAGGTCTTCATCAGCTTCGCATTGACAAGAATCCGGGATTGTTACCTGTTGACGAAGGTCAAGCATTCGTTAATTATGATAATTGATAGTTATTAAGATATTAGATTTAAATTTAATTTACGATGAATTAGAATCAAGTAGGCATAGATGGGTTACTTAAAAGCATGATCAAAGTTGTTTCGATACTAAATCATTTGATTCAGATTTTACTACCGTACAATATCAAACCGATTATACTATGAATATTACCATCGACAAATTTAAACAATTAATTCCTTCAATACGAACCAAAAGAGGAGAAAATAGATAATAATGACGTTCTTAGATATGAGAAATTAATAAATAAGCTACATACGGAACAAAACGCGATTAAAAATAAATGACAATAGTTTCCGAAATGGTGGGCTCCTTTACAGCCATTGCAAATTCTACTAAAAGCAATTTTATACGAGTAGAAGATATTCAAAACATTATTCAAGCTTTAAACAACTCTGATTTTCGAAACGATTACCAAACTCATTCACCTTTATAATATCTTCCTTGATAATTTTCATAATTTATATTTCCATTTGAATGAAATCGAAACAGCCATTGCTTTTTAGTAAAATTAATGTACTACACCAGTCAATAATTGATACAGAAGAACTTATAATATTGTTAAAGGAAATAGAACAAACTGACAAATTAGTGTTTCCTGTCACTTATGAAAATATTGTAAATTAGAAAGATGTATCGAGATAAAAGCCTCATATAAACAGAATCAGATAAAGTTTATTATAGTATTCCACTTATTAGAAATGAAATTTTAACTATTATAAATTAGTTCCTTACCTGTATTATAATGGCCAGACGACTCTCATCCTTCCTAAAATCCGTACCTACTTGTGAAAGGGTTGAAAGCAACACCGCTCTCTCAGTCATGTCGCGAGGTTGACGAACGTCGATTCCTGTGTCATGAGAACGATATACAATTCTTCACCAATGACAACTGTGTCGTAGAAATCATGCAGTTTCACACAAATATCTCGTTGTCACCTGATCCCGTCACCCTTGAACATGTGAAGATCTACCTCATACAACCAAATCGCTGGTTAGTTTACTCAAATACTGAAACAGCTATGACTAAATTCTGCGACAGTGAAGTAAGCCAAGAGATTCTACTAGAACCTACCTTTAACTATGGATGATAACTGCAAGGTGAAAATCAAAGGATACGAACTGAAAAGACATCAGACTCAAGTTAAAGAAATAACCTACCTAAGACAGCTAGTAATAAACTTACCAAATATAATAACTCAACCCGTCAAGTACTCTGAAGAAGCCTATGAATCTCGATGGAGTTAATATAGCAGACGTACAGTTCCTAAATCTATTACTACAGAAGAGTATGGTAGAAATTAGTGACAGTGAGTTAAGTGAAATGAAAAAGTGAAATTACTAATAAAAGTGTTAGTTTAATCAACATTATAATCTTAGTTACTATATTAATTATTTTAAGTATTATTTTAAACATAAATTAATTGATATCTGTAAATCTGGAAAATTCGAAATAATCCTGAGGATAATCCTGAACTTGTGGAGGGAGGAGTTATATCGCCTCAATCCGTCCCTGGCTCAATATTCCAAACAGCCACATCAGCATATGCGTGAGAACTCGAGTGATAATTCTAAGTAATGTTAGACGAACAACCTATCCGGTGACGATATGATAATTGTACTAGACTTATTCTAACATTTATTAATTCATTCTGTAACTAACCACTTTCGAAAGAACATTAAATCATTTTATACTTTAAATTGTGTTTTAAAAAGACTGTCGAGGTTCGTCGCAATTTAAGTACCTAGTATTTTGGCTTTAATGGTGTTTGGGGTATTATAACTAATCAGTTAATATATTTTAAAACAAAGTTTACACACTGCACCTTTACCAATCAACCAAAACATATTAAAACAAAGTCTTGACACTGCACCTGTCTGTCTGTCTGTTCCACTATTAATTGACTGCTTTGGAAATAATTATAACAATATAATATGCAGTGGCATTTTACTTTGTGTTTTATCCTTATACAACCAGTTCAAAACAGCTTTCTTACTATATAGCATTTAAAGGTAATATTATAAATAGACATATTATCCGTTATTCATCTTGGCTTTAATTATATTTATTTAATTATAGTAATGGTGTTGTGATGTATATTCACTAATCAATTAATACCTGCAAAAATAGTCTCCACACCATGTTTGTTTGTCTGCATTGTTTTGCCCGAACTGCTAAAAGAATTTTCCATCAATCTTAAAGTACCTATAATTGCTGAATGTACCTACAACTTTGTTTAATACTATTAATTATTAAGCTATTTTATTCTTTATACACTATTCTAACTCATAATATTGGTGAAAACTACTAGAAAATCGCTTTTAGTTTGTTTTAAGGTTATTGTGATATTCATATTTTAATTTTTAATTTCTCAGCATTCCCTTTAGATGCGATAAAACTAATATTAATTTTCATTTCAGGCCCATTCTCCATACAAAAAGAAGAGTTCGGAGGATAGACTTAAATAAAGATGGAATTATTATCTGTTCTCCATTTAGCTGAACTGAAACATCGATATGGTATTTCTACATACGATAGCACTAGAGGCTGGTAAATGCTAAAATGGTATTTTTGGAGATATAATAGCAATATTAATCATTTTAATAATAGTGTTAATAATATAAGTTTTATAAACAATTGGGCGTAATATTATAGTTTACGTTTTGTATTGATTTTATGGCAATGTTTTGTGTGTAATTATGTAAGTTAAATTTGTGTACATGTAAATATTTTATAACTATGTACATATTTGTAGATAAGATTGTAGTGACAATGAAACAACGGAGTTCAGATGACAACTGTTTTATTAATAAAGGCGGTTTCGTAATATATAATATTTTAAGACTACCCACAACACCTTCCTTAAAGAATAAGTTTTAACAAAATGATCTATTTAAAAAAAAATCTTCCAAGTAAGACATGAATACAAAACTTAGTCTAGTACAATTTTTTTATTTCTTAGCATATTTTAAGACTACCCACAACACCTTCCCTTAAAGAATAAGTTTTAATAAGTGATTTTTTAAGATAAAAAGAAGATAAGATTAAAAAGTTACTTGAGTACTTTTTTTTTACTATAACCTTAATTTTTATTTGTGATTACAACGGATTAATTAAGCAGGTTATTTTTATTTACTTTTCTTCGAGTGAGAGGAGGAGAATAATTTCATTAGCTTCAATGTTTAACATTGTTGGTTCATATTCATCGTTCGAAGAATATTCCTCATTCTCACTACATGTAGAAGTAGTTTTGTTGTAATTGAATTATGTTCTTTATTCTCATGTACTATTTGTCCTGACGTTCTATTTTCTTGTGTTTTATCTTTTATTAGATGTCTGCGATTGCGGCGATACACCATTCCTCTTTTAGTTTTAATAAAATATGAGCGGGGAGTCGCCGCTTTTGCAACGATATAACCTGGCATTTTACAATTTTTTTCTATCATAGTCACCTATCGCCGACATCTAATACAGGTAAAGGCTTGGCACGTAAATCATAATACATTTTGTATTTTTTTTGTTTATCTAGCATAACTTTGTGTTGTCTCATTATTTACATGACCTATTTTAAAAGGTCCGTGCACAGGTAGCCTGCATTTTAACCTACGACCCATCAGCAGCTGTGTGAGAATTCAAATTATCGCGAGGCGTATTTCGATAACTTAGCAAATTTAAATAAAAGTCACTTCCACTATCTATGGATTTTTAATATCTTTTTATTGTTTGCACGGCCCTTCACTCTTACCATTTTAAAGTGCGTAATTGGGTGATGACGTTATGTTCAAATCCCACTCCACCGCAAAGTTTTTAAATACCCGACTTGAAAATTGTGGACCATTATCGCTTATTACAATGTCTGGTATCCCATATCTAGCAAAATTTTCTCTCAGTACGTTTATAACGCTTTAGAAGTAGTTTCATGTAACAATGCTACTCCGTAAAACATGAATAATAGTCTACAATAATTAGATATGATTTTTACCATACTGAAATATGTCCGTCCTGATTTTACTCCATGGTAAATTTGGAATAGAAACAGC
The DNA here is from genome assembly GCA_029286625.1 of Parnassius orleans. Taxonomy (NCBI): domain Eukaryota; kingdom Metazoa; phylum Arthropoda; class Insecta; order Lepidoptera; family Papilionidae; genus Parnassius; species Parnassius orleans. The sequence goes on from JAGSMP010000582.1 coordinate 103,893, forward strand.
AATCAACGGTTCCTTACTAGAGTTATTTGAATTCTCTCGACATACTACACACCTATTTAAATATCTCTATATCATAAGAAATCCTGGCCAGAATAACACTTCACTTGCGCGCCTTTACAGCGGTCTATGCCTAAGCCCATCATGTATAATTTTAACATTTCTGTTCTTAAGGAACTGGGAATTAATATTTGTTTGTTTTAAATATAACACCATCTACACAATATAAATCTCTCTCATAGACCAATAATATTTTAAATTATCTTCAATATCTCGTTTATATTCCGGCCAACCCTGATTTATATATCTCATTAAAAGTTTTAAGTTATTATCTTTAAAGTTTCATTTTAATTACATTTAATTTTTATGAAACGGCATGTTAGAAACTACCATATGTACTTGATGTAATACATTATCACCACTTTATCATTATATAATTCTGGAATAGGGCACGATAATGTATCGGCCAAGTACATATATTTTCCAGGCTTATATGTAACTATCAAATCATAACATTGTAATCGTAAAATCATTCGCTGTAAGCGTGCTGGTATCGAATCTAAGGGCTTTTTAAAAATGCTTTCTAACGGTTTATGATCTGTTTCAATTAAAACATCACTTTTACCGTAAATATATTGGTGGAACTTTTCACACGCAAAGAGAATAGCTAGCATTTCTTTTTCTATCTGCGCATATCGTGCCTGTGTGTCGGTGAGTGTACGCGAAGTATATTCAATAGGTCGGCCGCCCTGCAATAGCACGGCTCCTAGCGCTACACTGCTCGCGTCCACCGAGACTACAGCCGGTTGCGATACGTCATATAAAGCCAACACGGGTGCTTTGCTTATTAAATCTTTTAATAAATCGAACGCATTCTGTTGTTCACTCTCCCAACACCATTCCGTGTCCTTTTTCAATAGTCGAGTAAGGGGATAAATACGCTCAGAATACTTAGGTATAAACTTAGATAAGTAATTTACGGCTCCTAAAAATCGTTCTAACGATTTTCGTTCTTTTGGAGTAGGCATATTTTTTATTGCTTTTACTTTTTCTAAATCTGGTTTCATTCCGTTTTGTTAAATATATGACCCAAGTAAGTCACTTCTCCACACATATACGAAATTTATCTTTATTAAATTTCAAATTAATTTCACGAGCCCTATTTAATAATGCATTTAAACGCCTATCATGTTTGTCTTTATTTCGTCCCCAGCATATTATATCGTCTATAAAAGAATCTACTCCATCTAAATCCTCATTAATTGCTTAATCTTAGCATGAAAGACCTCTGAAGCGCAGTTTAAACCATAAGGTAACCTTAAATACTGATAGCGCCCAAATGTGTACTAAAGGCATAAGTCTGAACTCTGATCATCAAGTTTTATTGCCCAAAACCTGAATTTGCATCTAATACTGAAAAACTAGCTCCGTGAATTTTTGTGGCAAGTTCTTGATGGTTGGCAGTTGGAAATGTGCACGCTGTATAGCATCATTAAGAGGTCTCGGGTCTAAGCAAATTCGCAATGTTCCATTCTTTTGCTGCAATTACTATTGAATTAACCCATTGTGTTGGGTGAGTGACTTTCTAATGACTCCTAAGTCAGTCATCCTGTGTAATTCTTCTAATAATTTATCACGTAATCCTAGAGGTACTTTTCATGGAGCACAAACTACCGGTTTAACTGATTTATCAACAACTATATGGTACTCACCAGGTAAGCATCCTAAGCCTTCAAAAAGATCCGAATTTTCTACCAAATTAATGCTGTAAACCCGTTGAATTAATCCTAGTTCCGAACACGCTTGTCGACCCAGCACACTTTCACAATTAATATTTGCTATTGCAAATTTTAAAACATACATTTTACTTTTATGCCACCATTTAAGATGACAAACCTCTTATCGGAATAACATCCCCGCTAAACGACTGTAATTTCATTTTATTATTATTACATATCATTTCCGTGTCAAATCCCAGCGTCTAAAATCTCTTATAACATAAGACATTAATGTCGGCACCAGTATCCAGCTTAAAACGTTCAAAGCCACACTCGCCTCTTAATAACTCGTACCAGTCATCGCCGCCGATTTTGTTCTGCATTGTATCCATTAACACAGATACATAAAACGACTCACAATCATCATTATCAGATTTTTCTGTATTCACTTCTATTTCATACATTTTTTAACACTATTTTTACATTTGCACATCCTAGCGTAATGGCCGTAGTTACCGCACACATAGCATTTTACCGAAATAGCTGGACTTGAACCTACATCAGTACACTGAGCACCACAACGTGGACAAGGCGACGCTGTGGTTGCGCTGTGCAGCTCGCGCGCCGCGCCTGACGCCGCGCCTGCCGCCGCGCGCGCCGCCGCGCCGCTCGCCGCCGCCCACCGATAGCGCCTCAACGCGCACGTGCCCGCAGCTCGCCGAACTGCCAAAGCTACCTGCTTCCATCACACGCTTGCTGTCTATTGACATTTCATCCACCTGACATATTTTAATTGCTTTCTCCAAAGTCAGTTCATCTGTCCGTAACAACCGGTCCCTTACAATTATGCTCCTTATGCCGCACACAATACGGTCGCGAATCAACTTGCTCTAAATTTTAAATTCACAATTTTTACTGAGTAATTTAAAGCTGTTACATATTGATCAATAGATTCTCCAGTTTTGATACTCAAAAAAATTATATCTCAGTAATGTTATATTAGATTGAACACCGAAATACTCGTCAAATATTTTCATCAATATTTCGACGTCCTCACGCTGCTCTTCTGAATCGAACAAAGTCTCGTAAACATCAAATCCATCTGATCCAATCAGATTAATAAGCAAACTCGCCTGTATGCTTCCTCTTCTTTGTGCACCCCGATGCTTTAAGAAAAGATAGAATTGTGCTTCCACCTTCTTCCATGTGTCGGCCCGCTGACGGGGCTGCCATCTAAACTCAATTCGGTTGGCGGTCTTGCATGCTCCATCCCTTACACTTAATTTAGAACACAAATTAACGTTATTCAAACGTAAAATCCAAAACTATTTAGGTATTTTAACCGCTGCCACCATGTAGTGACAATGAAACAACGGAGTTCAGATGACAACTGTTTTATTAATAAAGCGGTTTCGTAATATATATATTTTAAGGCTACCACAACAAAGATAAGTAAATAAATGTAAGTAGTTAAATTATTGAGACTTAAATAGTAAACAAACATAAAAATATTCGGAAAAAATATTGAAAAGACAGTAATGAAAATCGAAAATATTTTTATAGTAGTCATTCTCCTTTGGATGTAGACAACTGATTTAATATCTGTTACTTAGTATGAGATTGGTTAATTTATTACTGCAAAACCAATTTCGCGTTTCCTGTTTACCTCCTTTATGGCTTTGCATGTGCACCTTGTGCTAACGAGGTTCTTACAAGCCAGAAGACACGCAACCAACCGCATCACCTATATCTCGCCTCATCGCTCCTGCCGTTGTGTAATTTAAATATTAAACTATACAAAATATAGTAAAGTTTAACGAAATTTGCTATAAAGCTATATTTCGCGATAATATATATGTGTGAAAACAGCCGACATCCAACCACCATGGCCGCAGTCCTTAAAACATGCATTCCTGTAGCCCGAATTTAGGGCGTTTTCAGTATCGCGACATAGTAAATTCGCACCATACAGTCCATTAATTTACGTAAAATCTTTTTATAACTCTAAATCATCAGTTGGTCATATAAACCAACACGCCATTTTCGGCCCAACGCCAGGATCAGAACCATTTTGGACCTCCAGCCGAGTTATAATAATTAATTTATCCAGTTCTGGTCACTTGAGGCGCGATAATTAACCTTTGGCCTGGAGAAGTAATCCTTTTTATATCTATTTCTTTATATATTCAAAATTATATGCCTACATATTATTAAATTATATTAATTATAGTTATAATTATATTAATTATAATTTACATTTCTCCCGAACCGCTTTTACACGTATATAATTTCCTTTGTAACGCATACCACACCACATAATTATTACTTTAATGATATTTTTTTTGTTTCATTAACCACCATTACGCGAGGTAGCTTCATTTAGCAGTATAGCTAGCCGCCACTTATCATAATAATTTTAGTCCGCTTTTTTGTTTGTTGAAAATGACGACGGAAGCAAAGAATCTAATCTGGTTTCGGATGAAGAAGTTAGTTTAAAATTATTACCTCAAAGGACGCATTTATTTATTTTTAGTGCCGCTTGATAGAAAAAATTACGTAGATATAACGACGAACACTCACTAGAATCTACGTATATTAACCAACTATTGATCTTAAACAGGTGAACACCAAACACAACAAGCTGTTACCATAATTTTATGGACCAATTTGATGCTTCAATTAATGCTCTACAGCAATTCAATATTGATGACTTAGTTGATTTTATGTTTTAAATAGTGCATTCAGAAAATTAGATCCAGGAATTTTAAATCATTTTAAATGCCTTGTCATACTATTAACATACCAAAATATGGCTGTGTAGTATTTTTAATATGAACAAAATAGGGCTATTATATGTCATACCCTTAATAATTCGCACACTTTGTCTACAAACCTTTAATACAGATCATTTGCAGTCATGCACCTTTTGTTAATCAAATGATAATGGACAATTGTACGTTTGTTCAAGTTTTCTAAAATTAAATACACAACAACCTTAAGACTTTGTTAAACAAAAAAATTGTTGTATTTGTAAAAAGGTCATTATAATATAAAGAACTTAAATGGAAAGCTTTATTCCCACTTCTGATGAAGGGTGTTATTATGATGTATAGAGTCACATGAAAAGGCTTTTGGAATAGAATAGAATCACTTTTATATATATAGTACTACTACCATCGGTTCGTAAAAAAACCTCTGTCCTGGGAGGAACCAGCAAGAAACCCAGCGGGATTTTTCTTTAAATAAGGTTAATTTACAATCTATTACTTAATACAATCTATAAATTGTACCGAGACTAATTTTATAGTTGAGAATAATAATTAATTCATTTTCACGAATTAATTATCCAAAGAGTCAAGGATAAGCTGGTAACGGAATACGACAAGCGCACCGTTCCACGTCAGAGCCAAGACTTCCTTCACGGCGGCCGATCCGTCCATTTTATACAAGCAAAACAAGTAGTTAGACACGGGCGCCACCGCAGGTGCAATGGTGCAGGTGTAGGGTGCACGTGTTGTTTACTAGAATTCTGTCTAGCAATACCGGCGCCGCCGCACGTGCAATGGCACAGGCACCGTCATATTAATTGTTTGGGTGATAAACACTCGTCTTATTTTTGCAAATTGCAACGAAAGTGTATGTACTGTGCGCGTCGCCACCATTCATTAATTAATTTTAATCAACACCGCAATGGCATTAAGACTGATTTTCGTAGTAGCAATACGTATAAACAGATAGATTAATCGGAGGCTGTGCAGTCGCCTAACTCTAATGCATGTAGCTCGCATTCAATTAACGACCGTGCAGTTAATAATAGTAAGGTTAATTCTACTGTCGCTCATAATTCTAATGCGGCGGAAAATGTAAAAAAAAACCTACCTCTTCATGTAATATTTCTCGCGATTATTGTACTCTACTGCGCTATTTTTTGGACCTGCAAAATAAAATCATAGATAAATACGATAACGAACAATTTATTTGTTGTTTAGTGGACCTGAGATCCCTAAGATCCCTTTAAAGATTGTTGTAAACGCTTATTTCTTTCCGTTGCAAATAAAAATCGTTTTATCGTATCGATTTAATCGTGTCCCAAAAATTTTAGGTGTCACTTCACTGTAGTTCACGTCGCGCTAGATTATTATATTAAACAATTAGTGGTTCCAACCATTACGAGTCAATTGCCAGATTCGTTAGTAGATGTTTCAAAATTCGCCATTTAAATAAATAACGCTTAGCAGATGATTAGTTACATCGGCCTGGAGTTATTGATGTTTTATTGGTGTTAATACCTACTTTAAATTTTTGTCGCTTGAAAACTTAATTCAATTGCAATCTACTAGTGCTATAGAAACATCACTGGCTATATTGTTATGGGTGATGCTGCAGTCGCTGTATCTCATTATTCCCCACGTTCCTTATTTCTGTTCTTACGACACAAATTTAAATCGTTTTAAAATGACATAATAGTTTTAGTATATTATACTGTAAATTAACTATACAGGGTATTTTTGAAACGCTCCTGAAAACGAAGACAGATGATAGTACTAAGGATACCTATGATGATGGGTCACAAAGAAATTCGATCCCGAGGAAAAAATTGGTTGCTGTAAAGTCGGTATACGGGCGAAAGTTTTACGTGACAACGACTTTGAGGAAATAATTTTATTATGTCTGTCTCTTGCTCTTAGGCGGGCAACCATGCCCGAGTGAAGGGACGTGCCTCTCACTCGCTCTCAGAGCGCATAACGAGCGGAGCGTAACGCAGTTTCTGAAGTGTCACCGGCAAACCAATTTATGAGACGTTGTCACGTCAAAATCATCTTTTCACAACGTTTTATTAACTTTATTCACGCTCCATCATGTTGTTACAGTTAATTGAAACGATATTTCACAAAAAATCATGAAAATACTGAAACTTAAAACCTGCAGTGAAACTTAAAAAGAAAATCAGCTGACAATAGGGTAAATATCCTCGCGGGCGCCGAACTCTTACCTAGATCGGTACGAAACAATGCATTAGGTATACTACTCACTCACCCTTCCTTTTCACACACACGCTGCTTCGTGTCGCCTCGCTGTGAAATTTACACATGCTTCAAGGACGTTACAATGTGCGCATTTGTTTTGGCGGGATTAATTATTAATAATTTTAGTTTTGAGACAGTTCCATGTTGACTATCACGAGCGATAGTTCAATTGTTTTGTTTATTTAATTATTGTCGTTATTACTTGTTATTTATTAATTAATGATATTGTATTGTTACGTTTTGTGTTTTTGTTTTGTTTTAATAATGCCTAACGCGTAGGTACGTTTATAGTGCTCAAATACGGCAACATGTTAATGTGCCTTGAAGAATCTCATAAGGCCTCGGAGGATCGATAAGCTGTTTCATACCTAATTTTTTAAATAGTAGGTACTGAACTGACGGAATAGGTACATAACTGAATACATCAGAATAATAAACATACCTACATCATGGATAAAAAGCATGACTCTAACCTTGTTAACATTTTATTTAAGTATTTTTTCATTAGCGGGGAACCGAACCAGTTATTTGGTTTATTTAACCTAATTTTTTAAATAACTTAGTACTGAACTGATCTGAATAGGTACATAACTGAATACATCAGAATAATAAACATACCTACACAATAGATAAAAAGCACGACTCTAACCTTGTTAACATTTTATTTAAGTATTTTTCGTTAGCGGGGAATCGAACCAGTTATTTGGTTTATTTAACCTGTGAATTGAACTAAAGTGGCTACGTGGAGACAAGCATAGTGGCAAAATAGTAGGTTAAGTAGATAAGTTAGGTATTTGGACAAGTGTTGCAAATCATTAGGTATTGTGGTACCTTGTTGTTGCGAGCCGCGCGAATTCGGCGTTCGCGCGTACATTGACCCGTAGTCAGCTGATTTTAATTCAGTAATTCCACTGCTGGTTTTATGTTTCAGTATTTTCATGATTTTTTTGTGAAATATCGTTTCAAATAACTGTAATAACATGATGGAGCGTGAATAAAGTTAATAAAACGTTGTGGAAAGATGATTTTTTTCCTCGATCGAATTTTTTTTTGACCCATCATCATAGGTATCCCTAGTACTATCATCTGTCTTCGTTTTCGAGCGTTTCAAAATACCCTGTAGATTGTAAACTTTATGTAAAGTTTTATGTAAATAAGTCTATTGATACGATACTTAGATAAAATTTAAGTATTTTGTAATCACTTAGATATGCCAACCTTATTTATATATTATACTAAGACAGCACTTAACTACAATCCCACTTGATGGTAAGTGGTGATGTAGCCTAAGATGGTGAAGCGCACTGACTTAACAAAAGCCTATTTATTCTTGCCGTGAAGACACCCACATTGTAATCGGATGGAAACAGATGCTGGCAACTTATTCCACCTTTGCTGTACGCATCATGAATGATGTAGCAAACCGTTTTGTTCGAGTGCGGTACGTCAACATCGAAAGGGTGGAGACTGGCCAAACGTCTGGTTGTCCGATGCTAGAATGGAGAGGGAGGAGTTAAATTATGCAATTCCTGCGCACACTCTCCAAAATGCATCCTGTAGAAAACCGAAAGGCTGGCTACTTTGCGCCTGTGTTCGAGGTTGGTAAGATTGCTTTTAACCAAATACCAAATAGGTCACCAATAAGCCTCTTAGCACACTTTTAAATTGAGTCTAACGTTGCTTAGTGGCATTTTGCAGCACCAGCCCATATATGGCAGCAATACTCCACTCATAACCAGACTTGCGCTTTATAGAAAGTAAGCAGAAGTCCCAGCGTGAAGTATCGCCGCACCTTTGCAAGGACTCTTAATTTCCTTGCTTTGGCCTTGGAGTCAATGAGCCGCCCGAAGTTCAGATTTGAGGATATCTCAACACCCAACAACTGAAGGCGGTCAGTGTATTCCAGTGATACATTTCGGAAAGAAGGATCCAAGATGAGCTGGCTCCTTTTTGCAGTAAAGAGACACGCTTGTGTTTTCGAGGCGTTGAATTTCACAAGATTGGCATCGTCCCATTCGGAAACTGCCAATAGTGTGAAATTCACACGCTCTACCATAGCTTCTCTTTCGGACTGGAATTGATCCGACTTGCCCCAGGACTCTGGTTGGTATCTCACAACTGTGCTCGTCTGCATACCCATAGATACCGGAATAAGCAGATCTTTAATATGCAGCAGGAAGAGAGTTACGAGAGAACGGATACCTGAGTAACACCGGCGTTAGTCGCCACAGGATTGGATGAGCAGCCATCGACGACGACCCGGAGAGACCGTAAACTCAGAAAATTCTTTACACAGTCAATCATACCAGAGGATAAGCTGTACGCTGGAAGCTTACCCAAAAGGCTAGCGTGCCTTCTATGTCGAATCTGTACAACTGCAAAATAATGGAATTGTATTTTTGTTGAATAATATAAATAAATTACGATTTTGCTTACTTTAGAAAAGCGGTTTTATAAATATCCTGATTTTCGATCAATCCAACATTGTTATACGGGAATACATTAATAAGGGTATTTTATCCGTAGTTTCGATAATAATTGCATACAACCTTGTTTTTATTTGCCACATCACCCTGTCGTAGTTAATGATAAAAGCAATAACGAAGTCGCGCACTGTACTAGACGCTAGTGCTAAGTTGATAACGATATTTCTTTTTAATGACATTTTGCACACAGGACAGAATTTACAAACTGACATTTTTAACATTTTATGAGACGTTAGATTTTATCGCATCACCTTCTTTGCAGATGTTAGGCAAATGTACTTATGTCCAAAGTCCAAAATTTCATTGCGCTTTTCAACGCATTTTATATCATATTCAGAACGTATGATTTCAATCGCGTCACATTCGGATTACGCTCTTCCCATTCCTCGTAATTCGCAATTTACGCCAGTTATTAGCTAACCTAAGGGAGTCTTATCCCCTGCTGCTTCTGTAGTAGAGAGGGATATTTATACGATGATCATTCACGCCTTGCGTCAACAACGCAGTCGACGTCGCCACCAACTAATCCAAATGTTTTGCCGAGGTGGATTCAAATTGTTTTACTGGACAAGTAACTGCAAGGACCTTTATTACATATACCATCATCAAATCTTCAACAAGAATCGGTATCATTTGATGATGATGACATTATTAAAATTTTAGGCCTTCATTGGCATCCGATAAGTTTTTCTTTCTCTTCTCGCCGCCACCGGTCACTTGTAACAAACGCGCTATACTTTTCGTAACCGCTCGCTTGTACGATTTTTTAGGACTTGTCGATACAATAATACGAGGGCAACACTGAAAGTTTTTAGAACTGGCCACTTGTGAACGATATAATAAAAAAATAAGTTCAAATTTTGAAAATGGAACTCTTTGCCAATATTATTGTGTATGTATTTTATTAATTTGTCATTTGTTTACGATTTGGCGGCAAATTGAAAATTGTCTCTGTCACGTCAGCATAAATTTAACGCGAGAAAATTTTCGTACAATGATTTCTTATGACTTTCGATGTCATTCAAGTCAACAAGATAGTTATGATAGACTTCGATTGGCCTTTCACGATGAAGCCCCATCTTGTGCCACTGTTTATAACTGGTTTAATGAGTTTAAATGTGGTCGTACTAATATCACCGATGATCTGCGTGAGGGACGGCCTTCTACGGCGACGACTGAAGATAACATCAGTGTTGTGCGGCGTATGATAGAGACTGACAAAACAGTGACTTATCAGCCGATTTGGACAAGCTTAGGCAATAATATGAGTCAAGTGCACAAAATCCTCCATGAACATTTAGCGGTCAGGAAGCTTTGTGCCCGGTGGATACCTCATAATTTGACAGAGGCCCAAAACCTTCGTGTTGATTGGTGTCGAAATGGTTCAAAGATTTAACGGAGGTGACTCAAATGCTGTGTTCGACATACTTACGCGTGACGAAATCTGGATTTATTTTTATAATCCTGAAACTAAGAGACAGTCTGCTGTCTGGGTGTTTCCTTCCGATGAGTTGCCAACTAAAGTGAAGAGAGGTCAAAGCGTGGGAAAAAAGATGGTGGCCTCGTTCTACGGAAGGACAGGTCATTACGCAACAACTGTTTTAGAGGATCGAAAAACAGTTACTGCTGAGTGATACACTAATAATTGTTTGCCACTTGTCTTGGAAAAAGTTCATCCTCCTTCACCACGACAACGCCTCGTCGCACACCACCAAGCAAACAATCGACTACTTGGCGACGTCAGACCTGGAATTACTGGGTCACCCACCCTATAGCACCGACCTCGCTTCTTGCGATTTTTATTTATTTCCGAAAATAAAAGAATAACTTCGAGGAAAACGTTTTATGGACGCTGAGGAAGCAGTAGCTGCGTTTTAAATGCCGTCGAAGAGACCCTAAGGACGAGGGTAAAGTGCTTTTTCAGTGGTTCCATCGGATGTAGCGATGTATTGATGTAAATGGACACTATTTTGAAAAGATGAGATATGTGGCAGCGCTGTCGTCGCGCCACAAGTGAAATACATCGAAGCCTAAATCGCGCTATCAAAGTTCCGAATTAAAACAGTATATATACAATAGTATGGCAGCAATATATTTCGGAATTACCTTTAATCTTATAATTACAGTTTTACGTCATATAGGCGTAAATACAAAATCGCCTGTATCGCTACTCGCATTCGCCGACGCTAGTGAAAAGACTTATGGGTGTGTCATTTATTCGCACGTTATTAACAGAAGTAACCCTCCCATTATAACGTTCATTTGTTCTAAATCTCGTGTCCCCATTAAAAACTATAACTTTAGCCAAGCTTCAGTTATGTGCCTTAGTTTTACTCGCTGGTTAGTACGCAACGTTTACAATTCGTTGTCGTTGAGGTATCCGATTGGCAATATTTACGCATTTTCAGATTCTGAAGTCGCACTCTGTTGAGCATGTTCATCACCGCATGAGCTCAATACCTTTGTTCGTAACGGTATTTCGCAGATACAGTCTTATTTATTACCGGATAATTTTATCACATCTCAGGGTCGGGAAATCTTGCAGATCATATTTCGCGGACTGTTACCATCGAAAATTTTAAATTGCGACCTTGGTTACATGGGCCTCGTGGGTTTCTTGCCGTGTGAAAATGACCTGTAGAAAGTTTCGCACCGACAAATATAAGCTTACCAGAAGAAAAGGCTGTGTCGTTTGCAGTTAGTGAGATGGAAGAATACCCATTTATCTATCTAAGCTTAAACTTTTTAATTGGAATAAATCTAAGATCCGTTCTTTCTGTTATAAGGTTTTAAAAAATATTGCGTAGCAATAAAATTATAACAGCGTCTGACATAGAGATTTCTGAAATCACAGGCTTTAAAATTGTGTAAAGTATCGGTTTTGCTGACGATATAATAAATATTAAAAAGAGCAAACATGCTCATCAACATTACGCAGGTTATCGCCATTTATCGCGGACGGTCTGCTTCAAGTAGGTGGTTGGTTAGATTATTCACCTTAATCGGATTACTGAAAGCACCCAATATTACAACCAAAAAGTGACATATTGTTGATCTTATAATTGATTATTATCGATATTAAAAATTTCATGGCGGTCCTCAGTATTTAATTGCTGCATTACGGGAGAAATATTGGATATTATCAGCTCGCCGCGTAGTTAGATGTAACATCTATTTTAGACATAACTAAACATACTTACCCTATGATGTCTGCTTTGCCTGCTTGCCGCTTAGAGCAGTGCAATGCGTTTAACTACACAGGTGTGAATTTTTCGGGCCCACTTTATATTACATTGACGCGTAAGCATACGCAGACGCCAGAAGCCTTATGTATGTTTATTCGTATGCCTTGTTACCAAGGCGGTGCATTTAGAACTAGCGTTAGATCTGAGTTTGGCAAGATTTTTAGGCGTCTTTAAGTGATTTATCTCTCAGAGAGGTCCGTGTAAATTTGTATACAGCGATAACGGTACTAATTTTAATGGAAACGAGGCATTCCATCACAGTCATCAGTGAAGACGCATCTGCATTTTGATTCTTAATAGATATCTATAAACACAGCATCCACTTACCAACAAGTGGACTGTGTTTGTTTTAGAATAATATTGACAAACTCTTATTCCATAAGAAAATAACACATGAAATTTCGCAATTTGCGATATTTACGGCGAGCATTTAGCCCGGAGCTGCCACGGTTCCAATTACTGATATAATTAATAAAAAATTACAGGAGATTAAAAATATTTTTGTAAACGAGCTTAATTAATTTACGTACCACAATTCGCTTATGAGTTTGAGTGGTAAATCTGTTAGTCACAAAACAATGTTTTAGTTCATGTGGTTTTATTGTATCCATAAAATTTCTGTAATCGGTTGAAAATTGAAACAAATACTGGTTTAAACTGGTCAAATTGTTTTGTGCGATTAAGTAGTTCCTGCCCTTATCACTAGGTCTTTGGGGTGTATAGTATGTCCTCCCTTCCATTCTCCTCTATTAGCCGTCATTTTTAACTCGCCCTTCCTTAAGTATATCATAACCTACCCTAACGGAGTCCATCCATCTTTTCTTAGAAGACGAAGAAGAATTAATTTACTTAAGTAACTAAGACTCATTCATATTTTGTTAGTATTACTTATGTTACGAGCTTGGGTTCGAGACAATTAAACCTGCCGAGTGAATTACCAAATTGACACTTTAATTACAGAACACTAATTACAACTTAAAACCACACTTATAACAAAACACAATCGCACTACTGATCACTTTAGTTCGCAGTTGTATCGAAGTAATCGCTTGTATCGCCAATTCAATACTGACTCGGTCGCGGTCTATACCGGCCTTATATAGGCCACAGATAGTTCAGATAGTTTCCAGAACCTTCTACTGTAGAAACATCTAGAATGTTCGAGTAAATACCGGTCCCGACTGACTAGGTGTCGATAGTTGTAGAAAGTTCTTCCATGGAAATTTCTAGAAGGATCTTGACTCTCCTAGTTCTGCTATTCGATACTAGATGGCGCTAGTGGCAACTAGTGTTGCCATGTACCAGGCATTAATGGTGGCGCTTAACACTGCCCCCTCCTAAAACATGCTCGTCCCGAGCATTATCGGGCTCATAATTACGCGCCAGGCAATCCAGATGGATGACCTTAGGAGTACCTCTTGCACCTTTTTGTATTCGATAGGTTACGTCATTGATCCTGGCCACATGATCCGGTACGGTCCGTCCCATTTAGCCTAAAGCTAAGGAGATTTCCCTTTGCTGCGAACTGGATTGTGCAAACACACTAGTGAACATTCGTCGATCCCTTTGTTGTTCATTTTGCGGTCATACCGGGTTTTCATCTTTTCAGACATTTGCTGGCCCGATTGTCTGACGTCCTCATAAATGTCATTCATTTTGTTCCGCAAGTCATTTGCATAATTGGTTATACTGCGTGGGGCATCAGGTGGTATTCCGGTGATCAGGTCTGCAGGCAGCCGTAATTCTCTTCCAAACTTTCGAAAAGCTGGTGTCACTGATGTACTTTCGTGAACAGCGCTTCGATATGACAATAAAAACGGTTGTATGTGCTTGTCCCAGTCCCGTTGCCGATTCTCCACAACTTTTGCTATACTCCAATTTCTGATTAAATCGTTCTACCATCAGATTGTGAATGGTAAGAAGTTGTTCTTGTTTTACCCATAACTCGGCAAGTTTCCTGGAATATTTGAAACTCAAAATTCCTTCCTTGATCGTTGTGAATATCTAAAGGTATTCCAAAACGACAGAAGACTTCATGGACTAGTTTATCTGTAACTGTTAAAGCTTCTTGATTTGGAATGGCGAAGACTTCTGGCCATTTAGTGAAGTAATCCATCACAACCATGAAATACTTGTTACCACTTTCACTTTCTGGAAACGGCCCGCAACGTCAAGGGCTATCTTCTTCCACGGTGCACCAACATGGTTCAATTTCAATGCACCTCTACTACGAGTCTGAGGTCCCTTTACAGCCAAACAACTTGTACATTTGCGATACCAGCCCTCGACATCGTCACGACAGTGGACCCAGTAAAACCATTCTCGGGTCTTCAGTAGAGTTCGTTTAACTCCCAGATGGCCTCGTGAACAACCATTATGGTACAACTGTAGAACATCCGGTACTTTAGCTTTAGGGACAACCATTTGCAAATGACAACTGTCTGCCCGACCATTTTCCCATTTACTGCAGGTTTTCGTTGCTGCGTTGAACGCGATCTTTGAGCTTCGCACGAAAGACGTGTTCCAAGTGAGCGTCGTCATATCTCGCCTCCAATGCCTCAAAGAGCTGCTCGTAAGTCACTTCCTACCGAGAGCTTCCAGAACAGTTAAGGCCTGGTCCCGCAGGCTAGGGTAAGAGCAGTCATGGCCTGACTTTTATTCCAGCCGTTCGCCTTCATGACAGCCTCGAACTGGATTTTGTAGGCCGACCAGGAAGAAGTCCGTCGAACGGCGGCACTTTGAATCCGCGTAGCGAAGGTGTTAGAAGTACCACGGGAGCTGTAACCCATCCCAAGTTTGAGGTCGTCCAGCGTTTTCTTCACGTCAGCCATCACGTTGTCAACCCGATTGTTCACTTGGTCGATTCGGGTTTCAGCCCGACAGGCGGTTGTCATGTTGACCAACCCTATCCTTCACCTCCTTATCTCTTTCCCGAAGGTAGCGTGAAGGTCCTTCATGAGGAGCATCTGCTCTTCCATACCGCGCTGCAGCTGCTCTTCCAACCGACGGGCCTGTTCCTCCTGTCGGCGGGCCTGCTCCTGCAACATCATCATCAGAGCACCTAAATCAGGTACTGCAGATGCAGGAGCTTCTGACAGGCCGGCATCCGTGGTCGGCATATGGCCCTCCGACATCTGCGACGTTGCACCACCGAATCGTCTCTGGTCCGTCTCCTGTTTGCGTTGACTTCTGGCATGATACCTCCGTGTCGTCTTTAGGTAAAATCGGCATGATTAAATCCCACTCCTGACACCAATTGTTACGAACTTGGGGTTCGGGACAATTAAAAACTGCCGAATGAATTACCAAAATTGACACTTTAATTACAGAACACTAATTACAACTTAAAACCACACTTATAACAAAACACAATTGCACTACTGATCACTTTAGTTCGCAGTTGTATCGAAGTATACGCTTGTATCGCCAATTCAATACTGACTCGGTCGCGGTCTATACCGGCCTTATATAGGGCCTCAGATAGTTCAGATATTTTCCAGAACCTTCTACTGTAGAAACATCTAGAATGTTCGAGTA
Organism: Parnassius orleans; assembly: GCA_029286625.1. Classification (NCBI taxonomy): domain Eukaryota; kingdom Metazoa; phylum Arthropoda; class Insecta; order Lepidoptera; family Papilionidae; genus Parnassius; species Parnassius orleans. The sequence continues at coordinate 119,903 of JAGSMP010000582.1, forward strand.
CATATCGGTCCCGATTGACTAGGTGTCGATAGTTGTAGAAAGTTCTTCCATGGAATTTTTTGGAAGAATCTTGACTCGCCTAGGTCTACTACTGATACTAGAGGTCGCTAGTGGTAACAAGTGGTAACAAAACTTATAACTAGTTTTTTTTGTTATTATAAGCGGTTGTAAGTGATGTCATCCTAGATGGTAAATCCCATTGTCTTAGCTTATAATAAATACTATCTTAGCTTGCCTTGAAGACGCCCAGATTGTCGCACTTTAAGAGACCATCTCTTGTAATATTCTATAAAACATTTTCTTTTCTTTCCCCTTCTATATATTTTTAGTACTGTATATCGTTATCAATTGTTTTTTTTTAATCCTACAAATAAAGGTACACAGTGTTGAGATAGTTATTTGCATGTGGTATCCGCCTGTAATTATTTGTATATTTTAGTTCTTATCGATTCATTGTATTTAAATAGCATGTAAGGAATGATACAAATGTTGGTGGATCAAAAAACAAAAAAAAAATATGCTGAAATTAAAATCAACGAGCCAACCTCAAGACTCGATTATTCTGTCCACAGAACTTCAGTATTTTATATATTCATTCATTATAGCATATCAAAGTCCACAGCACCAGCCCCCCCCCCCCCATACACGTGGTGAACAGTAAAATCTTTATCTTGCTGCGGTGCCACTGCTCAAACCAGGGTTGCCAACTCTTCTGTATAATATATTGCCTCATAAGGGGGATTTGCCATAGTTGGCACGTTGTTATTAGGGAGACGCTGTCGCCCATTCCCTGCTTTGTTTCCCTCTGTCGTCTCTAACGACACCCATGGGGTGATATGGGGTAGTGGATATTCCTATACCGCCACTGGCCAGTGTTGCGATATTTAATATAATTTCGTTGAAGTTCACATACAAAGAAATCCATTTTGTACAGGATATAAAAAAACACCATAAAACAAATATAAAAATAAAACACTGGCGGAATTTACTTGGAAACATTCCTTAATTTTTTTATTTCTGTTCTTTTTTTGTCTTTATAGACGAATCGAGTGTAAGAATTTCAGAAATAAAATCTCAAATAATATTTCATCTTTATTTTACTGTAATCTTTGTAAGATAACTATAACTCAGACAGGATAAGAAAGGTTTTGATTACATTAATATGTTATTCCACTTACGTTTTTCTGGCTGTCGTTATTATGACGTAAAACAAGAATGGCTAATGCAGACAATGGTTTTGAGGCCCACTAAAAATTTTAACGACCTCAATGGGTATAACACATATAGTTTATTGACATTGAAGGAGTCTTATCTCATATCTCTAATTATTGAAAATGTCTTTCTGATTCCTAAAAATATCATAAATGGACATGTTTTTTTTTTGGCTTTATAGTATTTGAAATGTAAAGCAATACAAATATAAAATAGTCTCCACAAACTAATTAGAATGAAATAAATATAGAAAAATGATAAGAATTAATATTTAGTATAGGCACTCTTTATAATAGTCATTAACTTTTTTCAGGTCGATTGCTGAGAACATATCTGTATGCCTTGCAGGCTGAAAGCTTGCAGAGCTGCCCGTAGGCAGAGACAAAAAAGAGTATGGATATTGAAAACATCAGTCTTATATCATATCTCTTATCATTGAAAATGTCCTTTAAATTTCTACCAATATCATAAATGGACATGTTATCATCAAGTTATTTAGAAAAAATCTTTTGAAATGATGATTGATAATAACAAATACTTACAATTAAATTATACATATGTTTTATTATCCTTCCATAAACAGTTTAAAACATCTTACTTCCTCACTATTTATCAGTGTGTAATAACAGATAAAAATGACATTACTTAGTCATGTTGGCTTTAATGGTGTTTGAGGTATGATAACTAATCAGTTAATATATTTTCAAACAAAGTTTTGAGACCGTGCCTGTCTGTATATCTGTTCTACTATTAATAGACTACTTTGAAAATTATGATTTACTATAATAAATGTAGATTCATTATATTTTGTGTTTTTATCCTTACACAACCAGTTCAAAACATCTTTCTTACTATATAGCGTGTGTAGGTAATATTATAAATGTACAAATTATCCCTGAGTCATCTTGGCTTTAATCATATTACTTAAATGTATTTGGGATGTATACTCACAATCAATCAATACATGTAAAAAATTGTAGGTATCCATACCACATTTGTGCACAGACAGGCACTATATTTTGCCGGAACTACTAAAAGGATTTTCCATCGATCTTAAAGTACCTATAAATGCTGAACGTAACTACAACTTTGTTTTATACTATTAATTAGTGAACAGTGCACTATTTTAACCTATTATACCGGTGAAAACTAATAGACAATCGCTTTTAGTTTGTTTTTAGTTTATATTAAGATTCATATGTTATTTGCTAATTTCTCAGTACTTCGTTGAGATTCCGTAAAACTAATATTACTATTGTAATCTATAGATTATAAGAAATAAATCGACATGCATTTCATTAAGTGTAGCTAAAATTTGTGGTTGGCCCATTCTCCATACAAAAATAAACTGTCTCATTTCTATAGGAGCTGGACTTGACTTTTATTTTTCCATGTTCCAAAACAAACTATAGTTAGATTGGTTTTTCTTTTTATGTTGTAAACAGCGTCCTGTTTGAAAATCATATCTAAATAGCCACGATTTTTTATAATAACATCAACAATACTTTTGAGGTTAGAATCAACAACTACCTTTACCCGACTTCGACGTAGCCTAAAACGACGTAACCTAAAAGCGATAAGCGAGGAGGGTAATCAGCGATCTCGTTATCATTTATTTCAATTTCTCTCAGATAATTACCCAAAAAATAGGACATCTCGCAAAGCGCACCCCTTGTCTGTCCATCAGACTCCTAGAGTTCGATGTCAAAAAGGGCCGTATGTCAAGCCGTCTCGTGGAGTCTGGTCCGCTTCGCCGACAGATTTTGACCGACAATGCAATGAAAACTACACCTATATTGCTCTAACTTGCACAGCGTGTAGTGTAGAAAACAAGGATGGCATAATTATCATTACACGTGAATCTTCACGTCACGTCACGAAGAATCACGTCTTTCCTGAAATAATTCAAGGCTTTTTTGTGGTTTCACCACTTCAATTCTGGCTGAAGAGAGTTAGTCACTAGATACCTATTGTCTTTCAGCCTACAATACTCAAGTTGCATATGTATTGACAAATCGAGTAATGGTAGGTTACAGGAGTAAATGAAGTGTAATGGTAGGATTTAGGAGTACTTAAATGAAAATAGACTTGACATAAATACTTTTTCCTCCTCTCTTACAACTACAGCATCGAAGAATGCTGCTGGATCTGATATTGTCGGCTGATGCCTGGCCCACCCAAGGTACACAAACGTTCTTCTACCAACTAAACTATTACTGCGATACTCTATTATAGCTTCCTTCCAGACACATTATTTTCAATTAATATATACATTCTGTGTACTAAATATCGGGAATTTGTCAATAAAACAAAAATACAAATTATTCATCTAAATTTATTTTATCGCCTTCAAAGTAGGCCCCATCGCTTGCAATACAACATCTCCAACGCTTCACCCAGTCTTCCATACATTTTTCATAGGCTATTTGCGGTATGGCCTTTAGCTCATTCAGAATTTTTGTTATGGCTTCTATCGACTCAAAACGTTTTCCTCGAAGTGGTAATTTTAACTTGGGAAATAAAAAAGTCAGACGGAGCCATATCAGGTGAATACTGCTTGGTCGAGAACTTTTGTTGAATGTTTCGCTAAAAACTTTCACTATAATGGCTGTGTGATGGTGCATTATCATGGTGCAGCATCCATGAGTTGTGTTGCCACAAATCTGGACGTTTTCGGCGGATACTCACGCAAACGCTTCATGACGCCTAAATAATATTCTTTATTCACTGTTTCTCCCTTGGAAGGAATTCGGAGGAACCACACCACGGTAGTCAAAAAACTGTCAGCATCACCTTGATTTTGGAGCGACTTTGCCGCGGTTTTTGGTTTCGGCTCGTTTTCGAGACGCCATTCTGAAGACTGTTGACTTGTTTGCATGTCGTACCATAAACCCATGTCTCGTCGCCAGTTATTATATTGCTCATAAAGGTCGGATCCGTAGAAGCTCGGGAAACCATGTCTTCAGCGACATGTTTTCGCTGCGCTCTTGAACAAAATTGAGCTCTTTTGAACTAGTCGAGCGGCGACGCGTTTCATGCCTAAAATGTCAATGAGAATGTTGTGGACGGACTTAAAAGATATGTTCACCTCACTAGCCAACTCTCAGACTCATACGTCGATTTTCGAGCACTAGCTTCTTGATTTTGTCGATGTTTTCTTTGGTCGTAGCGGTTGAAGGTCTACCAGAACGAGGCAAGTCTACTACTACTGGCCTTCTTTAAAAGCCTTATACCATCTATAAGCCCTTGTTTTCGATATACACGATTCGCCGTAGGTATTTCGCAACATTTTTAGTGATTCACCACATGAAATATCATTCGAAACACAAAATTTAAGGCACACTTTGTTCAACAATATTTTCCATTGTAAAACTGCCGATAACTCAAAACTATGACCAACAAAAAGTGTAGTTTAAAACAAATTAAATGACAGATCCTGCTCAAACTTTGCGCGCTAAATCAGTACAGTGCTACCAACATGCAGTAAAAAATTAGAACGACCTCTTTTACGCGGGTCTTTTATTGACATATTCTGATACTTTTACACAGAGTTGTAAATATAAATTTCTTTTCTCCAAATGTGTCTGGATTTGATTTTGCTCTTATAAGTGAATTATTTCCACTTCCTGTCAAACGATACTCTGTTACATTAATGTTTTCTCTGCTTATTTCATTTCGTGTTCACTATAATAGAGCTTGCCTGTCAAATCTAATATGTTACTAGGGCAAATAATATAACTCCAATATATTCTAGACGGGGAATATAATATTAGTATTGAATGAGGTGTAATACTAGTAAAAAGTTTATAAAATTGTTCCCTAATCACATTTATGATTTGCTCAGCATCATTCCTTTTTTAACTGAACACAGAATTTATTTAAAAGGCTTGCAGCTATGGAAAACATTTGCATCATATGGAACAGTTTTATTAAAAAACCTAGCCGGATTATTTTAAAGTCTCGTTTGACGGCATATAGTCACACAACGACTCCTGTTAGCTTGCTCAGTGGTGAGCTAATGCTCCCCTCAAGCAGGGATTCCGTCATATATGTTTTGTAGCTGCAAGGCTCTAACAAACTAATTGAATCTCTAAGTCTAGAATAAAATATCATTATTTTGAAAGTATTGTCTGAGGGGAGAGTTTTCATCTCTGAAAAGAGACTTCATCTGATGATATCTACATCAGATGTGGTATCTTTGTATGGCCCAAAGCAGTCTACAATGTAGCTATCAGGTTTCACCAGCAAAAATGGTTTTAACAAGTTTCTGTACTTATGTAAGGAATATGTGTTCTTTTGGAACATAATTGCAACTTTTGTTTATACAAATATATGTCCCATCACATATAATTATCACATTTTCATTATTTTGATTATAAATTGCATTTGGGATCCTTAAATTGTGTTGCAACAATTGTTCACGTGATATGTGTTGAAGTCCCAGATTTCTAGGCACAAAATCATGTACCAATATTTCTCTAACCTTATCCATTAATATTTTTAATGTTCGGCTTGGAACGACTGATAACTGGGATAACTGGTCATCTGAGTGACAGTTCTCATCTTCATTAGAAGAGCACCTAAACACAAAATGCCTCTTTTTTCTATAAGATGCGGCAATTCATATAGTAAAAATTCAAATTGCTGTTTATTCATTCCGAACCAATAATGAAACAAATGTTCATCAATTCTTTCAACACTTTCCATATTTGAGAAATCGAGAATAGTGATATAAGAATTTATAAAAGAAAGTGCATGTTCCACTTGATCAGCCGTATGGCTGATGTTCTAAGATTATTTTAAGAATTGAACAACATATCCCAATCAGTGCTATATGTATATTCTACACAAATACGAGCATTTATAGACAAGTAATATTTGTGTTTCCTAAGAGTTTGCTCTCAGGGGGTCAGAAATCCTATGCAAATATCTGTTCTGGTAACCAGAAAAAACACAATGTGCTGCAGTGCTAGTGTTTTTTCACGTAGAACACGCAAGCGCGGGGTCGGCAGTCGGCGCGGTGGTTCGTGCGAGCTCATGTTCACGTTTGCTGCCAGGCGTTTGCGCGAGTGTGAAGTGTTGTCAGAGCTTGTGAACATGGATGACGAACTTTTTATTTTAATAGAAAATTCTTTACCTAGTGGTCGATCACAAAAAGTAGAATTGGTGTGCATGAAATTAATAAAGAAAGAGAATTGGAAGAGGGGAATAATCATGCGAGGCGAGTCTATTGGGTTGAATGGTCGATCGTTTGCAGCGACAAGTTCAAAATTGCGAAAGTCGCGAGTTAATCGCGTGCTCCGCCGCTAGTTCGACGTGAACATACACAAACAACTTCATACGTTTGATATTGCCGCGAGCGCTCCGCGCGCGAAAGTCGCCAGCTTACCCGCTACTTCCACCGCACCTGCGTTTTATACGTAAAGACTTGCATATAATGTTATGTGTTTGATATTTCGTGACCGCGCTCGCCACTGCGCCCGCGAGTTAACGTGAACAAGCACTTGGCCGCTCGTCTTTACTGCGGTAAACTAATCACACCAGGTACTTCGTCATCTTGCTGTTCGGTATTTGGAGAGCTTTACGGTTCTTGGGGTTGAGGCTCTGGCTCTGACTCCTGCTCCGGCTCTGGCTCTGACTCTGCCTTCTGTTCAATATTTTGCTGCATATTGTGTTGCAACACAACACTCTTGAGTCAGGTGACAATGACAACAGGTGAAGTTGCCTGAAACAACAAGAACTTCAGGCTTGTCTTAATATAAATGTTTCGGCTCATTATTATTAAAACCAAGAAAATAAAAATATTGTTACAAAACAATATTATATTGCAGTGATAAATTCACTATAACATTGATACCAATACAAACCAAGAAGAAAAAAGTACGTAATAAGCAAATCATAATAAGCAATTCTATTTTCAATTTCAATATGTATTGCTGGTTGCAACTCAGATGGATTCTCTCTCACAATAAGGTCACGTTTACGGTTCCGCAGAGAAATTCCACAAAGTATGCAAACATGCATCTGACCACGGGAAGATGAGGCACCAGGTTCATTAGCTTATCCGCGGTTGAAATGCTGCATTGCCAATTGTTTACAGGCATCACATATGTAATCTTCTTCAGTGATCGAAAATAAGAATTAGAGTTGTAATATGTTATGTATGATTGTGTGTGATGGTTTATGTTAGTGTAATAAAATAAGTAGGTGTGTAAATACGTACTATAATTGAAGAATTCTACTCGCAAATCTTAGAAATTACTCTGGTAACAAGCTCAAAAATGAGATGGTGGCGATGTGTATTAATGCGTATGTTACAATTAACCAAAGAGATTTAATATACAATTAACACATAGCAATCGCAGGGCTAGTTGTCGTTGTTGTGTAGCTGTAGTCTGAATGATGTCTCTCACAAATATCTAAAATGCAAAATCGGTGTCCACAAATCAAAAGCACAGAATAATCGTCACAACTGGTAGTTATCATTCCATAAAATAATGCCGAGGTCAAAACAACAGAAGGAAATCTAATGTATACATATACGTACGTATACATACGTATTATAACCACAACAACGAGTGAAGCGAATAAGATGATGCGAATGATTGTCGGGTGTCAATCAATGGTGCGGATCGATGACCACAGATTATGTAATTTATCGATGACAAATGACGTTCCATTATACGTAACTGAACAAAACGCTTAGCTTACTACGAACCTACATAATTATTTTATAACAAGAATCCAGTACATAATAAATGAGCTTCAGCATACTAACTGAATTTAATTACAATTAACATCTATTCGGAAAACGAATAATTATAGTCTTTGAATATCAACTCCTTTCATACGCGAAATGAAACGTCATTAGGTGCGATCCAGTGCGTTCTGAAACTATTATTTTATATAATTTCAAATCAGTTACAAAAACAAAAATAAATGGATAACATTTTTTGAGGCTACTTAGAAAGGTATTTCTTGAGTTTTTAAGACCTTAAAAAATTAAGGTATTTTTCATAAATATGGCATATAGTGACGCCATCGTTTTGCCGTCTGGTATGATTTGAACAACCTTCTTGATGTTTTTCATTTGATAACTAATCTACACTTAAATCAATTGATTATGGAAAAGTTGACGGGTCCGTCTCAGCGTTTGATCGCGGCGCTTTGAAGCCGTGTGTCAAGTCCTGCTCGGAAGTGGTGTTTGTAATCCGGAAATCCGGAGACCCTTTTTACTGGATGCGAGGTAGTTGATCTTAGTCCTCAGGGGTGAGAACGCATCTGTAGCCTTGTTTGTTTGAAGTTGGCTGCAGGTGTCCATGGAGTGCAGTAGCCACTTACCATCATGAGCATCAAGCTCTTTGGTCATTTAAATTTTATAAAAAAATGTACTAGAAATCTTTCTGAACCTACTCATTAATGAAAAGGAGAAGCGCCTTCCCCTTCCTTAGTTGCGCTGCTCCAATGACTGTAGATGGACTTTTCCTCAAAATATTTTTGATTGAAATGCAGGTTCCCTAACGATATATTATTTTCCAGCATTTTATAAATCTGTTCTGAAACTAATATCAGATTCGTGTATTTTCTAAGTAAAATTTCATACGAGTGCTCTGTACCGAATCTATCACATTTCTACTTTATTATATTATATAAACCAAATAATACAATAGTACAGACTCTTTCCTTAAGAGATCTGCTTTAAAATCATTTTTCTAGGAACGATATTTGCAGGATATGGCATTTTATTGTATTTTATGTAATACTAGCGACCCGCCCCGGCTTCGCACGGGTGATTTCTGGATCTCGAAAATAGCGCCACCTACCGGGTCAAATTATGAATATAAACTATCCAGAGACCCAATCAAACACACACAAAAATAGTTTAGTTTGGTAATAGCACTTATAAGTAATTAAAAAAAAAACTTTTTTTTAGAGCAACACAACATAGTATATTTGATTTCTCAATAATAAAAAAATAATGTAAACTACATAATATTTTCATTTAATTTATTTGCGTTGTTTTTGTTTTGTTAATTTTGCATCATTTAATGTTATTTTTTAAATTTTAGAATTTAGACGTCGTAATCTAGACGATAATTAATATCAAGTTTATTTTTAACTGATAATCAACGGAGATGAATAGCTAACCATAGGCATACACGCGATTGCGATTTTTACTTCAATTTATTTCATTCGGTAACTAATTTGGTAACCTCAAAATTATGTAATTTCAATATTCTATTACCTGTTTCTTATTTACATCCATGTTTAAGTTTCAGTCCATATACTAGTATTAAAAGCTAATATCAAATGGAACATTGTGTTTTCTTTATACGTAAATCTAGAACGCTAACTCATTTTGTATTAATGCAACTGCTTTTGACTTGCTCTCTATTCTAAAGAGCATAAGTAAGTATACATTCAAACATGTACGTATTGTAATACAGTTGGTTAGTTTTCGAATTGTTGACTTCTAGGAAATAATTGGCAGAGCGGTTTTGTCGACGTTAATTAAGTAAATTAAACAACTTGGAAGACGTTCAGTCTTCCAAATTCGAAATATTTATTTATAGTTTTGATTTTAAAACCTAAATACCCGCGTTGTGATATACGTGTGTCTATTTATTTTATTGTTTACTTTAATAATAACCGTGACGTTTTTGTACACCCGACTAGCAGGTTTCTACTTATGCATTTACTTCTATTTTTATTTCTATCAATATTCATCTTTATCTCTAGTGATACGAAATATTAGGCAGCTCTTGCCTTACCAGTCCGATACCTTATTTTTTTTAATCCAGGAGTTCTTTCTATGAACAAAACGTCTTTTAGCGTCCTACAAATACACACACGCACACACGTACGGTGCATACACACGCTCACAAACGCTCACGCACTCACTCACGCACACTCACACGGACGCACAAGCACATATGAGTACAATCGACAACCTATGAGGAAAAATAATTATATGTGGTAGAGCCATGCTTCAGCTGTATTAATTGTATAGTTGTAGCACGAATGGGTCGGCTCTACTGGGAAGGAACACGCCCACAGAATACCAGAGTAAAAAGCAGCTTAATGCTGCTGGTTTTCGTATGGTGAGTGTAGATAATCAGAGACCCTTTTACTGGAAAAGAGGCATTCTGGCATCATAGGCAGATGTAAGGGCCACATTATGCACCTACCATCAGGTGGACTGTGCACGTTTGTCACCCTATTCTTAAAAAAAGTTATCTACCCTTTACAGGTTTTTATTTTACAATAATTAAATAGTTTGATGTTGTGATTTATATTTGACCAGTAAGCTTTAATTGCAATTGGCCGGGCAAATTGCTCGAGAGCTTACAGAAGAATTTAGAAGGAGGAAGGAGCCTATACAAGGAATTTTCGAGTGGCAGCCTCGTCTCGGTAAGGCTGTAGAGTACTTCCCAACTTTGTTAGCAGTGGACTTGTGAAGAGCTGTAATGGCGATAAAATGATGCCGTGATTTCACAAGCATATATTATCATTAGCATATAATATTAGCATTATATTATTTAATTATATTTACTATATTAATGTGGTGTTATTTATATTGAAGATAATAAAGACCATTTATTTTATTAATTTTTCGTTTATTCCAAAAATATCTTCGTTAATGATTTTATGTTTAGTGTTTACGGATTTTATCTCGTTTATTAACTTATATTAATCTTGAAGTTTTTCGGATAAAGCAGAGCTTAGATCCCTCCTGGCATTGTTCTCTACCTGTTCGTAAAGTTTCATCAAATCGTTTCAGCCCTTCCGAAGATTAACCCGGCGAGACAGACAGACAGACAGAAAGACAAAATAAAAAAAAATGTTTCTACTAGCTTTTACCTCGGCTCCGTTTGCGTGGACTTCAATTTAGAAACATCATTAAGACTACTCCAATTAAATTGAAATTTCATAAATGTAGTTCTATTCACAATGAACGTGTGAGTGGAACTATATTCATGAACGGGAGTAGAAATATAGAGAAGATGCAGCAGCGTCTTTCTGATTACAGCTATAAATAACAAAAGATGCGTTTGGAAACCCGTCCAAGCGTGCCAACAACGACTAATATCCAACTTATTTCGTAATCTATGGGAGAATCGAAATGATGAACGGGAGTAGAGGCAAAACAGAAACCAATACCTCATTTCGTCTCGTGGGTGTCAAGAGGCGACAGAAGGAAACTGAAACAGGTGATGGGTGGCGGCATCTTCTGATAACAGTACAGAGTAATAAAAGCTGCGGTCCAATCCAAGTGGTTCCAAGCGTGGCTGCTACTGCAAATATCCGGCCTATTTGACAAACAATGAGAGAAGCCGATGATCAGCAGTGGATAGGCTCTAAAGCAAAAAGTAGCAGCCTACATACATCCCACTACTGGGAACAGGCCGCAGCGAGTTTTAGGACAAAAAGAGTTCATTGAGTTGACTCCAACGCGGGTTGACCGAATTCACATAAGTATACATAAAATTATTTCGAAATATTTTTTAACTTCTGAAATATGTTGGTTTTTTCGCCATATTTTCCTTCACCACCGAGAATGTGGTAAATCGAAACTTCAAATTGCAATTAAAATATGAGGTGTGGTGCGGATCGAATTTGGGTTGCTTACGTAATATGAAATTTACGTTTGGGTCGGTTCGATTACCGGACAACTTTCAAGATTTTATCATTGAAGTTTTACTCATAGTTAAAAATAAATAACCATGCGTTTAAAATTAGCTGTCTTTGATATTTATAGTACTTTTCGCAAAAGCCTGTTCATTTACTCATGTTAGCTATGAAAGCGGGACTGTCACAAAATTATATCTATATAAATTTATTATATTTAGTTACTTAAGTCTGCCACTAATTTTTCACCACGCCATGGGTTGACTAGCAGAGAATGCTAACTGGCATTAAGTCCGCCTTTATTGGTTAGAACAATTAAGTTTTTAAATAAAAAAAAATTCAGCAGGTATGTCTGAAAATATGAAAGCTATCTTAATATATTATGACAAACTGTTTTATAAGTTTGTATTAAAAGTAAAAAGGTAAAGAAGCAGCTTACATATATCTCACGACCTGATTTTATTTAAAACTACTCAGACATCAAGGTTTCACCGCTGTTATTCTTTACCACTTCACTGCGCACGTGGAAAATAAGCAAATATTTTTTTAATTTGAAATAAAGTATAAGCCTGAAAATTATATTATGTATACTTTGTTCCTTTACATCTGTTCACAACATACAAATGTTCTTGCATTACGCATGAAATATCACAAAAGAGTGGCATGAAACATGTAGCTTTGAATTTGAATTTTAAAGCGAAACGTCACTGTATGGAATAAACGGATATGTCCTGAGAACAAAACTGTAGATACTGTACACAGAAAAATGCTCGCATTATGGATTTTGACCTGAATAAGAAAGAACGATACAACTTTAAAATGATAATGAATTTGGTATTTGAGCCGCTGTAATAGATGGCTTTGATGATTCAGCAAACCATCAATAATCACAAGAAAAAATGTCTCAATTTTTAATCTTCCGAATAGCTTTTAATTTTATTGGGGATTGGTTGGTAGAATTTTATTGTTTTGATTCATTAAGTTTTTAAGGTTCCATTGCTTGACATGAGCTTCTCCCGAGTAAGGATAAGCCGTAATCAAAACCCTTGTCAGATATTGCTGTACTACCTTCAATGCTGTCCTTCGTTGTCGGCTTGGGTATTTTAGTTAATTCTCAATGACACCCCTTAACTACACTATCAATGGCGTCATTAAAGTGATTTGCAAATGACACTACTGCCACATATGTATGTATGTAATTACTCTAAGTTACTGACGTATGGTGATCCACATTGTTTTACTTAATATTATATCTGATCCCTGAGGATTAAGGTCGAATTACTCTTCAATAAAAAAGGGTATCCGGTTCTCTACACTCACCATACTAAAGACAGTATCATTATGCTGCTATTTTATGCGTTATTTTGTTAGAGCACGGTCTTTCCTAGTAAAGTCAACCTATTCATGCTGCAGCTATAAGACAGCTGTTGCTGGAACTTGTAAGTTTGAAATTTGTATTACCTTACTTAACTTTACTCTCATTATAAATTGAAATTGTATTCGTTATTTTAGTATCTCGTTGCTTTTAATTATTCATACTTACAACTTCTTCTTCATCATCAGCCGGTAAAAGTCTACTGTTGGACATTTGCCTCTCCCGTTGTAAGGAGAATTGGCCTTACTCGCCACGCTTGGGAGGTGCAGTGTTTTAACGTCAGTTTATCATAAATGTATGGTTTAAACAATGAAGTCCTAAAATACGTTGTCACCCTTAAGGACTGGAATGCCTTACAGCCTTTAATTACGTTGTTTCTGAATAAGAAACTAGACGCATTATTGTTTGGCGGTAGGAACAGGTAAGAGTGTGTTATATATCCGGAATTACTTCTAGATGTAAACGTAGCCCTATCACCGAAGCGATGGATTATAAAGGTGTACATAATTTACGCGTCGAATATATTTGTTGATATGTTCATTACGGGTAAAACGCTCTTCGACAGTTGTGTAATGGAATTCGACGGATGTCACTTGGTTTCCACAAAATTCATTAGTTAATCAACTCACAGCATGTAATTGTACTAACATTCGTACACAGAAACTAACTGCTGATTGAATATTCTGATTTGATATCTACCTTAAAATATCGTCAGCTAGCAATCCGAGCTTGCTTCCTACTGACATCAAAAGATACAGCTTTTACACGACCCAACTCTGGACACAGACCTCTTCTTCTCATTAATGATAGGGTTTTAGGGCTATTTCCGCCGCGCTACGCAATGTACATTGATGCACTTCACATTTTATCGAAATATTTTTTTATTTCTGAGACATTTAGATTTCTTCACGATATTTTCCTTCACCACCAAGGACGTGGAACAACTTCATTGATGCCGGCGGGGTTCCAACTCGGGTTGATGAGATAGTTAGAAGGATCATTCTGAATACAGCTAAATGAAAAACTGCGGTTGCTGAGCCCTACGCTACACTTGGCAAGCATTCATCTACGAGTTACGACTCAAAAACGGCAGAGAAGATCCTAGAGCTAGAAGAAGAGATAGACATCTGAGGAAAGATATTATAGGTTTGATCTGAGGTTCAAAGAGAGGTGGAAGATCACCACGAGGATGGCCATTTGTCCTAAAGATATGTCGAATTTGTCGTCCAAAGGCTCTCATTAACAACGTGATCAAGATTAGGACTGTGTCGGCTCGATCAAGTAAAAAAGTTAAAGTTACAGCATATATACGTCCCACTGCTGGGCATAGGCCTCCCCTTATTTCTGAGGGGGTTTTAGGGCAAGTATATGTCCGCCGCGCTGCCCCAATGCATGTTGGCGAACTTCACAGTTCTGCGAATTTTTTTCTTATTTCTCAGACATGCAGGTTTCCTCACGATGTTTTCCTTCAACGGCAAGCACGTGGTAAATCAGCACTTAAAATTTCACTAACAATTTATTGCTGCCGGTGGAATCGAACCAGGTTGCCCACGTATTGTGGAATTTACAGCGAGCGCTAACCATCTGAGCTACCACGGCTCTAAAGTACTTACTCGATCAAGTACTTAATTTAAATTCAAACTGTCTGAGAGAAAGTTATCAACATTCATAAATCGGATAAGGATTTAGGAATTGTAAAGTTTTTGTATTATTAAAAGGTGTCATCACAAAGTCAATTTGGGAGGAATGTTGTCGCTAAAAAGAATAAGTACTTCAAACAAAACGTTCCTTTTAGAATCTTGACTCGGGGAGGTTTACAGAAGATATGTTAATGTTTCTAAATTGGTGGTCTGAAGCTTCACTTTGTTTAATTATTTCCATTTCGTTTGTTTCGATGAAAGCAAACATTATGAGTTTCAATTAATTATTGTTATTTAAGAATTAGGGTAAGACCGCTTTGGAAAGCGTTTATGGGCGAAACATTCGGTGTGCATGACGTACAAACGACCTTATACTGCATTGTCATGAGTCATTGCGGCTCAAATTGTATTATGTTTTCCTGCTTCGACCACGTTGACAACTTCTGTATGTTCACGCATGCTCGTTACGTTTAGAGTTATTACTAAAAATACCTGTGTGAATAGGGTCCATCTAATACTATTTAATATTTTTAAAACATAACAAAATAATAACAAAATAATAACGTCCCCAAGTTCACAGAAGGTGGCAGTAGCTCATTAGCTATTTACGATAAAACAAAACGTGATTCCACTTGGATCCGTAGGGACCACAGTAGTATTTCCGGGTTAATCGTAATTGCATCCCTTCAATTCATTTTTTAATGCCAAACACGGTTCTGAGTTATCTGAATACAACGACTGCCTGAGTTTCTTACCTGGTCTCTCTGTGCCTGGTGGTTACTCTTTCCAGAGGAAATGCAGCCCAAAACTTTTCTCACTGATACAGGCTGCCATTAAAAACCTTTCTTTTCTGAGAACCATCTGTTGTCGAAAGCTCTCACCTGTTCTGTAAATATAGTGTGGCAATTATAAGCGTTAACTCAGAGCCTCATACGTACGAAATTACTTGTATTCAATTACCACTCTTTTCTATAAAATTTTGTGACGAATAAACTTAAAATCCACTTGATTCGCAGTGGCTACCGCAGCCCATGGAGACCTGCAACTATTTTCAAACAAAGATTGCTACAGATGCGATGTCATCTCCAAGGTACACGATGGAATGCCTCACGTTCTTAACTTAACGTAAAAATTACGCGTTCGTTGCTTTCATTAAAACAAAAGTTGTTTGCTACAGCATTCAAGGGCTATTTATCTTATTGGACCTCCTCTTCTTTATTATACTGGCTCTTTAGCCTTCAGATCAAAAAAGTACTCCCATTTGTCGGTTGGAATTGGTAAGCAGGCAGTCACTACCAGACGGAATCCTCGGCAGAAGGGGTTCTACAACCACTACATACCACATAATCTTTAAATAAAAAATCTAAATTAAATCGAATTAAGGCAGCAAGCTAGTACTAGGAATTCATCTGTATGCGCTTGCAATGACAAAAGTAGATTTATTTAAAAAGTAGATTATAATTAGTGTCTATTTTAAACTATTATCTTTTCCACGAAATGAGTCTCGCGGGAATATACTAAAAAGTAAAGTATGGAGTTCAATCACAAAATTGCAAAGAATGTGGCGCCGCGGTTAAGGAGCTTTTTATTTGAAAGACTTTTCAAACCATAGTTTAAGCCCGAGACTTGCAATAACCCACGTTTTGTAATAAGACGGCGTATGAATAAACGAAACTTCAGTATATGGAAGTCATTTGTGTAAATCCAAACCAAAATATAAACTCAAAATAACGATGTTGTTTTTCAAATGTTACCCATACTTGGATTTTCTCCTGTATCGTAGTTTACGTACATAAATTTCCCAAGAACAAACATCCAGATCCAAATACGTACGGGATTCGAACTCAGGCCCTTAGCGCTGCAACTCATTTCTAAGACACAGCGCCACGGAGCCTTCAAGTGTTATAATTGTTTGATGACTTAATGTTAATTAAAACACTATTCATCCCAAACCTTTGGATGAGAAGTTTAGTTTTACAGGTAGTATTTCACGGGCGCAAAATGCGCGTTCCCCAAAATGAGGCGAAATATCAATATCGTCATGATCATCGTCATGGTCATCGTCATCGTCATGATCACCGTCATCATCATGGTCATCGTCATCGCCATGATCACCGTCTTCGTCATGGTCATGGTCATCGTCATGGTCATTGTAATGGTAATCGTCATCGTCATCGACGTGGTCATCGTCATCGACATCGTCGTCGTCATTTTCATCGTCATTGTAATCGTCATTGTCGTTGTCATCAACATCGTCACCGTTATTGTCATCGTCATGGTCATGTTCATCGTCATGATCGTCGTGTCGTCATGGTCAACGTTGATATCATCGTCATAGTCATCGTCATGTCATGATTATCGTCATGGTCATCGTCATCATAATCAACATAGTCATGGTCATTATCATCGTCATCATTATCATTGTTATCATCATCAAAATTTATTTAAAAAAATATTCTGTTACATGTTCTTGATCAGAAAATAAAGGAATTGAGCCACTAGATCATAATATCTCATTCAAGAAATTTTGTGGGATCTACAGGTAAAAAGGTCTTTGTCAGACCACGGACCTATGCTTATAAATACTTGACCTTATGTCATCGTCATCGTTATCGCCTTAAATACACGGAATTAAACTGAAACTTGCGAGTAAATAAGTTTTAAGCCGCACTCAGACTCCTTTTTCAACCGACAAAAAAAAGGAGGAGGTATTTTGATTCGATTGTATTTTTTATTGTGTGGTAGGTCTGTTAAGTTAAAGCTAAATCAGTACGCTTCACCTGTTAAGTCAAGCACTGGCTTATAATAGTTAAAAAAAGAAAAAAATATTTATTTATTTATTTAAACTTACACTTAACAGTATACGATCAAGAGGCGGACTTAATGCTAAAAGCTTTCTCTCAAGTTAAGGTTAAGTTTCGAATTTTTGAACCTGTATGAATTTAGAATTAAATTGATTAAAAATTTTAAGAGGTATACGAAATACTTTTGAAAAAATAATAACAAATTTATGGTGTGTAAATTATTCAAGTCAGCCAAGTTATTGAAAATTTCTATAAAATAACGTTGAAGGAACTTTTTATAACATGCGATGGGACAGAGCAAACTATGGGACAGCTTTAAATTAATATTACCGACCTCTAAGGTTGTATATCAATTAATTATAACAGATAATTTATCTCAGGTATTTAAAACTTTACTTATTATATTTAAAACAATTAATTTTGGTTTTCTTTTCCCCATTTTTAACCCCCGACGCAAACAGAGGGGTGTTATTCCCTCAGGTGTCACTACGCCCGCAGGGGGTTGACAGCTTATGCATGCCCGTGTGTCAGCCGGCCCCGTGTGCCCATTTGGCAAGTAATCACGCCTTGTCTTTAATCTATGTCGTTCAAAGATCTTTGAACAACATAGATTAAAGACAAGGCCGTAATTTAACGTTTTCAAACGTTTTCGAATTGAACATTTTCGATTGTTTTAGCCTGTTATTGTTTTACCGCGTAAAAGGAGGTAGATATTAAAAAGTTTGTTGTGTGAAAAAAAATGTATTGAGGTGGTGTGTTGTTTTTTAATCTCATTTGATATATAATGTTGTATTGTTATGCAAATAAACAAGAAAAGGTTATACTCGTAAGCATAACATGTGTATCTGTGTTTCTATCTGTGGCATCATAGGGCGCAAACGGATGAACCAATTTTGAGTTTTCTTAGCTTCGATTCAAAATAATCGTTTTTTTTTTAATTTTGTATTTAAGTTATTTATTCTGTCATGTTCCTTCACAAGTCCACAGCTGGACAAAGGCCTCCTCCAAGGAGTGCCACAAAGCACGGTCCCGAGCCACCTGCACCCATTGACTTCTTGCATGTCTTACCAGGTCGTCACTCCATCTAGTGGGGGTACGCCCTGCACTTCGCCTGCCGGTACAAGGCTGCCACTCGACAACCTTTCTTCCCCATCGGTTGTCGGTTCTTCGAGCTATATGGCCGGCCCATTGCCACTTCAGCTAACTAATCCGTTGGGCTATGACGAGTACTCTGGTTCTACTGCGGATATCCTCGTTGTTAAGTCTATCATGCAGAGAAATCCCGAGCATAGCCCTCTCCATAGCTCGCTTAGCAACCTTGAGCTTCCTTATACGTCCAGTAGTGAAGGAACACGTCTCAAATCCATAGGTCATCACTGGCAACACGCACTGGTTGAACAATCTTATTATGAGGTTTTGCCTGACAAGAAGATGTGTCCTAATCTTCCGAAAGCTGTCCAGCCGAGTTGAATCCGTCGATTGACCTCTCGGTCGAAGTTGGACTTACCTAGTCGGACTATTTGTCCTAGGTAAACATACTCGTCAACAACTTCGAGCTTAGTGCTCTCAACAACTACCGGCATAGGTGAGACATGGACATTATACATGATCTTTGTTTTGTCCATGTTCATCTTAAGACCTATCCGTTGGGAGACACTATTGAGGTAATTGAGCATAGGTTTAGGTCCTCCAGCGATTCTACCATAAGGACTATATCGTCGGCAAATCGAAGGTGAGTGATGCACTCGCCATTGATGTTAATATCGTATCTTTCCAAACCAGTAGCTTGAAAACGTCTTCCAATGCAGCGGTGAAGAGTTTCAGGAATATAACATCACCCTGTCTTACACTCTCTGCAGTTGGATAGGTTTCGTACTCTGATTCTGTACTCGGATAGCCATTGTAGCCCTAATGTACAAATACTTCAGCACCTCCATAACGACAGTCAACTTAGCACCGCTGAAGGGACTGTAGCACCGCCCAAATTGCGACGGAATCAAAGGCTTTCATAGTTCACATACGCAAGGCAAAGTGGAGATTGTACTCTTCTGTCTTCTGTACAATATGCCGAAGGGTGTGTATGTGGTCTATGGTACTAAAGCCTTTCGAAACCGACTTGTTCAGGAAGCTGGAAGTCATCGAGTCTGCGCGCGAGACGTTTCGTAATGACTCGAAAACAGCACGTAGACGCGGCTCAGAAGGAAATCGGTCTGTAGTTCTTCAAGAGAGCATTTCGCCTTTCTTGAAGAACAAGACCACTGCACTTCTGCTCCACACCTCCGGAATGGTCCCACAATGGAGAAAGGAATTAAAAAAAAATCTGAAAGAGTTCAAGTATCGGTTTTACACACGCTTTTAGAACCTCTGCTGTAATTCCATCCTCGCCCGGGGACTTGTCCTTTTTAAGGTGCTGGAGAGCTATTTTAATCTCGCTCAGACTGACTGATATCATCGAATTAGTGTCGAATAAGACTTTCACTTGGATAGTTACTCACACTTGCGTGTGGCTCCAATAATGACGTGTACTGTTGCCCATAGAACATCTCAATCTCATTCAAAATCTCAGATGTCCCGGGAACTATACTGCCAAATTCGGTCTTCAGCTTTGACAGTTGGCTTTTTCTGGCGACAGATCTCTGGTAAAGTTTTTTGAGCCATGGTTCCGCTCGATCACTTCTTCAATACTAGCTATATTAAAGTTGCGTATGTCCCGTCGCATGCAATCTGTACGCTTTCAAATCTGCTGAGAACTGCAGCTTCATTTCCTGTCTAAAAACTATGAGATTAAGTGTGTGATCGGAGAGTTTTGTGTTCTTCTGCGACGGGTCTTGCAGAACACAGTAGCTAGCCTATCAGTATTTTATAGGATTTTGTTCCTCCCTCCCCTTTCTAACTTCGGACTACCAGACGGTCAGAGAGTCTTGATCCCTTGTTGTATTTCATGCATTCGAACATAACGGTTGGCTTCTTCTTTCGTAATGCGCACAGCAAAAGAGTAGAAATTGTTCAATATCTATCTATATCTTATTGCTGGCGTCTGTCTTTCCATCCAAATACAATCAGAACAACTTAAAGACAAGATTGAATAAGCTTTTGTTACGCTTAGATAGTGCGATTTACCATTTAAGGCTTTATCACCGGGTGGTATTGTGTTAAAGCACTGTCTTATCACAAGTAAAAAAATGGTTACGTTTCATGAAATTATCAGGCACTTTATTTAATGTTCAATTCTATCTGACCACGACAAGGCCGGGATTATTTTATTTGAATTTTAATTGTTCCGTATGGTAAATGTACAGAACCAAAGAAATTTTCACAGGCAACAAGGCTTTGTTGAGTATCGAGCTCCACTTGTGCTGGTGGAATTCTTGACTTAAATAAGTACATTGAATAAAACTATTTTTACGGATTTTATCGCGTTTAATTTACAATTTTAATTCCCGACGCTTCGGATGCTTTACAGCAACCCATGGTAACAGGGGACTTAAACGCGATAAAATCCAACGCGGAACACTACACATTGAATAAAATCCGTAGTTTTATTCAATGTGTAGTGTTCGCGTAAATATAAGAAATCATTAAATAAGTACTTCAATATGTATACTGTATATAGGTAATTTATTGGTTGGTACATAAGAGGTAACCATAATGCGTGCGTTCGCGACCGGGTGGTTCCGAGCAAGCCGTGCGTTGTAGTGCCGCCTTGTCCATGATGGTGGCAGGGCCGCGAAGCGCTCGCAGAACCGGTTTGAGGCTTGCTGCCCGACGATACGAGCCGGGAAGAATAATAGGCAGTGACGTCAGGAACATATTCCCCGGGTTGAAGCAAGAAGGCTTCAAGATGACGCAGGAGGCACTGGAAGAGGGCAGATGTTATTAAATGCTCTTGTGATTGTTCCCTTTGTAGTGAAAATGTCGGCAACTCTGGTGTGACCATCCGATCCTGGTCTTATGGCGATCACTCTACCCATCAGCCAAAGAAGAGGAGGTCGATTGACGTCCTTCACTAAGACCATGGTGCCTCTCTTCAGCTCTTGATCAGCGGTTTTCCACTTCGTTCGCTGTTGTAAAGCAGTAATGTACTCATTGGAAAACCGGTGCCAGAAATGCTGCCGAAGCTTTTCGACTCGCTGGTAGCGTGGAAGTCGTTCGATGTTGCTGCTCAGCGATCTGAGGATGCTGAACTGATGTGAGTGGTCGTCCAAGAAGTGGGCGACCAGGAAGTGAGAAGGAGAAAGTTAGAGAGATCAGAAAATCTGAGGACAGAGGGTCAACGTTCTGAAATTTAAGATGGCCTCTATCTGACTCAGACACGTCGAAAGCTCTTCATAAGTTAGATGAATAAGACCGAAAGTACGACGTAAAAGATGTTTGGTCGACTTTACTGCTGCCTCCCAAATGCCCCAAAATGAGGTCAATAAGGTGGTATAAATTTAAAATCTATGCCTTGGTGTGCGTCCACAGTGAATGCGCGGCGACTTGAGCCTGTTGCGGGCGCGACGGCGGGCGCATGCCGTGGCCACAGTGACGAGCGAGCTGTTGGTGCTTAGACCGTATTTCAGATGTTGCAAACCATAGGCAATTTAAATTTAAAGGATTTAGTATCTTTACTAGACATTTCTATCCTGAGATGGAGTTGAACGGAGGGTGTGCACGATGTAAATAAAACAGAGAAATAAATGGTGAATTTTTACTATGTATGAAGAATTGAGATTGTATCCTAGAAATTTCTTTGAGTACACTCGGATGTCCGTGTCAACATTTGATTACATCATGAGTAAAATATTACCAAAAGTCATTAAAAAATTGAAGACGCGCTAACGCCGAGCGATAAGACCGAACTGGTTTGATACCCCGCACCCGCGCATTGGATCGCTTGCTGACTAGGCCTGTAGTGTAGCCAAAACGCGCGGATAGAACGTTTGAAAACTACGCGCGCTATCTCGCTCATGCCCGTCGCGCCAGGGCGTCCGCCTTAGTCACTACACTAAGGACGCAAGCGGCGGTTTCATATGTTTGATAATTCGCGCCCGTCGTCGCAACCGCGCTATGCTCGCACTGTGGACGAGGCCTAAGTTTGCAATGTCTGACTCAATTACATTGTAAAATAATTGTAAAAATCGTTTAAGCTCATTGAAAGCTCCTACAAAGGTAGTGCTGTTGTCGGAGTACACGCGCTGAGGCTTGCCACGACGTGCGACAAACCGACTAAAGGCGGCATGAAAAGACTCCTTTGTTAGATCGGAGACCAACTCCAAGTGGACGGCTCTAACTGCAAAGCACACAAAAACACAAAGATATGACTTCAATAGCTTACAACCTCTGCCTTTACGATCCGCTATTAGCACTGGCCCGGCAAAATCTAAGCCTGTGGTTAAAAATGGGAAATCAAGCTGCGTCCTATCACTAGGTAGGTTAACCATAATGATCTGAATGGGCTTGCCCTTTACGCGAGTACATCGAATACAAGTTCGTACGATTTGTTTAGCTAAGTTTCTACCACCGAGCGGCCAATATGTTAGTCTTATATTTGCTAAAAGTAGTTGAGGTCCGGCATGAAAGAGAGAGAGGTGGTAAGATTTAAATATTATTTTAGTGAGTTGATGTTTACTACAGAGTAATATGGGATGCTTTACATCGTAAGTGTAGTTAGAGTTTTGAAGGCGGACGCCTGCACGTAATATGTTACAAGAATCAATAAAAGGAGACAGACTGATAAATCTATTTTTACTATGTAATATTTTATTACATTTAAGAGTATTGTATTCCTCAGGGAACATTTCTTGCTGAGCACATTATATAATTAGATTTTGTGAACGCTGTAATTCTGAATGAGACAAGTGAGATAAAATGTTACATACATAGTACATACATCAACACTCACGCCTGTCACCCAGAGGTAGGCAGAGATTATGGACTTCCATTTGGCACGATCCTGACACACCTCTCTCGCCTCCACATCCATATACCTATCCATATAGCATACACGCTCGTCGGTTAAGGGTACTTTAATTTGGCCCATTTTCAGTATATCGCCAATTTGGTCGATAAACCTTCCTCTAGGCGTCCCTTCCTGACTCTGCCGTTCACCTCTGCCACATAAATTTGCTTTGTCACTCTTTCCTCATTCATTCTTTCTACATGATCAAACCACCGAAGCATTCCTTTCTTAATCCTGGTCACAACATCATCTTGCAATCCACTCTTCTCTTATCACACAATTTCTCACTCTGTCATTCAGATTCAGCCCTAACATACCCTTAATGACCGCATTTCTACAGCATTTATTTTACTCTCGTGCTTCTTCTGCTACACCCAACTTTCACTACCATACATTAAAGTAGGGACTAACACAGCATTGTGAATTGCATACGTGCCTTTTGGACACATTCTGACTTTCCACAACAGAGTGTAGAGCCCCATTTACTTTATTTCCTGCGTTCACTCGTCGTTCTATATCCTTATCATACCTACCATCCCAGCTAAATATACATCCCAAATACACAAACTCATCTACTTGCTCGACCAATTCCTTCTATTCTTATTTCACATATTGTTTTACTTTCTTCCCTTTCAAAGACCATAACTTTCGTCTTACTTATGTTCACTTTCATTCCCTTTCTTTTAATGAAGTGTTCATTAATGTAACCATCATTTGCAACTCGGCCGCCGACGACGCGAGTATGACTTGATCATCGGCGTACAAAGGCAATTGACGGTTAACTCACCCATTCTTAACCCGCATACTTCAACTTTCAGATTTTCCAAACAACTGTCCATAAATAGGTTGAACAGCCACGGGAAGCCATACAGCCCTGTCTGACCCCTTTATGGATGCCAAACCAGTCCGAGTAGGCCCGTAGGCCCGTTGATCCTGACAAAAGCACTGGAGTCCCTATACAGAGACTTCAATGCCTGTATCAACCCAGCGCTCAACCCAAATGAGTTCAGTGTTTGCCATAACACATCCCTGTGCACTCTGTAATAAGCCTTTTCCAAGTCCACGAACACAAAAACCTTTTGGTTTTGGCCAAAACTTCTCCGCAATCATGCATGGAAAAGACCTGATCAATACATCCCATTCCTTTCTAAATCCTTGCACATCTCAAATTTTTCCATCAGTATCTTTCATAACTCTTTCAATTAGGACCTTAGCATACGGTTTTCCCACAATGCTAAGAAAGCTGATACCACACGGTAGTTTTACAGTCCTGCTGCGATCCTTTTCCTTATATCTGCGATCCTTTTCCTAATATATTTTGACTATCACGGCTTTGCACCAGTCTTCCGGTACCCGCTTCAGTTCCCAACATAAATTAAACAAGGTGTACAGCAGGCCTGCCACCACTCCCTCTCCAGCCCTTAGCATTTCGAGTGATACTCTATCATATCCGCCTGCCTTACCTGCTTTCATGCTTTTCATTGCTTTCATTATTTCATCTACACTTATCTCCCTACCTCTCTCCACTTCTTTCGGAATTTCCATTTCACTTAATTCAGATGACTCTTCACTCATAAACACGCTTTCAAAGTATTCCTTCCATCTCTTTAAACTCGAAACTTCATCATTCAGCATACAGCCATTCTCGTCTCGTATAGCATTCATTCTAGGCTGTTTCGAATTTCCCCTAGCAGTTCTTACGAGTTTCCAGAACATTTTAATATTTGCCTGGAAGTTGTCAGATATCCTTCTATCATTCTTATCCGTTCTTTCTTGCTTTTTCCTTTCAACAACTTCTTTTACTCTCTTATTTATAAGTCTAAAGTCTGCCTTTTTTCTTTCAATCTCATCATTCATACCGCCAGAATTACCAGCTTTGGTTGCCAGTAAATCTAGCCATGCTCTCTTCTTTGCTTCAACTTCCATCCGTACCTCATCATCCCACCACAACGTATTATTTTTCCTTTCATTCGTTCTCTTACTTACACCACATACTTCGGTGGCTGCATCCACCAAAACTTTCTTAACATTATTCCATACAGTCTTCAGGTCTAAATCATTCATACGATACGAGTCTTCAGGTCTAAATCATTCAGAGATAGGTATAGATAAAATAATGAAAGCAATGAAAAGTATGAAAGCAGGTAAGGTAGCCGGATATGATAGAGTATCACTCGAAATACTAAGGGCTGGAGAGGGTGGTGGCAGACCTGCTGTACACCTTGTTTAATTTGTGTTGAAACTTAAGCGGGTACCGGGAGACTGGTACAAAGCCGTGATAGTCAAAATATATTAGGAAAAGGATCGCAGATATAAGGGAAAAGGATCGCAGCAGGACTGTAAAACTACCGTGTGGTATCAGCTTTCTTAGCATTGTGGGAAAACCGTATGCTAAGGTCCTAATTGAAAGAGTTATGAAAGATACTGATGGAAAAATTTGAGATGTGCAAGCGGGATTTAGAAAGGGAATGGGATGTATTGATCAGGTCTTTTCCATGCGCATGATTGCGGAGAGTTTTGGCCAAAACCAAAAGGTTTTTTGCGTTCGTGGACTTGGAAAAGGCTTATTACAGAGTGCACAGGATGTGTTGTGCACAGCCGAAACTACTGAATGGAATTCACTGAAATTTGGCATACAGACAGATGTAATGAGTTAGGCATCTGCTAAGAAAGGATTTTTGAAAATTCGCCCCGTAAGGAAGTCCGTCATTTTTAGAGCTAGAAGCCTGAAACTTTGTTTTTAGGTTAAAAATTAGAAAGAAACAATGATTTGTCCTAAGGTTTTTGAAAATTCAACCCTTAAGGGGTGAAAAAGGGGTTGAAAGTTTGTATGGGGAAATAAGATTAGTTAAACTATTTTATTCGTAACTTCACAGAAGTACTCCTATCAATAAATGAGTAAGCAAGTGTTTCAGACTCTTTCAGAATTCAACCTCTAAAAGGTGGAAAAGGGGTGACAAATTCTGAAAATCAATATGGGTATCGTTTTTATGGTTTATCGGGTTGCTGATTGCGAAAACAACAACTATTTCAAAATCCAACGTAGTAGACGGGAAATACCTACCATCATCCCCTGTGGGGGTGCGATGTGGTTGAAATGTCAATATGGGTGTCGTTTTATGTTTTTTGGGACGTTAATTACGAAAATGGCATCGATTATTGTTTGAAACCAACATGGATGGAAGGATGGATGGATATATGTTTGTATGTAAAAATCATCACGGGTTAGGTGACTTGGGTGTCATTTTTAAGGTTTTTGGGTCGTAAATAACGTAAATGATATTGATAAATATTTTAAACTTAATTTATTAGAATAGAATAGAATATACTTTTATTGCACAAAAACATAAAACAAAATAGACAAGATAAATAGAAAAGATTTGTACAAAAAATTTGCATAAAATTACACCTGAACAAAAAAATACTAATTTAAAAATTAAAAAAACAATGAAAATCAACAACCAAACCAAATATATTTTTTTACAAATTAATAAAATGGCAAAACCAAAAAAAAATACTTAGGTACCTACCTATTTTGTATTGATCTTCAAGTTCCA